>CAJHNH020000336.1:325000-802520 GCA_905116865.2 Candidula unifasciata | reverse complement strand
AAGGGCTCGATTCATCAGTGTGCTGATCTTTGTTTTGTTAACCTTGTTCAGTAAGTATTTTGTTAGATGTGGAGTGGGAGATAATTCTTCTTCATACTTGAAGACTGGACCAGTGTTTTTTGTTTTGTTTTCATCAGGCAAACCCAGGCCAACAGACAGTGCCCCCCCCCCCCCCCCCCCCCCCCCCCCCCCCCCCCCCCCCCCCCCCCCCCCGTTAGCATCTGTGTCTTCTGAACAGTTTCACAGTCCTAGCAAACAGTTTAGTACTATATCACTTTATATGGATTTTGATGATTGTGTGTGTTAGAGTGTGTTCTACCATTGAGAAAGCAATGACAGACTACTGAAAGTTATAATTGCTTAGTACAGCTACACAGTAAATGCTAGAGTTGGTCAAGTCCTGCACAAAGAGTTAGAACCTGTTTCCTAATGATCCTTGTTTCCTTATGAAGGTAGCTGTGAACCCTTGACCTCTATCACTGAAGGTAGCTGTAAACTCTTGACCTCTATCACTGAAGGTAGCTGTAAACCCTTGACCTCTATCACTGAAGGTAGCTGTAAACCCTTGACCTCTATCACTGAAGGTAGCTGTAAACCCTTGACCTCTATCACTGAAGGTAGCTGTAAACCCTTGACCTCTATCACTGAATTTAGCTGTGAACTCATGACCTCTATCACTAAAGGTAGCTGTGAACCCTTGACCTCTATCACTGAAGGTAGCTGTGAACCCATGACCTCTATCACTGAAAGTAGCTGTGAACTCTTGACCTCTCACTGAAGCTAGCTGTGAACCCAGGACCTCTATCACTGAAGCTAGAAGTGAACCCTTAACCTCTATTAGCTGTGAACCCATGACCTCTGACACTGAAGGTAGCTGTGAACCCATGACCCCTTTTACTGAAGGTAGCTGTGAACCCAGGACCTCTATCACTGAAGCTAGCTGTGAACCCATGACCTCTATCACTGAAGCTTATGGAAAATTTTGATGTCACTTGGTTTAAAAAAAAAAAGGCTGTTTATACTTATAAGGAAAAAAACACATTAATCACTCACTGCATGATAGTCAATAAATATATTTAACAAGAAAGAATGTAGTGTTATCAGTTCGCTACATGCATATTTTGTTGTTGCAAATGTTAAAATGTATAAAAACAATGATTATGGGAACAAGTGTTTTATTATTTCCTGGTCTGTGTTTTAATATTGTAACTTGCTGGTGTCAAGGTTGGGCAGCAGCAGATACGGGTCAGTCATTGAAATCATTTTCAAAGCTTATTTAAGTTCAAGGTTGCCCTGCTTAGGAGAGATAGTGGTACAAATGGGGTATGAATGAATGAACTTTACTTCCAATGGGTTATAAATTTGGCACACAGGCCTGTCTTACACCCATCTTTCACACGTCAATTGTGTTTTAGAGACGGATGAATAGAGAGAGATGGATGTACAGCAGACTGTACCATCGGATTAAGAGACAAGAGAGTGTGTGAGATCTACAGCGACCAAGCTTTACTGTGGAGCCAGGATATAATTGGTTTTTTAAATCAGTATGTTCCCACTTCAGTTGCAGGCTAGTGCGATATGTGTGCTGGCTGATGCAATATGTGTGCAGGTTGATTTGACATGTGTGCAGGTTGATTTGAAATGTGTGCAGGTTGATTTGACATGTGTGCAGGCTGATGTGATATGTGTGCAGGCTGATGTGATATGTGTGCAGGCTGATGTGATATGTGTGCTGGCTGATGTGACATGTGTGCAGGCTGATGTGACATGTGTGCAGGCTGATGTGATATGTGTGCTGGCTGATGTGATATGTGTGCAGGCTGATGCGATAAGTCTGCTGGCAGATGTGATATCTATCCATTTACTAGCAAATTATGTTTGTTACAATTGACAGTAAACAGAGACAACAATAAGAAACCTACAACATATCAAATGTGTGCCACAAGAAAATTAAAACAAACAGAATGCAAATGTAGCTCATCAATGTTCTAAATTGAATGCTTAGCCAGACCTTGGTGAAAAGACTGTTAGCATGGGAAATAAATTTACAGATACTGATTGGCACTCATGAGAGGAAAGGAAAGAAAACAGATTAGAAAACAAACTAGACTACATACATATTGAAAGGCAGAGTGTATTTGTGTACAGCTGGTCAAAAAAACTTTTGACGGCCAGAGTAACTAACAACGATTGTTTAAAAGAAGGTAATGAGAGCAGGTCTCTGTATACAACAATAAGAAGGTGACAAACACTGTTCTTTGGCCACGTAATGAGAAGAGAGGTATTGGAAAGCATAGTGACAACTGAAAAGATCAGTGGAAAAATGGGTAGAGGCAGACCAAGAGAGATGATGCTGGATGGGCTGAAATGATAGCATGGAGGGATAACACCAAGAGAGCTATTCCAGGCAACCAAGGATCGTGATCTGTGATGAGTGCCTACACTAGTTGGCAGGGCACATGATGATGGTCAAAAGAAAAGATCCATCCCATTGGGGCCGACACCTTCTTTACTTCTAGATTATAATCTTGACATGAGGGCCGGAACCTGTGGGCATAGTTCTCCTCACCCCATCTTTCCTTTTCCATAAAATTGTAGTGGGTTGAGTCCGTTCCATAGAAAATGTGTAAGAGAGCTAGGTGGTCCCTGTAACCATGTGTAATTAATATTATTATTACACACATAGGCAAGGCTTGAACCTCTTAAAAGCCCCCACCCCCCATTTTTGTTTCCTTTTTTTGGTTGAAAATGAGTAAAGAGTGGTGATGTAGTTGTTTGTCTGATTACACTACCATGGTTCAAATCATGTCTTCGAGGAACTCCAATCAGTATTGATTCTTATGCTGCTTCTTTACGTCCTCTTCTACCGCTTCAGGTGCGGAGGGAGATATAAGGTCCTGCTTCGTGCTCTTCAGGTTGCTATGTGCTCTTCTGGCTGCGTCGACCATAGACACAATATGGTGCTGTAGATGTTCTCAGATGTTATCTTCCCATATTGTTCTTGGTCTGCCTCTTGCTCTGCGTCCCTCTCCTCTTTTAGTATATGCCTTGTATGGTATAGCATCAGAAGGCATTCTCTCCAAGTGGGCAAACCATTTGATTTGCTGTCTTTGTATGTAATTTAGAATTGGTTCTTTACCGAATTTGTCTTGTGTGACCTCATTCCTGATTTTATCTCTTCTGGTGACTCCTACAGTCATTCTCAGACACCTCATTTCCATGGTTTCTAACTTTTTTTTTTTAAATCTATTTTTGTTAGTAACCACGACTGGGACTGATAGCATAGAGTGGGAATAATCAGTATTGATACAAGTGTCAAACTCGAGTTTTCCCTCATCATTTCGTGATAGTTTAGTTTTTGCCACTGTTTTTGAGAACCTGAACAGGCAGGTAGACTGACTGGCTGTTTCTTCACCATTTGGTGGTGGTTGATGCATTCCACATTAGATGTTGCAAGGATCCTTTGGGAACGAGTGAACTGTGCAGTGTCCCAAAATTTCATCACTATATAAGGAGAATGGCGCTGCGAGAAGTGTGGCGGGGAGGGGGGGGGGGGTCTGACCGACGCGCAGCACTGAAAGACAGTGTGAGACGAACATAAAATCATAGTGTTTTAGAGACCTTCGAATCTTCAATTCTGCGCTTGCTGCTGAAGATGGATATGGAGCGATTATGGGAATGTCTGAGTGATGTGATTTCGATTCTAAATTCAACTTTCATTCTCAACAAACTGTAAATATGTCTAGACAAGATGGCCTCTAACGTCTTCAATCCCCAAGATACGTGAACGCACATCAGGCCAGCCAGTTGAAGACATTTCTTATCTACCGGAAATGAATATAATATCTCTGCGCGGAAGCAAATGTCTGGAACTAATGTGCAAGCGTCCATTCGGGGCAGGTCATCATTTGCTTGGACCAGGTCGCCTAGCACGTGATGCGCAAAGATTTCGTTTGATTATCTGTTCTCACTGGGAATATTAAAGGATGTAACAGCTCTCTCTCTCTCTCTCTCTCTCTCTCTCTCTCTTTTTTTTTTCTTTTCTCGCTCTCTCTCTCTCTCTCTCTCTCTCTCTCTCTCTCTCTCTCTCTCTCTCTCTCTCTCTCTCTCTCTCTCTCACTGCCCCTGTGTCACTTTTAACACCAGGCTATTTCCTTCCTTCGCTTCCTTTTTAATCCTTTCTTTCTTGGTTTCATTCCGTCTCCCCCTGTCTTTCTCACTTTTATTTTCAGCCTTTCTCTTAAACACTCGTTGTGTTTCTCCGTTTTTGGCGATCTGTCTAATTTTTGTTCAATATAATATCACATGAAACTATTCCTGCCCTGATCGCATTTGTGTGCTTCCATTTTCATGGCAAAATGTCTTGATAATATCAGTCTACCTATCCATCCTGCTACTTGTCCTCCATCTGTTTTATCTCTATCTATCTATCTATCTATCTATCTATCTATCTATCTATCTATCTATCTATCTATCTATCTATCTATCTATCTATCTATCTATCTCTCTCTGTCCGTCCGTCCGTCTATCCATCCATCCATCCATCCATCCATCCATCCATCCATCTATCTATCTATCTATCTATCTATCTATCTATCTATCTATCTATCTATCTATCTATCTATCTATCTATCTATCTATCTATCTATCTATCTATCTATCTATCTATCTATCTATCTATCTATCTATCTATCTATCTATCTATCTATCTATCTATCTATCTATCTATCTATCTATCTATCTATCTATCTTATCTAATCTATCTGTCTGTCTGTTTGCTAAATATATGTGTCTGTCTATCTCTATCTGTCTGTTTGAGTACCAGTCCGTCCGGCCAGCTGTCTACCCTAATCAAGACGACTGTATGCCAGATTTCCCTGTGCCTCTAACTCCACCATGGTACATTGCCAAATAAGAAAAGACTGACTAACAAGCGATGTAATTTGCTGAGAAGTGGAAGATAAAAATGTAGTGTTCAAAAAAAGGGGAGTGGGGGGGGGGGGGGGGGGGGGGGCAAATGACACTGCTAACGAGCAGTTTCTATCTAGAAAGAATCGGAGTGATAAACATAAATCAGGCGTGATAATGACATGGGAATGTGAATGACTACATTCACTTGCGAAACGGATATCGAGCGGAAAGCGAAACATTATATTTACCGAGGTATGTAAGAGTATATAGACAGTGCGTCAGCAACCTACGGCACGTTTGCCAAGTGTGGCACGAGGAATCATTTTCAGTGAACCCCTGAGTATAAAACTACAGTGTATGATTTCATTAAAAAATATGGATATTTTAAACCTCTCTCTCTCTCTCTCTCTCTCTCTCTCTCTCTCTCTGTGTGTGTCTCTATGTCTGTCCGTCATGTTCTATCTATCTATCTATCTATCTATCTATCTATCTATCTATCTATCTATCTATCTATCTATCTATCTATCTATCTATCTATCTATCTATCTATCTATCTATCTATCTATCTATCTATCTATCTATCTATCTATCTATCTATCTATCTATCTATCTATCTATCTATCTATCTATCTATCTATCTATCTATCTATCTATCTATCTGTCTGTCTGTCTGTCTGTCTGTCTGTCTATCTATCTATCTATCTATCTATCTATCTATCTATCTATCTATCTATCTATCTATCTATCTATCTAATCTACCTACCTACCTATCCACCTGTCTGTCTGTGCCTCTTTCATCGTTATTTTTTTTTTATTTATGTAATGTATTCTCTCCTTTTTGTGTAGTTCTTTCCATTCCCTATCCTTTTTTCTCAACGTATCCATATCTTTCTGTCTCATTGTTTATGTCTCTACTCCACCTCATTGTGTCTCGTTCTGTGTTTTTTCCCCCTTCGCCTCATTCCGCATGTCCCTTTTCCCCAGTGTGTATATAGTCCTCAGTCTTTGTGTGTGCTTGTGTCTCCCTTTGTCTTTCTGTGCTTACTTTAAATTCCTCTGTCTCCCTCTGTCTTTAAGTGCTCACTTTAACTTCCTCTGTCTCCCTCTGTCTTTCTGTGCTTACTTTAACTCCCTCTGCCTTTCTGTGCTTACTTTAACTTCCTCTGTCTCCATCTCTCTTTAAGTGCTCACTTTAACTTCCTCTGTCTCCTCTGTCTTTCTGTGCTTACTTTAACTCCCTCTGTCTTTCTGTGCTCACTTTAACTTCCTCTGTCTCCCTCTCTCTTTAAGTGCTCACTTTAACTTCCTCTGTCTCCCTCTGTCTTTCTGTGCTCACTTTAATTTCTCTGTCTCCCTCTGTCTTTCTGTGCTCACTTTAACTTCCTCTGTCTCCCTCTCTCTTTAAGTGCTCACTTTAACTTCCTCTGTCTCTCTCTCTGTCTTTCTGTGCTCACTTTAACTTCCTCTGTCTTCCTCTCTCTTTAAGTGCTCACTGTAACTTCCTCTGTCTCCCTCTGTCTTTCTGTGCTCACTTTAACTTCCCCTGTCTCCCTCTGTCTTTCTGTGCTCACTTTAACTTCCTCTGTCTCCCTCTGTCTTTCCGTACTAACTTTAACTTCCTCTGTCTCCCTCTCTCTTTAAGTGCTCACTGTAACTTCCTCTGTCTCCCTCTGTCTTTCTGTGCTCACTTTAACTTCCCCTGTCTACCTCTCTCTTTAAGTGCTCACTTTAACTTCCTCTGTCTCCCTCTGTCTTTGTGTGCTCACTTTAACTTCCTCTGTCTCCCTCTCTCTTTAAGTGCTCACTGTAGCTTCCTCTGTCTCCCTCTGTCTTTCTGTGCTCACTTTAACTTCCTCTGTCTCCCTCTCTCTTTAAGTGCTCACTTTAACTTCCTCTGTCTCACTCTGTCTTTCTGTGCTCACTTTAACTTCCTCTGTCTTTCTGTGCTCACTTTAGTTTCCTCTGTCTTCATCTCTCTTTAAGTGCTCACTTAAACTTCCTATGTCCCCCTCTCTCTTTAAGTGCTCACTTTAACTTCCCTTGTCTCCCTCTGTCTGTCTGTGCTCACTTTAACTTCCTCTGTCTCCCTCTGTCTTTCCGTACTAACTTTAACTTCCTCTGTCTCCCTCTCTCTTTAAGTGCTCACTTTAACTTCCTCTGTCTCCCTCTGTCTTTCTGTGCTCACTTTAACTTCCTCTGTCTCCCTCTGTCTTTCTGTGCTCACTTTAACTTCCTCTGTCTCCCTCTCTCTTTAAGTGCTCACTTTGACTTCCTCTGTCTCACTCTGTCTTTCTGTGCTCACTTTAACTTCCTCTGTCTTTCTGTGCTCACTTTAACTTCCTCTGTCTCCATCTCTCTTTAAGTGCTCACTTTAACTTCCTCTGTCTTCATCTCTCTTTAAGTGCTCACTTTAACGTCCTATGTCTCCCTCTCTCTTTAAGTGCTCACTTTAACTTACTCTGTCTCCCTCTGTCTTTATATGCTCACTTTAACTCCCTCTGTCCCCCTCCCTCTTTAAGTGCTCACCTTTACTTCCCCTTTCTCTCTTCCTCTTTAAGTGCTCACTTTAACTGCTTCTCTCCCTCTTTCTTTAAGTGCTCACTTTAACTTCCTCTGTCTCCCTCTCTTTTTAAGTGCTCGCTTTAACTTCCTCTGTCTCCTTCTGTCTTTCTGTGCTCACTTTAGCTTCCTCTGTCTCCCTATGTCTTTCTGTGCGCACTTTAACTTCCTCTGTCTCCCTTTGCCTTTCTGTGCTCACTTTAACCTCTCATGTTCTGTTCAGTTGTGATCATTGCCTCTTGGCGGGGGGAAATGCATTGCGAAATTGTTAGTCTAAATGAGCGACTAGCGATAAGTAAACAGAGCACTGCAGCACCGGAAAACGAGGCCAGTATTCGTTCAGTTTCTTGTTTTAAGTTACTGGCTTACTGAAGATTGGCGATTTATAGTTTTAAGTTACTGGCCTACTGAAGAGTGGTGATTTATAGTTTTCAGTTTCTGGACTACTGAAGAGTGACGGTTTTTGTTTTAAGTTATTGGCATACTGAAGCGTGGCGGTTTCTTATTTTAAGTTACTAGTCTAGTGAGGAGTGGCGGTTTCTTGTTTTAAGTTACTGGCATACTGAAGATTCAGGGTTTCTTATTATAAGTTACTGGCATACTGAAGATTCAGGGTTTCTTTTTGTAAGTTACTGGCATACTGAAGAGTGGCGGTTTCTTATTTTAAGATCTGGTCTAGTGAAGAGTGACGGTTTCTTGTTTACAGTCACTGGTCTACTGAAGAATGGTGATTTCTTGTTTAAAGTTACTGGTTTACTGAAGAATGGTGATTTCTTGTTTAAAGTTACTGGTCTACTGAAGAATGGTGATTTCTTGTTTAAAGTTACTGGTCTACTGAAGAATGGTGATTTCTTGTTTAAAGTTACTGGTCTACTGAAGAATGGCGATTTCTTGTTTAAAGTTACTGGTCTACTGAAGAATGGTGATTTCTTGTTTAAAGTTACTGGCCTACTGAAGAATGGTGATTTCTTGTTTAAAGTTACTGGCCTACTGGAGAGTGGTGATTTCTTGTTTTAAGTTACTGGTCTACTGAAGAGTCGTGGTTTCTTGTTTAAAGTTACTGGTCTACTCTTCTTCTTCGCATTCATCGGCTGTAAACTCTGGCGGAAAGTTCTGGTTGTTGGTCCACTTCGGACTGCAGTCCTGTTCCAGAACCTGAGTGTTGCGTGTGCATCCGTTCGACAGATCTGACTAATCTGTATGCAGACTGTTAATTCCTTGCCTCTCAAGCAGATGCACTCTTCAAAGGAAGCTCCCAATTAGTCGACTCTTACGATATGCTTTTGGTTAAACAGTGGGCTATTCTTGTTTTCCAAATAATAGGGCCCCGGAACTCACACGCGGATTAGGTCTGCTGAAAAGTGGCGATTTCTGCAACCCGTCTCTCTACGGGTTTGAACCCTCATCAAAACCCCCTCATGTTTTCCATGGAATGAAACGAAAATTAATTAATACCTAACTGGAACCAAGCTGTTGCCATTCGCTTCAAAGATGGAACATGGAATTTGCCTTGGGGGAGAAAATGTGATTGTACGGGGTGAAGTTCTGGAGGGAAATCATTAACCTGTTTGCAGGCGAGGCAGGCAGGACGAAGTTATCGAATATGCAGAGATGGGTAGACAGACGGGCAAGCAGACAAGCAGGAGGCATGGAGCAGATATGCGTAAAAGAACCAATTAAACTAGTAAACACAGACGGACGAACAGACATAGAGACGGGCGGACACTAATTTAAGTGACTGAAAAATATTGATGGAAATTTTTATTACAGCTTTTCTAACAGTGGGGTTAAAATTTAAGCACATTGTTTCGTTTATTTCTTGGCGACAATGGTTAGGGTTTTAAAACCGCTGAAGAGAGATTAATTAACTCTTTCAACCTCATGACCTAGAAAAAAAAGTGAGATGGGGTTAAACAGACTTGCACGTGATATACTGTTACCACCTACACATTTTGAGTGGGGTGTGTCGTTTTTGGCTCAACATATTGGGGTTACCCTGTCTTGTCAAATGTTTTTTTTTATTTACTTGAAATATATTTGACTTCGAATTTGCAATCTTTCTCCTGATTGGACTTTCCTGTTTACCTCGCCCAGGGCCATTACGAGGTTCTCATTTTTATTTGCCATATTTCTTTATGAGTTGTTTGGCACAGAAAAAGGAAATAGAACAAGTGTTGGTGTTAACGTCGGCTGGGGGCCGTGGTGGTCGTACATAGTTAATTACGCCAGCTTATTACATCAGAGTCGGCTCTGTGGCTAAGTCGATGCGAAACCTTCGTAATGCCGGGGTGTCGGGTTCGATTCCAGCTGCGGGCCATGCGTCTTGCGTTGGCTTCGACAGTGGTATCAAGAAGCCTACCATCTAGAAAGCAATGACGTTAATTTGTCTAGAGAAACCACACAACAGCCTAGGGGCTGCTGGGGTTGGTTCTGCAACGTCCTGTAAAGGATACGCAACTAACCTTTGTTACATCAGAAGTAAGGTTTCAGTTCCCAGATCAGTCGCGGGGTTCGCTTCTCCGCAGTTCGGTTCGGCAATTTATTCATCTTTATTGTATGCAAAAACAGGTGGAGGGGCGCCACAAAGAAACTAGGCAGCGGAGGCTGTGCCTCCTTACAATTTTGAAGTTCTCGAGGCATTTGCTTTGCAAAACTACTACTTCTATTACTGCTGCTGCTGCTGCTGCTGCTACTGCTACTGCTACTACTACTACTACTACTACTACTACTACTACTACTACTACTACTACTACTACTACTACTACTACTACTACTACTACTACTACTACTATTATTATTATTATTATTACTACTACTGCTGCTGCTACTACTAGTACTGCTAGTACTACTACTAATAATAATAAATATTATGTGCTCAATGGCAAATAAAAATAATAATGTATCTTAACTAAAATGAAAGGTTTCAACAAATACTTACAAAGTGAACGTCTATACATAGTTGGGGGAGAGGCGGTACTTACGCCACTTGTAGATTTTTTCCAGGGGTACCTAATTTTGGGGAAAGGGGTGGGGGAGGGGGGGGGGTCAAGGTGCTAGAGCTCACAGGTTCCAGTGCCTATGTGTATATGATAATTTTCATAACTGTATGTTATATGGCATTTTAGGTGTTAGAAATGTGACTATGTAATATTCACCAACCACAAGATAACACGTATTCTAAATGGCAAAACTGGTCAAGCGTAACTTTTTTCGAATTTTTCTTGTCTTTACATATATTTACAACGATGTGGGAAAGGTGGGGGGGGGGGGGGTGTGAGGAAAGAAGGTATGTGATTGGCGGTGTTTTTGGAAGAAAGGGGTTTAAGGGGGGGGGGGGGGGGGTGGGGGGTAGGGTGATATTAACTTGACAAGGAATCCCGAAACCACTGCAGGCAGGGAGAGGACAGCCTCCAATATGTCCTCGCCACATCTCTCGCTTCCTCGGCGCTGCGTTACGGTGATGCTTTCTCTCTCAGCTCCAGCATTAATCGTCTTCGCCGTCTAGTCTTTCATTCCGTTTTACATTTTATGCTTTCTCTTTCAGTTTACCCCTCTCGTGCCCCCCCCCCCTCTCTCTCTCTCTCTCTCTCTCTCTCTCTCTCTCTCTCTCTTTCTCTTTCTCACACTCTCTCTCTCTCTCTCTCTCTCTCTCTCTCTCTCTCTCTCTCTCTCTCTCTCTCTCTCTCTCTCTCCTGCCCTCCCTCCCTTCATATTCAAACATGAAAATCGATAGACAGATCAAATGTTTTCCCTACTCAACGACAAATGATCTAAATGTTCGGTTGTGAATTCGTTATGGCTATATTCCATTCAGTGTTCACCGGAAAGTTGAGAGATGAATATTTCATTCCTGTAAGTAGACATTTCAGATTCCTTATGCGTAAATAGTTAATGATTACAAATATATTCTTTATATGGTTTCTGGTGTACATAGAGACCAATAGTTAGCTCGTCCGTCTGACCTAAGGACCTGCGATTTAAATCCCAGCTACATGATTTTCTTGTCATAGTTTTATAAATGACCGTGTAGTTTGTGTTTACGTGAGTATAAACGTTCTACTTCTTCTTCTTCTTCTTCTTCTTCTTCTTCTTCTTCTTCTTCTTCTTCTTCTTCTTCTTCTTCTTCTTCTTCTTATTTAGATATTTAGGTGGTAAGTGTAATAAATATGTGTGTAACTGTTTACGAATATGTCTGAACACTGCAGGTGATAACTCAGTAATGTGCTGACGTAACAATTTATTACTGAGTTTACATGTTGATTAAACAATTGCGAACTGAGTGTGTATTGCGACGTAACAGCTGAGAACGGGGTGTATGTGTTATTGTAACTGCTGAGAACTGAGTGTAAATGTGTTATTGTAACGGTTGAGAACTGAGAGTATATGTTGACATAACAATTGAGAACTAAACGTGTGTGTTAATTATCAACTGAGAACTAAATGTATGTATGATGTATCGAGAACTATGTGAATGTGTTGATCAAACAACAAGTGCATCTATAGTTTGCTGTAACATTTGAGAATTTAATGGACGTGTTGATCAAACGACAAGTGCATCTATAGATTGATGTAATATTTGAGAACTGGGTGAATGTGTTGATCAAACAACAATTGAATCTATAGTTGGATGTAACATTTGAAAACTGGGTGAATGTGTTGATGAAACGACAAGTGCATCTATAGCTTGACGTAATATTTGAAAACTGGGTGAATGTGTTGATCAAACGACAAGTGCATCTATAGTTTGATGTAACATTTGAAAACTGGGTGAATATGTTGATCAAACGACAGTTGCATCTATAGTTTGCTGTAACATTTGAAAACTGGGTGAATGTGTTGATCAAACGACAATTGCATCTATAGTTTGCTGTAACATTTGAGAACTGGGTGAATGTGTTGATCAAACGACAATTGCATCTGTAGCTTGATGTAACATTTGAGAACTGGGTGAATGTGTTGATCAAACGACAAGAGCATCTATAGTTTGATATAACATTTGAAAACTGAATATATGTCTTTGTGTAATAACTGAAACTAAACGTATGCAGCGATGTAACGAGGGCTGTATGTGTGCGTGAATGTAATAGTTGAGAACTTGGTTTATGTGTTAGTGAATCAGATTATATGATTGGCCTATGGTTAATTATAATATTTTTTTGAGTTATTTGGTCGTGCAGCAAAACACGGCCAAATGTTACATCAAACTATATACGTCGTCTAGTTCAGCAAAGCCTACATATGATATCACGACAAATAGCTTGAGAATGGAGGTGGAGGCAGTGTCTGCTGCCTTCCGCTGGTTTGAGAATCAGCTGTTCACACATACCGTGATTGTAACTGACTCACAGAGCCTGCTGAGAAAGGTGAAAACAGGCATGCTTCGTGGAGAGTGGCAAGATTCAGTTCAGAGGTCCAGGGAAGTTAGCATCCGTTGGATATTTACTCCATGTTACGCCGGTGTGTTGAGAAATGAGCACCCAGCTAGACTGGCTGGCTTTGTCCCACTTGGTGGTAAATTGATGTATGACAAGTTAGATATTGTGAGGGCCCTTTGGGAGCGAGTGAACAGTGCGGAGGCGCAGATAGATCGTTACGGTCTAAGGAGAATGGCACTGCGAGGAGTTACCAGGGGATCTGGCCGACGCTCAACACTCAGGGGAAGGATTAGACGGATCAGACGATTACTGGTAGCATCAGAATTGGAACTCTTCGCTTACTGCTGAAGATGGGGACTGGGCACTTATGGGAGTGTCCCGAGTGCTGTGATGTCAATTCTTAATTCAACATTCAGTTATTTGGCCGTGTGTGAGTACGTGGATCTGTCATTATGCTTGTTAATTTTCTTTCCCTCTCGGGCTGCAGATAATAAGCAGCACCTCATAGATGGGATTCAGACAGCAGCAAATCCCGTTCAATACAGAGATATCGGTAATGTGCAGGACAGACAGGGAGTAAACTGGAAGCCACATGCGTTAACGAACGATCGAATTATCAATAACACTGTAGAAGAATTAAGTTAGTGATCGAGTCACTGAGTATATGAATCATATGTGAGTTGCTACAGAAGAATTAGATGAGTCATAAAATTGATGAGTGGGTGTCACTGAGTGAGTGAATGAGACAGTGAGATATGAGTGACACAATGTAATGTCATGATGGTTATGACAATGATGATGATGATGATGACGACAACGATGATGACGACAACGATGATGACGATAACCACGATGATGATGATGATGATGATGATGATGATGAACAACTGCGTAATATAGAACACCTTGTATAGTAGCATATCATTTAAGGTCGCTACAGAGTTATCTCCCTAAACAGACTGCTGTGTCTCCAGTAGTAGCCCGGCTCTCTAGCGTAGTTGGCTAAACCGGATTGCGCGGTGACCGGGTGACCAACTCCTCGTGGTCCGGGTTCACTCCCGGGGGTAGGCAGAAAAGCCACATTTCTCCTAGATTTACGGTATTTATCATGGAATCAAGGCCGAAAGGTTGCGATATCCATAATACCGAAACGCAGGGTTAACAACTCATGGCTTCTGGACACTAAAACAAACACTATTAGTAAAGAGGCTCTAGGTTTTAAGCCAGTCTTTACTAGTAAAATGTGTGTTGACAGGGTGCGAAAGTTTCAGCGAAATGTTTATCGGAAATAACAAAACTATGTACTGTTACGATACACTTAACACTTGCTACGAAACCTTGTTTTTTTTTTTTTTTAATCAGTCTTTAAATGCGTGAAAAAAGAGTTAGGGTCCTTATCATATGAAAAGACCCCTGGCGCAGTCCCTAAGCTTTCCCACCTGTAATAACAGAATCAAGCTTTGGCAGGCCGACGCAGCTTTAAATGGGTGCCATGTAAAGTCCTTGGAAGTAAAGGCGACTGGCGTGATATTGATGACAGTATCCACCGAGTGCGGATTGGTCTATAAAATATAGGTTTAGCACTACACTCTCAATATGTCTGAATTCGTGGGAAAAAGCTCTTTTCTATATAAGACATTTCGGCACAAGAAGTTTAATTAATCAACACAGAATGAAAGTGATCAGTCCTTTTGATTTATGGAGAACAAATCTGATCGCCTAATGATCTGCCCGTAGTGCTGGCATAAGGACACTAACACTGGGATGAGGACACTAATGCTGGGATGAGGACACTAACACCGGGATGAGGACACTAATGCTGGGATGAGGACACTAATGCTGGGATGAGGACACTAATGCTGGGATGAGGACACTAATGCTGGGATGAGGACACTAATGCTGGGATGAGGACACTAATGCTGGGATGAGGACACTAATGCTGGGATGAGGACACTAATGCTGGGATGAGGACACTAATGCTGGGATGAGGACACTAATGCTGGGATGAGGACACTAATGCTGGGATGAGGACACTAACACTGGGATGAGGACACTAATGCTGGGATGAGGACACTAACACCGGGATGAGGACACTAATGCTGGGATGAGGACACTAACACTGGGATGAGGACACTAATGCTGGGATGAGGACACTAATGCTGGGATGAGGACACTAATGCTGGGATGAGGACACTAACACCGGGATGAGGCCACTAATGCTGGGATGAGGACACTAATGCTGGGATGAGGACACTAATGCTGGGATGAGGACACTAACACTGGGATGAGGACACTAACACTGGGGTGAGGACACTAATGCTGGGATGAGGACACTAACACTGGGATGAGGACACTAATGCTGGGATGAGGACACTAATGCTGGGATGAGGACACTAATGCTGGGATGAGGACACTAATGCTGGGATGAGGACACTAATGCTGGGATGAGGACACTAATGCTGGGATGAGGACACTAATGCTGGGATGAGGACACTAACACCGGGATGAGGACACTAATGCTGGGATGAGGACACTAATGCTGGGATGAGGACACTAATGCTGGGATGAGGACACTAATGCTGGGATGAGGACACTGATGCTGGGATGAGGACACTAATGCTGGGATGAGGACACTAACACTGGGATGAGGACACTAATGCTGGGATGAGGACACTAATGCTGGGATGAGGACACTGATGCTGGGATGAGGACACTAATGCTGGGATGAGGACACTAACACTGGGATGAGGACACTAATGCTGGGATGAGGACACTAACACCGGGATGAGGACACTAATGCTGGCATAAGGACACTAACACTGGGATGCGGACACTGATGCTGGGATGAGGACACTAACACCGGGATGAGGACACTAATGCTGGCATAAGGACACTAACACTGGGATGAGGACACTAACACTGGGATGAGGACACTAACACCGGGATGAGGACACTAATGCTGGCATAAGGACACTAACACTGGGATGCGGACACTGATGCTGGGATGAGGACACTAACACTTGGATGAGGACACTGATGCTGGGATGAGTACACTGATGCTGGGATGAGGACACTAACACTGGGATGAGGACACTAATGCTGGGATGAGTACACTGATGCTGGGATGAGGACACTAATGCTAAGACGAGGACGCTAATGTTGGGACGAGGGCATTAATTCTGGGATGATGTTTCTAATGCTAGGATGATGACGCTAACGCAAGGATAATGACACTAATGCTGGGATGATGACACTAATTATGGGATGGTGACACTAATGCTAAGATAATGACTCCAATGCCCGGATGATAACACTAATGCTAGGATGATGAATCTAATGCTAGGATGATGACACTAATGCTGGAATGATGACACTAATTCTGGGATGATAACACTAATTCTGGGATGATGACACTAACGCTAGGATGATGACACTGATGCTAGGATAATGACACTAATGCTGGGATGATAACACTAATTCTGGAACGATGACACTAATGCTGGGATGATGACACTACTGCTAGCATGATGACACTAATGCTAGGATGATGACACTGATGAGAGGATGATGATATTAATGCTGGGATGATGACACTGATGATGGGATGATGACACTAATGAAAGGATGACGACACTAATGCTGGGATGATGCCACTGATGCTAGGATGACGACACTTATGATGGTATGGTGACACTGACGCTAGGATTATGACACTGATGATGGGATAATGACACTAATGCTGGGATGATGACACTGAAGCTAGGATGATGACACTGATGGTGGAATGATGACACTGATGCTAGGATGATGACACTAATGCTAGGATGATGACACTAATGCTGGATTGATGACACTAATGCTTGGATGATGACAGTAATTTACTAAAAAGTTAATGGGATTGTTGATTGACTGATTGGCTTGACTGGTTGACTGACTGGTCTGTTGACTGATTGGTTGGTTGATTGGTTAGCGTACATGCTAGTTTACAGGTTGCCTGCTTAGTGTTTATTTCCAACAGACGCTCTTAATCAAAACCGTCTCCATTCAAGTGCAACCCATGTGATTTCAGATTGCATTAGAGTCTTGTTGGCTACCACTTCAAACCGCTACCAGTGAATCATTTGTATTAGAACGAAACCCTTCCTGCGGTTTAGGAACCAGCGTAAGATTCAAGAACAAGTCTTCAGCTTCTTATTATCTGAAAAGCATTCTTGGATTAGCAGGAAGAAATCCGAACACATGTTTAGATTAGCCGGAAGAAATCTGAACACATGTTTAGATTAGCAGGGAGAAATGTGAACACATGTTTAGATTAGCAGGGAGAAATGTGAACACATTTTTAGATTAGCAGGAAGAAATGTGAACACATGTTTGAATTAGAAGGGAGAGATGTGAACACATGTTTAGATTAGCAGGGAGAAATGTGAACACATGTTTGGATTAAAAGGGAGAAATGTGAAGACATGTTAAGATTAGCAGGGAGAAATGTGAAGGAATGTTTAGATTAGCAGTGAGAAATGTGAACACATGTTTAGATTAGCAGGGAGAAATCTGAACACATGTTAAGATTAGCAGGGGAAATCAGAACACATGTTTAGATTAGCAGGGAGAAATGTGAACACATGTTTGGATTAGCAGGGAGAAATGTGAACACATGTTTGGATTAAAACGGCAAAATGTGAAAACATGTTTCGATTAGAACGGAGAAATGTGGACACATGTTTCTATTAGCAGGGAGAAATGTGAACTGAACACATGTTTAGATTAGCTAGGAGAAATGTGAACACATGTTTATATTAGCAGGGAGAAATGTAAACACATGTTTTGATTAGCAGGAAGAAATGTGAACACATGTTTAGATTATCAGGGAGAAATGTGAAAACATGTTTCGATTAGAACGGAGCAATGTGAACACATGTTTTGATTAGCAGGGTGAAATCTGAGCGCCCACTTGGATTAGCAAGGAGAAATGTGAACACATGTTTAGATTAGCAAGGAGAAATGTGAACACATGTTTAGATTAGCAGGGAGAAATCTGAACACATGTTTAGATTAGCAGGGAGAAATGTGAACACATGTTTAGGTTAGCAGGGAGAAATATGAACACATGTTTGGATTAGCCGGGGAAAATGTGAACACATGTTTAGATTAGCAGGGAGAAATGTGAACACATGTTTAGATTAGCAGGAAGAAATGTAAACACATGTTTAGATTAGAAGGGAGAAATGTGAACACATGTTTGGATTAGAAGGGAGAAATCTGAACACATGTTTAGATTAGAAGGGAGAAATTTGAACACATGTTTAGATTAGCAGGGAGAAATGTGAACACATGTTTAGATTAGCAGGGAGAAATGTGAACACATGTTTGAATTAAAAGGGAGAAATGTAAACACATCTTTAGATTAGCAGAGAGAAATGTGCACACTTTTTTGGATTAGCAGGGAGAAATGCGAAAACATATTTGGATTAGCGGGGAGAAATGTGAACACATGTTTGGATTAGCAGGGAGATATGTGAACAAATGTTTGGATTAGCAGGAAGAAGTGTGAACACATGTTTGGATTAGCAGGGAGAAATCTGAACACATGTTTGGATTAGCAGGGAGAAATGTGAACACATGTTTAGATTAGCATGGAGAAATGTGAACACATGTTCAGATTAGCAGGGAGAAATGTGAACACATGTTTGTGTTAGCAGGGAGAAATGTGAACACATGTTTAGATTAGTAGGGAGAAATGTGAACACATGGTTAGATTAGTAGGGAGAAATGTGAACTGAACACATGTTTAGATTGGCTGGGAGAAATGTGAACACATGTTTGGATTAGCAGGGAGAAATGTGAACACATATTCAGATTAGCAGGGAGAAATGTGAACACATGTTTGGGTTAGCAGGGAGAAATGTGAACACATGTTTAGATTAGCAGGGAGAAATGTGAACACATATTTAGATTAGCAGGGAGAAATGTGAACACGTGTTTATATTAGCAGAGAGAAATGTAAACACATGTTTGGATTAAAACGGCGAAATGTGAAAACATGTTTCGATTAGAACGGAGAAATATGAACACATGTTTCGATTAGCAGGGAGAAATCTGAGCGCCCGCTTGGATTAGCAGGGAGAAATCGGAGCGCATTCTTGGATTAGCAAGGAGAAATGTGAACACATGTTTGGATTAGCAGGGAGAAATCTGAACACATGTTTGGATTAAAAGGGACAAATGTGAACACATGTTTAGATTGGCAGGGAGAAATGTGAACACATGTTTAGATTAGCAGGGAGAAATGTGAACACATATTTGGATTAGAAGGGAGAAATCTGAACACATGTTTAGATTAGAAGGGAGAAATTTGAACACATGTTTAGATTAGCAGGGAGAAATGTGAACACATGTTTAGATTAGCAGGGAGAAATGTGAACACATGTTTAGATTGGTAGGGAGAAATGTGAACACATGTTTGAATTAGAAGGGAGAAATCTGAACACAGGTTTAGATTAGAATGGAGAAATTTGAACACATGTTTAGATTAGCCGGGAGAAATGTGAAAACATGTTTAGATTAGCAGGGTGAAATGTGAACACATGTTTAGATTAGCAAGGAGAAATGTAAACACATGTTTAGATTAGCGGGGAGAAATGTGAACACATGTTTGGATTAGCAGGGAGAAATGTGAACACATGTTTAGATTAGCAGGGAGAAATTTGAACACATGTTTAGATTAGCAGGGAGAAATGTAAACACATGTTTAGATTAGCAGGGAGAAATGTGAACACATGTTTGAATTAAAAGGGAGAAATGTAAACACATGTTTAGATTAGCAGGGAGAAATGTGCACACTTTTTTGGATTAGCAGGGAGAAATGTGAACACATGTTTGGATTAGCAGGGAGAAGTGTGAACACATGTTTGGATTAGCAGGGAGAAGTGTGAACACATGTTTAGATTAGCAGTGAAAAATCTGAACACATATTTGGATTATCACGGAGAAATTGCAAGTGCAAGTGGGAGGGGAAGAAATGAACATTAGCTACGGCTGACGGTAAGAAAAGAGGTACGTTGTAATTAAATGGATATCACCGACACATAATATGGCCGTATCTGCAACTGAATCTAGGTAAAGTACAAAATTCCTATGCAAAGATCAGAGAAAACTTCGGTTGCATGTCTTCTATAGGGCTCCACTCTAACACGCTTGTGATTGCACTAGGAAATTTTGCGTTCAGTAGTTTGCCAGTGTCACTGTAGGTCGGCTCTCCATACCACTGTCGAAATCAACGCAAAGCGGTCTGTTGTCAACTCTCCTGAGGCTGGAATCGAACCGGGTATCTCTAAATTACATAGTACTTTCTCTATTCCTAAACCTCAGACGTCGACGATCAGAGAAAACATACTTATACGCACATTCAGAGGGAGGATACAGGAAGCAGTTATATGAGGTCGCGCAGGGTAATCGTGAAAAGAGGCAAACAATGGCAAAGAAAACAGAGAAGGCAGAAGAGATAACGAGGCTGAGAAAAACAGGTCGAATCCTGGTGTGAAAATGATCCAATTGCATCACGGGCGGATGAATCACGAGGAGTAATAACGCGCTGTGCGTTTTGCCTGTGGCCATTTCTGGAAGGAAGCACATACCGTGATGGTCTCATTGATCGGTTGCCAACGGAAGCTTCAGCGCTGTTGTTGTCTTCGTTGTGATGTTGTCGTCGCCGCACCGAGATAATTCTCTTTCATGCTGTTAGATAGTTGTGACAGAATCAGGGTAACGACGGTTGTGACAATGTTGTAAAAAAGCGATTCTTCGTTTTCCCAGCCAATTATTTCGGCCAATTTTAGGTTCGTACTCATTTGTTCCTAATGATGGATTACTCGTTTCTCCGTTTCATTTTTTGTTTATGAGACACCGTTTTCATTGTAAAGTATAAAGCGGTTGTTAACAGCTCACTACAGTTATGATTTGTACTATGATTAATGCTGTCATTAAAGAATATTTGTGGTCATTGTAATATTATTACTGTTATTCTTATTACCAAACTTAATCATCATCATCATCGTAATGTGTTATAATAGAATTAGTATCAGCAGCACACTTTTACAACTAACAAAATTACTCTTATTGCAATTGCTGCTGTGAACTCCTACTACTGCTGCAAATACTACTACTACCACCGATCTTGCTTATGCTGCTGCTGTTACTACTACTACCACTACTACTACTACTGCAGATACTGATACTACCATTGATTCTGTAGATGCTGCTGCTAATACTGTTGTTTCAAATATTACAACTGCTGTAGTTACTGCTATTGCTATTGCTATTGCTATTGCAGATACTACTAATAATAATACTTCTACTGGCCAAGACTATTAATACTGCGACCCCAGGACAATTGCGACTTCAACTACTACTATAATTATTACTACTGTTAACACCACCATTACTGTTCCATGACTATTACTTTCGCAAATCCACTGCAGCAGCTGCTGCTGCTTCTACTACTGCTATTACCACTACTACTTCTATTAGTTTGAGTAGTAGTAGTAGGGGGAGGAGGAGCAGCAGCAGCAGCCGTACTGATGTTTATATTTGAAAGCTATAGTGCAATAACTGCTTGAGACACAGAGAGTGTCTGTCTGTTTATCTTTATGTCCATTCATCCATCTATACGCCCGGCTCTCTAGCGAAGTTGGTTAAACCTGACTTTCGCGGCGGCCGGGTGACGAACTCCTTGTGGTCCGGGTTCACTCCCGGGGGTAGGCAGAAAAGCCACATTTCTCCCAGATTAACGGTACCTATAATGGAATCAATGCCGAAGGGTTGCGATATCCATAGTACCGAGTCAAAGGGTTTACAACTCATGGTTTCTGGATACGTTTAAAAAAAAAAAAATCCATCTATAGACACATTCATCCATCCATTCGTCGTCCGTCAGTTAATCTTTCCGTCCATGTGTCTGGCTATTTGTATTACAATCTTTCGCCTACTCCAGAATTTTGTCTATAACAGCCTTTCTATTTTAATTAGCTTTGAATAGTATTTTAAAAAGCGCGCACTTACTTATATCTTCTTTTAAAAATGCCAGTCATATTATGTAAACGTGAGAAATATTCACAACCTTTACTTGAAGAAAAGAAATATTTGGTTCATCATTTAGCTCGCCCCAACTACGCAGACTATTTGATAGTATAAGTAGAAAGTAAAGATCTCTTTAGACGCCCTTAGGTGCATCGGGCATATGGGAAGAGCACCCATTTTTTACAGACCAATCGGCACTCGGTGGGTAATGTGGTCAGCATTACACCGGCCGTCTTTACTTTCCCAGGACAGCCATCCTGGTAACCATTTGAGGCTGGGTCGACCTGCGACGTCCCATACCACGATAAAAATCCACACAGCCCGCAGTGGGTTTCGATCGCGGTACGTTGGATTACGAGTCAGATTCGCAACGCCTTAGCCACGGACGCCGCCATTTGATAGTATTCGACAGCAAATTACACTTGAGATCAACTGTACACCATACCGGGTCCCTTCATGTTTGAGTAGAACGTTGCCACAGGACCCACAAAGTAAAGGATTCTTTCCCCCCACCTTCAGGCGTATTGCACAAACAAGGCTAGATCTTTATTTTATAGACAATTTGGCACTTAGCAGGTGATATGGTCAACATGACACCCGCCGCCTTTACTTTCTATGAACTTATCTGGAACCTATTTAAATCTTGGTCGACCTCGCAGCGAAGTCGTTTTTGAAAAACGTCTGGCTCCGTCAGGACCTAAACCCAAGACATTGGTATCTGCAGACAAGCGTCTAGCCGCTACACCACGGCGGCTCCCTAAAGAGACATACGTTGATGAATATGTTAGTGTTGAGACAAATATTGATAAAGATGATAACTATGAGACAAATATTGATTAATATGTTGGTGTCGAGACAAATATTGATGAAGAGGATAACTATGAGACAAATATTGATAAATATGTTAGTGTTGAGACAGATGTTGATGAAGAGGATAACTATGAGACAAATATTGATGAATATGTTAGTGTTGAGACAGATATTGATGAAGATGATAACTATGAGACAAATATTGATAAAGATGATAACTATGAGACAAATATTGATAAAGATGATAACTATGAGACAAATATTGATAAAGATGATAACTATGAGACAAATATTGATAAATATGTTAGTGTTGAGACAGATATTGATGAAGATGATAACTATGAGACAAATATTGATGAATATGTTAGTGTTGAGACAGATATTGATGAAGATGATAACTATGAGACAAATATTGATAAAGATGATAACTATGAGACAAATATTGATAAAGATGATAACTATGAGACAAATATTGATAAATATGTTAGTGTTGAGACAGATATTGATGAAGAGGATAACTATGAGACAAATATTGATAAATATGTTAGTGTTGAGACAGATATTGATAAAGATTATAACTATGAGACGAATATTGATGAATATGTTAGTGTTGAGACAGATGTTGATGAAGATGATAACTATGAGACAAATATTGATGAATATGTTAGTGTTGAGACAGATATTGATAAAGAGGATAACTATGAGACGAATATTGATGAATATGTTAGTGTTGAGACAGATATTGATAAAGAGGATAACTATGAGACGAATATTGATGAATATGTTAGTGTTGAGACAGATGTTGATAAAGATTATAACTGTGAGACAAATATTGATAAATATGTTAGTGTTGAGACAGATATTGATAAAGAGGATAACTATGAGACGAATATTGAGGAATATGTTAGTGTTGAGACAGATATAGATAAAGAGGATAACTATGAGACAAATATTGATGAATATGTTAGTGTTGAGACAGATATTGATAAAGAGGATAACTATGAGACAAATATTGATGAATATGTTAGTGTTGAGACAGATATTGATAAAGAGGATAACTATGAGACGAATATTGATGAATATGTTAGTGTTGAGACAGATGTTGATAAAGATTATAACTGTGAGACAAATCTTGATGAATATGTTAGTGTTGAGACAGATGTTGATGAAGATGATAACTATGAGACGAATATTGATAAATATGTTAGTGTTGAGACAGATGTTGATGAAGATGATAACTATGAGACGAATATTGATGAATATGTTAGTGTTGAGACAGATATTCATACAAATGTTGGCGATAAGACAAGTGTTGTTGAAGATATGACAGTCGATAGCCGAGGCTCCAGTTCCACTGCAGACGGGCCACCCCATAATTTTACTATTTCTGCGCCAGTGGATATCACATAAAATATTGCCCATCATCCCATTTGAAAAATGAGTGATAAACATATCAGTGCCAGCAAAATTGTGAAGCTCGGACACGTAAAGTAAATTTATATAAGACAGCCGTCAGATGTGCAGACAGTAACATTACGCCGCCATAATTGCTGCTCACTGTTGAAGCACTCGCCACTATGACACTTGATCAGTGACCCACCATGTATATCAATGTAGGTAACAATTAACTGTCACGGGCACAGCAGAGGGGGGAAAAGGGGGGCGGGGGAGAGAACATTCCAGATGAAATCCATAGTTAATAATGTCTAATGAAGCACTCAGCTTGCTAGCTGGGCGACTGGAGATATTGATGATGTGACAGATATTGGTGAGGATGCTGACGATGAGACAAGTATTGACGTTAGTGAAAACTATGCT
Source organism: Candidula unifasciata (assembly GCA_905116865.2). Classification (NCBI taxonomy): domain Eukaryota; kingdom Metazoa; phylum Mollusca; class Gastropoda; order Stylommatophora; family Geomitridae; genus Candidula; species Candidula unifasciata. Next base: position 777,972 of record CAJHNH020000336.1, on the reverse strand, counting down.
TTTTTGTGTAGACGGTGTACCGGACTATCATCACTTGTTGACTGGCTGATTGTTTTTGGACCTGCCAAGAACTAATGGGGAGAGACGTTCTATGGGTTAACTGGGATGAGCTGCATGCAGGCAACGGTAAGATTTCTGACTTCGTATTTGTCAGCCTGATTTATTTCTTCATTTACCTAAAATGTACATTCAAGAAGTTTGTATTTACTAACATAGTTTTTAATCACTCAAACACTCACTTGAGCTTAACTGTTGCTTTTCTCATTATTCTCTTTCTTCGGTTATCTATATCGCACGCTTCCCTCTCTCTAGTACGATGGTCTGCAACCTGAAATGGAGGAAAGGGAAAGAGGCGTTCTAACCCCAAAACCCCGTGAGGTTGGGGTCCAAGGACTTGTCAAGCAGTGTACCTGTAATAATCCGTTATTCTAACAGTGTTTGTTAGTTTGATTATAATTTTGTTTTTAACTGTTTATTGAACACAACGACCAGGACATTTTTAGGGGGGGGGGGGGGGGGGGGGGTTCATGAGCAGTTTCATCTACCGTTCAAAATCTAATAAATATGATAACACTTTAATTTTACATTAAGAACATATTCTGACCAAAACCTATCTCCATACTTTCTATTTTACTTGTTGTGGAATCTGCTGACCTCTTTCTAACCACACTGTGCTATTGTCGGTGTAGGCTCTATACTCAAGTGGAAAAAAAAAAAGGGGGGGGGGGGGGTAACCTGAAATAAAACGTTCGAGACCATTCTCTAGTAGGATCTTCCCTAAACACAGTCTACCCCAGTTCCCGAAATGTCCCTCCGGAACAACGAAGAAGGTAACCAGGATACGCCTTTTCGACTTTCTGTCAAAATTCAATCTCACAGCGTGACTGGGAAATAACAATCTGTCAAACCTCTTGGTCGTGACCGACTTGCTGGTCATTTCTCTGAGTGGATGTACTCTCAGTTATTTGTCTATGCCAGTTATCGAGGCTATTATAGTGCGTTTCAGAAGTCCTCCCCTCTTCAACAAATATCTCGAAACCTCCTGTCCAGATCAACACCAGTGTGACCTTAAGATTTCCCATGTACTTTTGATTTTATAATTTACAGTTATACAGGCCCCGCTATATTCATAAAGCAGCAAATTTCTTTGATCTTTGTTTGACAAATAATTTGTGTTCCCCTACAAATATAGTATATACAGAAACTGACATACAGCGTGGAGATTGGTGATCAGTTCACGTGTGCAGCGATGTGTGATAGTTGTTTTGATAGCTTTTCCCGCATACAATGCAAAATTCACAATTCATGGCGAATGCTGGAGATGACCACCTGAGATAAAAACGTCTATGAAAAGGGCGCAGTATATATAATGTTTTGACAAGATCGCGTGACTCAAATAACTGTAAACGTGCGAATTGTTTGCTTTAATCGCTGTCTGTTCATGTGTATGTATATATATATATATATATATATATATATATATATATATATATATATATATATATTATATATATATATATACACACATATATAATGTAAACAAACATCAATTTTTTTTTATTTTGCCCTATTTACGGTGTGTAAATGTGTGTATATGTGTGTATATGTATATATATATATATATATATATATATATATATATATATATATATATATATATATATATACATATATATATATAGTGTAAACAAACATCAAATTTTTTTTTATTTTAACTTTATTTCTGTATATATATATATATATATATATATATATATATATATATATATATATATATATATATATATATATATATATATATATATATATATATATATATATATATATATATATATATATATATATATATATATATACACACACACACACACACACACACACACATAAACACATATCACCATCATGTAACAGGTCCTTTGCAGAACGTCGCTCTCATCACAGTCTGCCTGAAAGAAACTCGGTCTCTCGCCAATTCTCCCGCCCCATGCACTTTCACACTCAAGGAGTCACTTATATCCTGTGCCCATCTTTGTATCGGTCGGCCCCTGCCCCTCCTTCCTGGTACCACGCCTTCTGCTATAATTTTTTTCAAATCCGTCGTGGCGCTTGATATGACCAAAATATTTCAGCTTTCGAGAAAGGATGCTGTTTATTAGCCAATCTTCCTTGATATTCAGACATACACACATATACATACAGTAAAAAGGGCCCCAACAAACTTGATTTTTGTTTAAATTTTTAACAAACAATGCTTACAAGGCATGATTATTTACAGATTGCTTGCTAAATTTCAACAACCTACACCTAACATTTGGGAATTAATCAAGTAACAGAAAGTGTAATGATCGGCACTCATAGAAAGAAGTAGATAGATAGAAGAGCACACTAGACAACATAAAAACCGAAAGCTATAGTTACCGCACCAGGAATTGAACCTGTCAACTCCAGACGGCGTCTGCGCCTCGCCATGAATACAAGTGCACTAAGAACATGGTCAACTAGGCACCCCCCAAAAAAGGTGTCTTATTGGCCATGTCTATCGTACAACTTGAAATCCGCAACTATGGAATACGGACACAATTCATTTCAAACCATTTAAATTGCACCATAGGTTACATAAATTTATATTAACAAAGCATATGTCGAATAACAATCACAGCAACAATTTACGAATACAGTAGACTTTTAAAGCTTTGTCTAGAATACACAAACATTTAAGAAAGGTATTTGAATGTTGGTGAGTAACAGATTTTTAAAGTAGGCATGATTTGTGGAATGGACTATAGCCTACCATTCTCATAATCGTCAGAAATACCAAGCTTGCTAACAACTCATAATAGTCAGAAATACCAAGCAGAACTAGGAGACAGGTGACAATTTCCAGGAGCTGGTCTTCCTATCACCTACATAATTGTTCCTGATGCGTGGAACGGAAGTACGGCGGTCTGCCGGTAAACCCGGTCGTGTTGTAGTCAAGGGCGTACAAATATGGCAGGTTTTATGTAAGCAAGTACAGTAAGGTCATTATCTTCGATTGGATCACTATGGGAGTGGAAGGAGACAAAAGAGAAGCAGGAGCGTCACGAGAGGATGGGAGTGGAAGGAGACAAAAGAGAAGCAGGAGCGTCACGAGAAGATGGGAGTGGAAGGAGACAAAAGAGAAGCAGAAGCATCACGAGAAGATGGGAGTGGAAGGAGACAAATGAGAAGCAAAAGCATTACGAGAAGATGGGAGTGGAAGGAGGCAAAGGAGAAGCAGAAGCATCACGAGAAGATGGGAGTGGAGGGAGAGAAAAGAGAAGCAGAAGCATCACGAGAAGGAGTACGAATGAAAAGAAGCAGGAGCGAACAAAAGACCGAACTTTATTTTCAAACGGTCACAAATTTGATACGTTCTGCATTTAAACAATTCTTATTCTTTTTCGCGTTCACCGGCTTTATACTCCCGCTGAAAGTTTTGGCTGTTCGTCCACTTCTGGACTCTAGTCCTGTTCCAGAAACTGAGGGTTGCGTGCACATCTGTTTTACAGTTCTGACTTATTTGCATGCAGACGATTGGTTCCATGCCTCTCAGCAGATGTTTTCCGACTTCAAAGGAAGCTCCCAGTTAGTCTACTCTTACGACATACTTTTGGTCAGGCAGTGGATCTATTCTTGTTTTTCTCACAATGGGGCCCTGGAACCCACACGAGGAATTCACTAATTGTTGTTTCTTACCAACTTTTTCTCTTCCCTATAATTTTCTACTCCTTATAAAAACATATGTTGCTTAGGCCTGCCTAACGTGCTTGGTAATTCCGAAATACCCAGTTCGATTCTAGCTGCAGGCGATTGGACAAGAGGCCGCTTTGCGTTAAATTCGGCAATCATAGGGAGCGCTGACCGCTCAGTTAGCAATTTCAAACTACTCAACTTAAAATTGCATAGTAAAATCACAAACAGCCCCCACTCATCCCCCCACTCATCCCCCCACTCATCCCACCACTCATCCCCCACTCATCCCCCACTCATCCCCCCACTCATCCCCCCACTCATCCCCCCACTCATTCCCCCACTCATCCCCCCACTCATCCCCCCACTCATCCCCCCACTCATCCCCACACTCATCCCCACACTCATCCCCCCACTCACCCCCCCCCCCACTCATCCCCCCCTCTCCTCCCACCCCCCACCCCCCAAAAAAAAACCCCAGCTGGGTTTGGTTCGGCATTGTTCATTTTTTTTTTTAGATCATCCTCGTCGCACATCGGACATGACCATAAGTGCTCCGATCTTCTCCAGAGTTTTGGTTGATGTAACGATGTGAGGTTCCCTCATGGTTTTCCTGTCTCGCCGCTCCAACTGGTATAGATAGGTCTGGCAACGTCATGTAAAAGATTCGCTAATGACTATTGTCTCGTCCTGTTGTGGTGCCCTGTTTCTGTGTCCGGGGTCTCTGTTTCTGCGTCTGGGGTCTCTGTTTCCTTGTCCGGGGTCTCTGTTTCTGTGTCTGGGGTCTCTGTTTATGTGTCTGGGGTCTCTGTTTCTGTGTCCGGGGTCTCTGTTTCTGTGTCTGGGGTCTCTGTTTATGTGTCTGGGGTCTCTGTTTCTGTGTCCGGGGTCTCTGTTTATGTGTCCGGGGTCTCTGTTTCTGCGTCTGAGGTCTCTGTTTATGTGTCCGGGGTCTCTGTTTCTGTGTCTGGGGTCTCTGTTTCTGTGTCCGGGGTCTCTGTTTATGTGTCCGGGGTCTCTGTTTCTGCGTCTGGGGTCTCTGTTTCTGCGTCTGGGGTCTCTGTTTATGTGTCTGGGGTCTCTGTTTCTGCGTCTGAGGTCTCTGTTTCTGCGTCTGAGGTCTCTGTTTCTGCGTCTGGGGTCTCTGTTTCTGCGTCTGAGGTCTCTGTTTCTGTGTCCGGGGTCTCTGTTTCTGTGTCCGGGGTCTCTGTTTCTGCGTCTGGGGTCTCTCTTTCCGCACATCTCATTTCTTTTCTTAAGTAAAGCTGCATGCACCTGTTGAACATAGCGTGCAGAATATTATCATTGATACACAGACCCTATCTTTCCTGCGATAGTCCAGTGTCCTCGTGTGTGGAATGTGTTTTCCCATCTTGTGTGAAATGGGAGTTTTCCTAATATGTGTGAAATGTGTGTTATCCCATGTGGAGAATGTTTTCCTCAACATGTGTGGAATTTTAGTTTTTCCCAATATTTATTAAATGCGAGTTTAGGGGTGCATCATCATGCTCATCATTATTATTATCATCATCAGCATATAGCAGGTCTTTGCAGAACGTCGCTCTCATCATGACATGCCAAAAACCAGTTCTTTGCCAAAATCCCTACCTTATGACCTTTCATACCCAGTGAGTTCTTGATATCCTGGTCGATATGGAAGTCGAGTCGACCCCTGCCTCTCCACCCAGAAACCATACCCTCTATTAGGCATTTAATGTGGCAGACGTATTTCAGGTTGATAGAAACATACTGTTATAGGAATTACGTGTATAAAAGGAATCATTTCTTCCGATGTCTGTTGTATTGATTCACCTAACACTTTTCACTGTGCGTCAATTATCTCCATTGTATAATAACTTCGTTTTTGTACATTAAATTGCATTTTTGCTTGATTTCTCTATTTTTAGTCACGCTAGAACGAGAGACAATTATGTTGCGACGTTCAATGGCGGTTTATTTATATCAAACCTAATGCCGGATAGGATTCTGCTGTCAATATGTCCAGATTACTTTGGCTCATTCCACAAGCTCACGTATTATTATTTTAGTCGGGAGATTCAGCGCACTAGCCCACTTATATTGACGCTAGGTGAAGTAGCCATCTAATGTAGTGAATCGATGTATTATAAATCAACAGTGCTTTTTTTTTTGTTTACCTTCTTTCCTCAAGCTATTGCACAATTGTAGACACAGTGGCACACTCAGTGACAGACAGATATATAGCTAGACACACAAAAATGATGACTGAAAGATTTACAGACAAGCAAGTTGCAGGGAAGGCAGACAGGAATGCGGGTAGACAGATAACGATCACCAAGGATTTCCCATAAAACTAAATCTTTGGATGCAACGTAATGAAATACCTCCAGAGCTCAGGGTGAAGACTCAATCATATAGCCACTGGAACTCCCAAATCACAGACTGGTCAAGCTGCAGAGACAGGCAAACATAATCTAATTTAGGGTCCATTGATTCCACAAAACCTCTCTGGTCATTGAATGGCTCATCTCTGTGTTCGCCGCCCCCATATGGGATGAATGTTTTTGTTGCTGGAAGCCCCACCCTGGCTTTTGCCGGGTGTCCTAAATATAGCCGGGCCATAAATATGGCCTAGTGTCTGAACGGGGTTTCTAAGACCTCTACCGCATGGTGACACTTTGTGGCACAGAGTGTTTATCGCTTTGTGTGATGTCCTGGTGGGGTACAATTTACTTATATACATATACCAAATGCCGCTGGCTGGCAAGACAATCATGGGCGCCGGAACCTTTACCCCCCCCCCCCCCAACCTGCCAAAAAAAAAAGATTACTCAGTCAAGTAACCCCCCCCCCCCACCCCACCCCTAAATTTTAAATGGGGAGTCAAATATTCCCCGATTAATAAATTATAGAATTTGTGTTTTAAAAAATGTATTACATTTCATGATATTTCAGGTAGATTACTGTGTTTACGTGTTATTCAGCCAGTGGCAGCCAGCATGCACTGGATCGCAAATGATTCCTCCCCCACGCCGCTTAACGGCAGAAGTGGTTTATAATGATTATGATGATCTTACTAGGTCCGACAATTAGGTAATGAGACTGATTTTATTATGGCCAAGACAAAAATTCTATCTAAGAAGCAAAGCATGGAATCTAAAGAGGCAACATTCATCTATGATCTGACAACTTTTCATCGCCGCTCGATAAGCAGACAACAAACAAGCCGCTATTTTTTTTACCTAGCCAGAGGTGCATTGTTACGTCATCGGCTCTGAGCAAAAGCTAACATTAAATTCTTTTTAAAACTCAGAAAAAGCGCTACTGAGACAGTTGAATTGATGGGGATAATTGTTTATCTCGTGCACATATTTTCATGTATATAGCTAGGCCACAATTGTGGCCATAACGGCTAAATGGGATTTCTGCACCCCCCCCCTCAAAATGTATTTCGTGGCTACGCGCCTGGTGGGAGTAGGCGACGACGCCGTGGAGAAACTGTGACATTAAGTGTCCCTAGCTGACATTACAGCCGCTGCGGGAAATTAGCGACGAGGTGACTGAGCAGCTGTGACAAAAAGTGTCAACAGCTAGCCTGAAGTAGACACTCCAGGCGGCTGAATCAGGCACAGAAGACCAGGTCACGAAGAAATTGTTACGCCAAGACGTATTGATCATCACGGTAGTCACACACTGTAGGCCAGTAATTCATAAATGGAACTTTATCAGCGTCGAGTGCGTGGGCTGCAGTTGTTGGAAACCTTTTGTGTGTGTGTGTCTCCTCTCCAAACAGTTGTACCGGTTGGGGGGAGGGGGGGGGGGGTGAGCTGACTAAGTGCGACTGCTGGCCGACTGCAGACGATGGTGGTAGAAAACATTTGTCGTCTGGTGCTATCAAATTATGACTAAGATGTCAGACGTGGGCAATCCAAGTGAAAACCCGGGGATGGGGGGTCATTAGATATCAGAGAAAAAATTACCTTCACACAACGGACATGTAAACATTTTTTCGGATTGCTTTGCTCTGATTTCCCATCGTCCCCGGCAGCAAAACACAACCTGTCTACCTCCCTACCCACTTGTCGGTTTGCCTGCCTACATATCTACTACTAAACTAATTATTCAGTAACCTCCCTATTGACTCATCTGTTTACTTACTTGTATGCAGACTATTGGTTCCTACCTTATCAGACAGATGCACTCCGACTTCAAAAGAAACATTCCTATTTAGTCACTTGTTAGGCGTCTCCTTATTTTTCTTCTTTCGCCGTCTCACGAATGTTAGATTGTAGCCCAGTGTCGTGGTTTTTTTTTTTCCTGCATTTGTCTTGCGTTTCTTGGGTGGCTTGGTAAGGGATTTTTTTCATCTTTTTGCCAGTTTCAGCTACATCATTTATCCATCTCTTCCTTGATGCCTCTCTACCCCTCCCCCTCCCCCTCCCCCTCCCCCTCCCCTTCCCCCGGCCTTCATCCCAGATGTTTTTCTGTAAACAAATAAATCTGAAATGCAGTTTGGTTGAGGCTACTTTCTCACTAGATGGCCGAAATATGTCATGCTTTGTCTGTCCAAATATTGGTCTTCATGGTGTTATTCCGACTTTCTCTCTAATGCTGGTATTCGTAACCCGGTCTCTTCTTGCGTTGTAAGTGGCCTTACGAAGAGAGACAATTTCAAGGTAGTTATTATCTGTTAGTCGGCTCTGTGGCTAAGTCGGTGCGAACGCTTCGGATAGCCGGGATCCCGGGTACGATCCCAGCTGCGGACCATGCGCCTTGCGTTGGTTTCGACAGTGGTATCAAGAAAGCTGACCGTTCAGAGGCAATGGCAAACTATTGGACGTAAATTTGCCTAGAAAAACCAAACAACAGTGAGGGGATGTTGGGGTTGGTTCTGCAAAGTCCTGTAAAGGATACGCAACTAACCTATTATCTGTTAAGTGCCTTATTCATTGTCCATGTTTGGCACTGACAGCATACAGATGAAGATGCTCTAAATCATTTGCAGTTTTGCTAGAAGAGAAATATTTAGGTGTCCAAGGATGGAGGTAACTGGTAGGCGACAGCATTAGCCTCCTGTAACTGGGCTTCTATCTCTCTACTGAGTCTGCCATCTTCTCTGTAAATATGCTTCTTAGATTTTTAAATTCTCGTGCTTTTTTAAAATTGTAATACCGTTAACATGAACGTTCATGATGTTTCCCGCCTATTCTCATTGCTTCATTTTTCGGTGTGTGTATGTGTGTGTGTGTGTGTGTGTGTTTTTTTTTTTTTTTTTTTAATCGTTATTTGTGCGGGTTTGATGTTTGGAGTCCATATGGTGTTTTACATTTTGTTCTTGGTGGTGTATTAGACATTCTTCATCTGCAACAAACAGTGTATGTATTTGCCTCCTGTATAATTCTAGCCATGTAAGTAATAAAGAGTAATGGTGAAAGGACACATTCCCGACACCTTATATGGGACACCAGTTTGTCTTGGTAAAGAGCCATGATGTTATCCAACAGTTGATCTTGAATACCATAATCTTCTAGAATGTTCTATTAGCTTTCATCTATTGACCCGATCTAATGTTTTGACTTTATCTATAAATATAAAGCGTTGTCTTATTTTTATCATATTCAGTAGATCGCTCACATTTCAGCCTCAGTGGAAAGTGCGCATGTCTGCAGCTCTTTCTGTCCCTGAAAATATCAATTATCAATCCAGTCATCTCCCTGTGAGATGCAGTTGTTCGTTATTTGAAGCCCTACTCTGGCTCTTGCCAGGGGCCGCAATATAGCTCTGGAACCTCTCCACGGTGATCCTCATCCACATGGTGGCACTTTGTGTCATCGGGTGTTTATCGCTTGTGTGATGTTCTGGTGGGGTAAAAATATACTACTACCTCTTCCTGAAACTGACCTGCCTCTTACTTAACTGGGGTTCTAATACTGGTTGAGCTTTTCATTCCAGGACTTTTGCAAACATCTGCCCAATATTGATGGAGATGAAATGTTTCACAGTCTCGCGTGTCTCCTTTATTCTTCCGATTGGAGACAATGATTGCTCTCTGTCAGTCACTTGGGACCTTCCCTGACTCCCAAGCTGTGTTATAGATTCTGGCCAACCAAGTTGTTGCTGTTTTCTCACATGCAAGGAACATTTTTGTTGTAAAAATATCAAAGACTACCTTTTTTTTTTCCTACTTTGTTGTGTCTTTGTAATGGGAAAATGTGTATTCTTTTTCACTCAAACCTGGAGCCCGGAACTCACATGTGAACCACCGACTTAATTATCTTCCCATCTAGACTATACATCTAATTACCTCTCCAGTCGCCCACACATTAGGTTACCTATATGCCTACCAATTTAAATCCTAATTTACCCATTGAACCCACTAATTTATTTCCGTATCCAAACATTTCCTGCTTAACCTTTAAAGTATCTACCTTATTTATTCTGTTGATAAACCTACTCTTGCAACATTTACCATTTTGCCTCCTATCCATTTACTTGCCACTTCACTTGACTATGTTTTTACATGCCCATATGTACACGTATACCCACTTTGCTAATGAGTATAACACATTTACTTGCCTGTGTATCAGTCATCGATGTACATATTTACCTACTTTACCTAGTTAAATGCTTGTCTATGTTTCTACCTTTTGTCATATTCTCCTATCAACGTAACTACTCAGCACTCACTAATATACCTATTCATTTACCTGCCTATGTGTTTACTTATCTGCTTTCATATATATGTATATGCCTATCCTTAAAATGACATTTTTATCTACCAACCAAAATACCTGTGTACTTACAAGCCTAAAACTGCACACATTACTGGCAGTCTACATGCAAATCTTCTAATTCTGTTCCTACTTACTAACCACTTGGGTAAAAACACACACAAAATAAATCGGGACTGCTTATTTTCCAGTATCCCTAATGCTACTGGCACCTAGCTACGAACATGCTTCTTGACGACACTAGTTGAAGTCTCTGAAGCAGTCAAGGATAAAACATGTCAGTTTTGTATTCGTACCGGGGTATGCTGGCGTGCAAGGAAATGAGCAAGCTGACAGGCTATCGTGGAGGGTGGGCGAGCCATAGACCAGGCTGATATTCTAAATCTACTAGAAACAAGACGTTTTTGAGAACCAAGGGATGACTGCAAGAGCATGGTAAAAGAGGTGTTGTCAGACAAAAGCACTATGCAGGAATCCAAAGAAGAATAAGAAACCAACACAGAACGCTAGACGCTGCGGGATTTATGGGGGGGGGGGCGATCACTTATTTTGGTTTAGTGAATGGTTTGATGTGCAATGGAATCATCTCTGGACTAACTAATTAATTTATACTTCTTACCTGTCTGTCGATCCGTATTGATGAAAACATATAAGCCAAATATTTGTCTGGCTAACATTCTGTCTGTTTTTGATAACGGTTATGCACACTTGTTCTTATATCTGTCACCAGGTGTCGCCTATGATGCACACAGTAATCAGATGGCGACGCCCATCAGAGATTGAGTCCTCTCGATCTTTCAGCGGAGCCAACCCCTGCAGCAACCTTCTAGGCAACTCCATCTGTTACGTCATATCCGGCTGCCTGCTTCTGGTCGTCGGAGTCATTATCACGTCCTTAACTTTCCAGAATCTGGACGGAACTAGCGCCGAGAACAAAGAAAGGTCAGTTGCGTCCTTGGGTCTCTTAATACAGGCTTAGTAAACTGGTAGATATGTAGTGTGTTCCCTCTGAGACTGCAATCCGAGGGATTAACACCCGATGGATTATAATCCTACATGTAGAAAATCCAGGAAAACCTGTCCAACACTATAGGTTATTTGCGTAACCTTTACAGGACATTGCAGAACCAACCCCAACAGCCCCTGGCTGTTGTGTGGTTTATCTAGGCAAATTTACGTCCAGTATTTTGCCATTGCCCCTGGACGGTCGGCTCCCTGATACCACTGTCGAAACCAACGCAAGGCGCATGGCCCGCAGCTGGGATCAAACCCGGCACCCTGGCATTACAAAGTCCAACACTATAGAACAGTTATTTTACCCCCCCCCCCCCCCCCCCCCCCCCCCCCCCGACGGCTATGTTGTAACCAGAAGTCCTGAACGGGCGGGGGATTCTTGTCTTTCATGCCTAGTTAAGTGGCTCCCCGACCATGGGTGTCCAGTTATAAATATCATCTACAGTCCTACATCAAACAGGATGGTCATGGTTTATGACATAATTCTCTGCTGGTTGGTGTTTTCATGAAAGGGTACATGGTTCAATAGTTTCCAGATTCTTTGCTAAAGACGAAACTCTTGGGCAGACCTGTATACTTTGGGTACGCTGGAATTCGCTTGACAACCGAACAGCCAAAAGCGCAGGCCGCTGTTTGGTAAAAATACAATATATTTATAGACCTCTCAATCTGATGTGCCAAAAGACATGCCCATCTGTTGCTGCACTCTTCAGACAACTCCTTCCTATAAAGGAACTATTAGAACTTTCTGACCGTAACAGTGCTATTTAGACTTCGCCTTCTCATTAGGCTGCAGATCGGAAGGTGGCGGGTTCAGATCCTGACCCTGGCTGCCAGGTCGACCCAGCCTTGAATAGGTACCACGTGGGGTCATGGGAAGTAAAGGCGGTTAACCAGCCGCAAACTATAGCGGACAATTCTGGTTCTACATCCACTTCTGGGCTTTGGTCTTGTTCCAAAACTGAAGTTTTAAGTCGACATCCATTTCATAGATCTGACTTATGTGTATGCTGTTGGTTCATCGCCTCTCAGGTAAATGTATTTTATCTTCGAATTAGTCGCTTGTTGCAAAAGACTTGTTAGAAGGCAATAGATCTTTTCTTCCCCCCTCCCCCCCCCCCCCCCCCAATAGGGTCACGGAACCAACAAGAAAGGGGGGAAATTATGTTCAAAACAATAGTTGAGTTTAGTTGAGTCAGGAATTCAAATCACAGCACTCGGGGTATTCCCATGCACGCTCCTTCCTCATCTTCAGCAGCCAGCGCAGAATTCCAGTACTGATGGTACCGGTCACAATCTGGTTAAAACTCCGTCTTGCCTTTCCTTTAAATGCAGTGAGCCGGCCAGACCCTTTGGTTACACCCAGGTGCCTCATTCTGTCCAGGCCATTATAATCTTCTTTCTCTACTGATTCTATTGCTTGTTCCCAAAGGGTCTTGACCACATCTGCCTTGTCATATATCAGTTCACCACCCAGTGGTGCGGATCCAGCCAATCTGTCTGCATGTTCATTACCCACCACGCTGGCATAGCCTGGAGAAAAGATACTGCAAATAATATTGGATAGTATACTTTATTTTCTGTTGCAGATCAAATTGTGAGCTAGAGTGTTTTTTTTCTTTTGTTTTCCAAATTATGTTGGCTATTGTGCTGGAAGAAAGATAAACTATAATGTAGTATCCCTGCGCTTCTTTATAAGATGTAATCAGAAATAAAAGGAAGAAGAAAGTAGGTCGGTGTAAAACTGACCTCATCCTCCATCGAAGACCAGATATCTAAAACGTTGCCTCTAGCCACTACACTCAGTATAAGTCCTGAGAAAAACCACCCACATTGCTTTGTTACTATCAAACGAATATTTCCTGTCCTGAGATTATCATGTAACAAGTTTATTCAGTACACCGCTTTCATCACAGCCTCTGGGGAAGGTGTATGGTGGTTTGATGGTGTCTCATTCCCTAGATGATCTCTCTTCCTCGTGTGTTTTACTACACAAGGTGTCTTTGAAATTCTACATAGCCTGTCGTTTGAGAATTTGTTTACTGTTTTTTTTCTTAATCGCCTTAACCGTTGATGTGACAAAAATATTTCAATTTATGAGATTTGATATTGTTGATGAATCACTTTTCTTCGATAGAAAATATCGTTTCAGTGTTTTCTGTTTATTGGTCCATTTATTTCAAAATACTATCTTAGGATCAGGGCCGTCTTAACGCATGGGCACACTGGGCAATAGCACAGGGGCCCCACAAGTATAGGGGCCCTATGCTAATCCCTGTATATGAAGTGATTTGTCGTAAATAAAATGTCATTCCTGTGAGTCGCTGTCGTATGGGGGCCATGAGTATTCGTGCATGTTTTCAGCCACAAGCTAGATTTGTCTACAGACCTTTGGCTGACAGTTCCTTCATAAGGAGAGTATGGGGGCGATTTTTAAAAGTGAGGCTCATTATGTCAACCTTCGTGACACGTCCGATATATAGTCCATTTCCTTCCATACTCGAATCAACATGTTTCTTGTAGCGGCAGTAAACGCTTGTGTGGTTTAAGGATGATGAACACGAGGAAATCGATTTGGAAAAATGTTTTTTAAGAGGTTTATTTAGCCACATTTCTTATTAACTTGGAGTCTCCGTGTGGATTGCAGGGCTTTAATGTGTGTGTGTGTGTGTGGGGGGGGGGGGGAGAATAGATCCCCTGGGAATCCAGGTCAATAACAAATGTTCGGATCGATGACTATTCCAACCCAGGACCTTCAGGCTGACAGGAACTCATCAAGCTAGGGTGCACATTGGTTTGTCCAGGACGGTGGGGGGGGGAGGGGGGGGGGGCTTAATGCTGTTTAGACGGTTCTGCTTGAGATCAATCCACGCAACTTTCATCCTGACATATTTTCAGGTACGCAGGGCCAGTTCTGATAGCTGCTGGAGCTCTGGTGATGGCGCGAGGGGCGCTGAGTCGACTGTGGCCCCGACGTAGGACTATGTCGGCCCGAAGGAGGTCGTTGCTGCGCCGATACATCAGGGAAATTTACAATAGACCAATATTTGCCGTGAGTGTCCATGTTATGTTTTCTGATCTGACTGTTTCTCTGCGTGTATTCAGGTTGTTGTTGTTGTGTTGTGTTGTGTTTTTTTTTTTTTTGGGGGGGGGGGGGGGGGGGAGGGTGTAGAGTTTACTTAGACTATACGAAAAAGAATGTACCCTTTTCAAAGAATATCGCATATAAAGTCTATTTGCTTCCATACTCGATTCAACATGTCTCATAACGGCAGTATAGGCTTCTGTGGTCTGTTCTCACAGTTCCATCAGATCTCGAGACACTTGTGAGACAAAACCCCACAAAAAGAAGTCGCATAGTGTCATTACTGGAGACCCCGGGAGCCATCTAAACAACACTTCATCATCAGGACCTATGCCACGTATCCAACGCCGTAGGAGATGTTCATTCAGGTACCTCCTCACGTCATTATGAAAGTGAGTTGTAGCTACATCCTACTGGAAAATGAAAACGCAGAAGTCTTCTTCAAGTTGTGCCATCAATCAAATCTGGAACAAGTCACGAAACCAGAATACATTACAGTTCTCTCTGCAAAGAAAAATTGCCCACAAAGCTTCCTTCTGCATATGGCAGCAAAGACGTCCAACTGTGGAAAATCCCTAACATTCTCAGTGATTCGCCTAGGGCGTTCTGAAGCCCAGAATCGAACATCATGCCAGTTGACTTTGCCGTTAATATGGAAGGTCGCCTTGTCACTGAAGACTACCCTGTCCCCAAAAAATCTTCATTTTTAGTGAATTCCACCATGTCTACACTGAAGACATTGCAAAGTTGTTTGTCATCTTCACTGAGTGTCTGCACTCGTTCCAGTTTGTAAACCATTTATTTCAAACGCTTAGGAAGAACACCGCAGACTGTTAAGCGGGGCGATGCGTACTAACAGCTTGCTTCCTGAACTGACTTTATTGGGCTGCTTTGGAAGGATTGCCGAAGTGTATCTACTGTTTCTTCTGTTTACGGAGGACGGTCGGTGCTTTTGCCTTTGCATAGGCAACCTGTCTTCAAGAGCTTTGTATGCCAACGCTTTATGGAGTTCTTGTCTTGTGGATCGATTCCAAACTGTCGTCGAAAGTTTCGTTCAACTGTGATAATCGATGTTGTCTTTGCGTATTCTACAGCCCAAAATGCTGTTATTGGCAGGCGCCATCTTGAAATTCTGAACTTGTGGGAACGGCGTATTTTCAAACAAAACTTGTAGTATCTAGTAGCAATCAGTGTAACATAAACCTCTCTCCACACACTAGCAACCTAAAACGAGAAGAAAGAAATGGGTACAATATGTTTCCTCAAAGGGTCTTATTTGCACACTGACTGGCTGGATGCTTTCCTTTCAACCTGAAGGTTATGGGTTCGAATCTGCACCGACGAAAATAAGTATGATTCCCTGGAGTGCCATGTCAACATAGCCTAAAATGTGATATGAAAAGTTCTAGGAAGTGCAGGCGGCCTTTGTGGTATTTACCGTACCACTCATCGATTTATCAAAAATAAGGGTCTATGATCAAACGCGCCATGTGCAAATGGTTGGAAAGGCTGTTCAACTTTACTCCATTTCATCCAGGAGCCCCGGGGTAGCAGTGTATATCTCCGTGGATAAGATCAACATTGAAGAACGTCGGCCATGAATGTTGGCTCCATGAACGATGCAGAGCAACACCTTGGTCATACCAAACGGCTACAGGAAGAAGAAATGTAGAGTGGGTGCGAAACCTGAGGCAGGATCTCTCCCCCCCCCCCCCCCCCCCAGCATGGGATCCCAGAACACACACAGTGACTCGCTTATAAGCAGTATGGCTATATAACTATCTCAGTAGACACACTTTACCAAATCGATTTCCTCGTGTTAATCATCCCCGATAATCACCACATACCTTTCCCCACCACGCCTGGTAATAAGCCTCACGTTAAAGATCGCACCATACTCTCCTAATGTAGGAACTGTAAGCCAAAGGTTTCTAAACAAATCTCCTTCGTCGCTGAAAATAAGAGCGCTTACAGAGACCTATTTATTGGCCTTCGGCGCCAGTCACTGGTGGGCTGCGGGATTTTGGTTGGAAGAGGATTACATTCTCATCGCAATTTCCATATTCTTACCTTTAAACTGAAATTCAAAGCTTTCACTGTTCAACATTTCTAAGTTTCCATTTTTTTTTATTTTCTTGTTTTAAAACTTCAATTCGTTCATGCTGCAATGTACGTAATACAGTGATTCCTAACTTGGAGGCTCGTCATTCGGTTATTTTGTTAGTTATTTAGCTAGCTAGTCAGCCGGTCTTTCAGTCAGTCAGTCTGTCAATGAGTCAGTCAGTCAGTTAGTTAGTAAGTCGATCAGCCAGTCGGTAGGTTAGTTAGTTAATTAGTTTAGTTTAGTGTAGTTTAGTTTAGTTTAGTTTAGTTTAGTTTAGTTTAGTTTAGTTATTTAGGTAACATTATTACCAACGCTATGCTAACATTGTCAAACATGACCATTGTTTTCACAAGACAGAAGAAAAAAAGTCACGACAGAAAAAAAAAAATGTTGTCGTACTCTGCTAGTGTCACAAGGAAATATCGACATAGGAACTAGCAGGAGACTCGGCACAAAACCAGTACTGAACTTTGTCGGTAGACAGATCAAGTGTTTTAGCCACGTAACAAGATTGGCATCAGCCAGGGCTCCACAAATAGCAATGCTAAAACCACGCAGAAAATGGACCGCGGAAATATCAGAGACACTGAAAAATACTATATACGAAGCCATTGTTACTTTAATAATATATACGAAGCGAACAGTAGTACCCTTCCAGAAATCTCTGCACTGACAGAAAATATTAAGATAGCTAGGTAGTTAGTTAGTTAGCTAGTTAGTTAGTTAGCTAGTTAGATGGTTCTTTAGCTAACAAGTTAGTTAGCTAGATAGATAGTTAGATAGTTAGTTAGTTAGTTAGTTAGTTAGATAGTTAGTTAGTTAGTTAGTTAGTTAGTTAGTTAGTTAGTTAGTTAGTTAGTTAGTTAGTTAGTTAGTTAGTTAGTTAGTTAGTTAGTTAGTTAGTTAGTTAGTTAGTTAGTTAGTTAGTTAGTTAGTTAGTTAGTTAGTTAGTTAGTTAGTTAGTTAGTTAGTTAGTTAGTTAGTTAGTTAGTTAGTTAGTTAGTTAGTTAGTTAGTTAGTTAGTTAGTTAGTTAGTTAGTTAGTTAGTTAGTTAGTTAGTTAAGTGGTTAGTTAGTTAAGTGGTTAGTTAGTTAAGTGGTTAGTTAGTTAGTTAATTAGTTAGTTAGTTAGTTAGTTAGTTAGTTAGTTAGTTAGTTAGTTAGTTAGTCAGTTAGTTAGATAGTTAGTTAGTTAGTTAGTTAGTTAGTTAGTTAGTTAGTTAGTTAGTTAGTTAGTTAGTTAGTTAGTTAGTTAGTTAGTTAGTTAGTTAGTTAGTTAGTTAGTTAGTTAGTTCAGTTAACTGACCGATTATCCTTAACGTACAAGTACATAACCGCTCGGATTCCATCTTGGGTATCTTTCAGCGTGAGCGAGTGATAACACCAGTTTTTTGTTGGTTTACTATTGCTTTCGCTGCATAGTGATCATGTCTGACAGTACCTCTTTTGCCCGAATCATTTTTGCTGTGTTGTACGTATACACATAATCCATATATTGAAAACGTCTATATTATGTTGAACGTACATACACGTCTTCTGGACCTAAAATACATTTATGTCATATCAGAACGATATAACTGGAGAAGCTTTACAATGGAACCTACAGGGACATAGAAATAAAAGCAGACTATAAAAATAGAGAAGAACTGAAGAATAAAGTTTAAAAGATGGGGAAGGCCTTGCATGAGCTCAACGCGATAGCCATGCAATTGACGACTTTGTGGGATTTTGCTGAGGCGTTTGCACCTGTGAGAAAAAGAAAAAAAGAAAAAAAACAAGAAGAAAAAAAAAGACTATACGGCATTAACTTATTATAAGCTTTGAATTCGTGCTGTTTTTAAGGTAATACAAAGAAAGAAATACCGATTGCTGGGCATTTTTTCTTCTGCGTTCACCCAAGAATGTACTTGCGATGTTTCCTTTAACACCATGGTTGCTATATTTGCACCTTTTAGCCAACACATCCGACCTCTTTGGGCATTTGTTGACTGGGTTATCCTTCGCGGGCTGAGCATTTAAAAGAGTGACACAAAAATCACAAAATCACAGAATTGAATGAAACACAGAATTAAATGACACACAGAATTGAATGACACACATAATTGAATGACACACAGAAATGAATGACACACCGAATTGAATGACACACAGAAATGAATGACACACAGAAGTGAATGACACTTATAGAATCTGTCGAAGCAGGTCACCGGCATATAAAGGACGGGGTCTGGCTTCGTTGTCTCGAAAATTACCCAGTATTGCTCCGTTTTTCACTGTATAAATACCGTCACGCTGCCAAGAATACAACACTAAGCAGGAACTCCGACGCTGGAGCAACGTTTACAAACGATCTCCGAAACACAAAATTACGTTTATGAGTCAAGCCACGTAGTCTGATAAAGATCCGCCTTCAGATCACGAGGCCAACTTGGCCAGGGAAAACCCCAGGGAGTCTGGATAGGCAGAGACAGTCAAAAACCTAAAGGATCTAAAACATCTTGAAGGTTTCGAACTCGTGGCCATCTGGCTGGCTGTCAGGTAAGAGAGTCAGTAACCGCACTGCCACGTCAGCCCTGAATTAGTGTGTTGGGGAACACAAGAAGATAGATATTATAAAGCCATGAAATCCGAGTAAATTTTAGAATATCATACACAGAGTCAACAGAAAGACACAGAATCAAACGGCTTTAATGTCTAGAAATCTTTTTAAATTGCCATCCTCATGTGTATACTCCAACCTACCGGAGGACAGAAGAGCAAAAAAGGAAGCACAGGGATGTGGTAAGGATGTAAAATAAACTATTCAAATGCATGTTCACATCTCCTGCTGCGCATTGATCAGGATAGGCTAAAGCAGAATGTGTGCACAAAAGTAGAGAGAAGGAGGCGGCGGTGGGTAAACAGCCGTAACGATAACAGAATGAAAATATCCAAGGGAGCATCTCGGAATGTTTCGATTTTGTTTATCAAATATCACTTCTTGTGAAACCCCTTGTGAAAAGCAATCCAATTATACTGAGAAATTACATCTCAAGAATTCCCCGTTTCAGGGGTAATCTAGTTAACTTACCCAGTACATCTGATAACATCGCAATTTAAAAAAAAAAAAAAGTCTTTTGTCGCTAATAAATATTAAATTGTTGGAAAATTCCCAGCTGCATTTTTCCTGCTGTCTTCTCAAAAGTTGAGTCCCTGAAGTCACCATAATGCCATACATTATTTGCTTTATACATTTATCCGTCTTTACCTACGTCACCATTATCATCACCATAACCATCATCATCATCTTTAGCATCATCATCAAAACTTGTGTTATCGTCCACATCATAATGTGCCATTGTTAATTGTTGGTATATCTTTTTTCTCCCTCTGGTTGACTATAATTTCTCCTTTCTTGCCATTGATCTTCAAGTCTAAATTGTTCAGTGTGTACAAAGACCATAATGTAGCCGGGTGGCCAATGCCGGTCATGATTTATTTGTCAAGCTCCACCTACGGGGAAAAATCTGGCACGTAGGAGATCAAGAGTTGATAAAAAGCCGATGCACCCGAAAAACGGCATATTCGGCTTACCGCGTTCTGACCCCACCGGTCGCCTTGGGACAGGAGCTCCCACCCAGCGGCGACTGCACGCACATGAGCATAGCAGCGTTCATTCGGGCGATCGAGCGTCGGTAGGCTGATTGATTTCTTGGCAGTGGTCTAAGATATGCATTACTCCTGTAATTAAACTGTTTAGAACTAAATATATAAGTGTGTATCATCGCTCAGAGAAATTTTAGTTTTGTCGCTAGAAGCAAATGTTCTCTTTTATAAGTTGAAGTGCTTAGGAAGTGGTGTGTTTGGACATGAGTTAGTTTGGTAATGTGGTGTTATTTGTGAAGCAACGTTAGTTTTAAGTAAAGTGAAATAAACAGATGGTTATTTTGATGATTATAGTTCCAGTTATTTTGATTCGGATTAGAACTTGTGGCTTTTGTGCCTCGTTTTATTGTTACTACTGACTAGACCTCATACAGAATATTTCCTGTCTGGGTTAAGACATTATGGTCTTAGCTCCCGCGTAACGATTTTTGTTACTGAGGCAGCCTACGTGTGGGTTTGCTTCTACTAACCACGACATCACTGGAGCTCTTGTAGATTTGAACAAGAGATAGGTTCAAGGAGTAGATTGTGCCTATAACACAGGCCACTGTCGATTCTGCTGTTTGCTTTCCTCAACAGAACTTTAAGAACGCAGTGAGACCAGATGTAAATGAAACCTTTTATAACCACCCCTTCCACCAGATTGTGTACTTTAAATAGCGAGAACACGGTTAAGTTAGTTTATTCCTACCAAACTAACAACATCGGTGCTGTTTTCTCCTTCCCCAGTTGCAGAACAGCTCATCATTTAGCCTGTGTGACATCCAGGTATCGGACCTGTGCCACGTGACCTCGCGGTAAGTACCAGCTCAGCTGTATCAGTGCCAACCATGGACACACTAAGCATGACTTATAAGCGACAGTTCGCGGCAAGAAAGGGGAGACAACAAACGATCGATGTGTCTCATTAGGGTTATGTTAGTTAGACGAACATGAGCAGTGATTCCCAAAGTGGGTACTACCGCCCATGTAAGCGGGGCGCTGTTACTGTATAAGGGGACGGTAGCGGCATCGATCAAATTTAGAGGGCGCTGGGACGGACAGGCAGAAAAGGGGCGGGGGTGCTGGTGGATGTAAACCAAAGTGCAGATTAGGTCCTTAGATAGAAATAAAACAGCAGCAGTATGAGAGAGAGAGAGAGAGAGAGAGAGAGAGAGAGAGAGAGAGAGAGAGAGAGAGAGAGAGAGAAAGGTTTATGAACATTCATATCCGTTTCAATGTAGTGTCACAAATTAAAACTGCAGCGATTGCTTCATTTAAAAAATTAACAAATTATGTTATAACCAGTCCGGTTCACCCTTCTCATTACCATAATTTATATGTTATTCCTATATCTTGGAAAAATACTAAATCGCCACTGGACAAACTTCAGCACTAGAACGCAAATAAGACAAGAGACCAAGCAAGAGAGTGTATCCAGTTTTTTTTTTAAAAAGCGCTGCTGGAACTATATGCAAGACCTCCCTATCAAGCCCTCGTGTGGACACCGGAAGGGAAAAGAAAACGAGGAAGAAAGACTTTGCATAGAGCGATGGCTAACTTAAGGCCTTCAGCTAGCCATGGTAGAACCATCCTCATGGGAGGCTCAACCATGGGTCTATTGAATATCCAAGACTTAAAACAGGTGGCAACGAACCGCCGAACATGGAGAATTATGACCTCTGCCCTATGCGCCGCCCTAGACTCCAGAGGAAAGACTAACTTTATGTTATTCTTGGGTATTGCTTTAATTTTTCCATAATTTCGACACTGATTGCAGGCTTAGGCTGAAGTTTTGACAATCATGTGATTTTAATAAGATACTTTTTGAACCAATGATTGGGTCCGATTTAAATAGACAAACTTTCCAACATGTCAGTAAACCGGAGAGAAGGAGTTTCTTAGAGCAACGTAAAAGTGCTCAATCATTGTGGGGTCTTCCACAACTGAAATTACTCAATGATGTCACCAAGCAAGCCTCCTATGGCGTTCATGTATGACAGATATAGGGAATCAATGCTTCTCGATGAGTTATCAGTTTAATAGATTACTGAAAACACATCTCCGTGTTTGGATTCTACCTTCCCAACAGGCAAGTCGCAAAAAAGGCGACTAATTCTAGATGTTTTAAATTGGAGTGTCTCTACCTGAAATGTGAGGAAATCAACAGTCTGCACAACAATAAGCTAAATGTGTGAAAAGAATGCACACGCAATCTTCAAGTTCTGCAACAAGACCATGTTTTCCTTCGGAGTGTACAGCCGGTGAACGCTAAGAGGAAAAGAAGACAAAAGAAGAAGAAGAAGAAAAAGAAACGATGATGATGATGGGGGGGAGGGGGGGGGGTACGTAAAGATAAGGGATGGGACAAGGAGAGCAGAAGTTAATAAATTAAATATTTTTTTTTAAGATTGTCAATTATATTCTCTGATCAATGTGGAAATTCGCCCCTGAAATGAAACATAAGAAGCCAGACGAAAAGGTGATGATGATGGTGGTGATGATGATTATGGTTATGATGATAGAACGATGATTGAATGTGACAAAGACACATAAAAATGTGGAGAAGGAAAACTGGGGATAAATAGAATGTCTCTTTTGAAGATTGTTGATTCGCTCGTCTGATCCATCTGGTAACCCATTCCCTGAAACCCATCCATCCTTCCTTCACCCCTTCCACCTCATTTATATTCTGTCCCAAGCCACTCCAACGCTAGCCCCAACTCTGGAGTCTATTAGGCCGTATCTGTTCACGCCATCTATTTTCCCCTTTTCAATTTCCGTTCATCTATTTTCATTGCTTTGATATTGTGTCCACTTTCTCCACTTAATTTTGCTTTCTCGTTTCCTTTCAAATACTCTTGCGTATGGTTATGTTTTTAAAAAGGGGCACTTTTTCTAGTCTGGGCAGAGAGAAAGACACTGTTCAATTCACTGTGAATATTGATGCCAATTCTCAAAGAAAGAAGTTCCCAGTTCACGCGCAGAATAAAATCAATGGGCGTAGACAAATATGTCCGGTCTTGGAGTCACTGAAGTCGGCGAAATTACCGACTGAGTTCTTCGGGTTATCTGCTCTTGTGTGTATTCTTTCTTTCTTTCTTTCTTTCTTTCTTTCTTTCTTTCTTTCTTTCTTTCTTTCTTTCTTGCTTTCTTGCTTTCTTTCTTTCTTTCTTTCTTTCTTTCTTTCTTTCTTTCTTTCTTTCTTCTTTCTTTCTTTCTTCTTTCTTTCTTTCTTTCTTTCTTTCTTTCTTTCTTTCTTTCTTTCTTTCTTTCTTTCTTTCTTTCTTTCTTTCTTTCTTTCTTTCTTTATTTATTTCTTTATTTCTTTCTTTCTTTCTTCATCTCTTTATCTACTAATTGTTTGCTTTATGTGAATTGCTTATTTCTTTCTTTCTTTATTTATTTATCTTTACCTTTTTCCCACGCATATTGTGCTTTCTGTGATTTACTTATTATTTCTTTCTTTCTTTATCTTTCTTTCTTTTTTTATTGCTTTGTTTATTTGTACCTACGCGTCTTTCTGGTTTTAATATTTCTGTCGTGTATTGTTGTATTTGTTATAAAACTACAGCTGCTAATACTGCCACTCCTTCGCTTCATCTCACTCATGGGTACTTAATTTATAACTTACCCCTGACGTCACGACAATGTCACGGGAGACAATCCCAATAAATTCTAGAGTGTTCAGGTTGTAGTTTCTCGCGATTTATCTACAGCCAAGTTTAGGGTTAGGGTTAGGGTTAGGGTTAGAAGACAGTAGATGAAAACTCAAAAACAGCACCACACATCAGCACACTTGCACCCCTTGAAATAATGGACTGTCAGGTCAGCTGTGGATTTCCCACGGGAACTTCGTGTTTGGGGTATGTTATAAATTGAGAACCCACTCTTGTCGCCTCCTCCAGACATTATCCCTCTGTATGAGATATATCCACAGAAAGAGACTGAGGCCTCCTGGGATATCCACTGACGTCATTAGCTCTTACACACAACAAAAACAGTATTTGAACCTTGGCATTGATATATCTCTGTAGGGGAAAAGAAAACATCTGCCATATGAATTCTTGGAATATTTAAAGAAGGGTGAGCGATCGTGAGTTTGATTAAGGATGCAGCAATGAGCTCCATAGATTCAAGGCCCGAGAAAGTCTGTTAAATACACAGGGGCAGAAACAAATATAGTGTCTTTGGGCAAACAGGGAATAAAATAATTTCAACAACAAACAAAAAAAGTAAAAGATACTTTTCCGCTTCAAGCATATTGAGCACATAGACAGTATTTTATAGACCAACCGGCCAACATTACTCCGACCGCCTTTACTTCCCAAGACTGCGTCTGGTAGCCACTCGAGGCTGTGAGCCCAGGTCATTTTTGAAGAAAGTCCTGTTCCGTCAGGACCCGACCCACAATCTTCCGACCCACAATCTTCTGATCCGCATGCCGCTACACCAAGGCCAAGAATCTAAATCCAAATCTAAAGTTATTTTTTTTACTTTAGTTAAATACTTACCAATTCTGGCTTCGATGAGACTGATGGCGGCGGCAAACTGTGAGCAGCGTCATCTATGTCTTCTATACCAGGGTCTGGTCCTTTCTGTTTTTGAATATGCGATGGCTATCCTGACTCTCCGCCATAAGCAGATGGAAAGGATAGAGAACGAGGCTAAGCGCATTATACTTGGGTGTACAAGAGATACAGCATGCAAGGCTATGCGCTAACTTCTAGATTTTCTTACCATTAAAGACAGAATACAAATGTCCCGATCTCGTGCCTACCTTACAGTCAAGGCGGAAACACAACATCCATTACATAGTAAAATCAAGAAGATAAAAGGCAGCAGGTTAAAAAGAGGCAAATCGTGAATGGATCGAGCCGAGGACATTATTTTACAGGTATATTCACTTGAGGACTTAGAACCCGGCGAGGAGTGGGTGCAAGTGCCTTCAAAGTGCTGTACATCTTTTTTCTTTTTGCCTCCAAATGAAGACAACAGAGTCCGGCTGCTGTAGAAGCAGAATTTGAAGGCTTGATTTTCGAGAACGCTCTAGAGGGTGATGCTGTCATTTACACAGATGGTTCTGTAATCCATCATGCTAAAAGCTCATGGGCTTTCACAGCTCAGTTTGGAGGGAGAGTTGTGAAGGAAGATTCTAGAGCTTTTGCAGTAACTACAAGTAGTCTGACTATGGAGGTCATAGCTGTGACTGAAGCAGTAACATGGCTAGAGGCACAGACTTTCACTGGGGCATGCTTTCTCAGTGACTCGATGAGTAAGCTCAGGAAATTAGAGAAGGGCTGGGTCCGAAGGCAGTGGTTGGTGGCTCTACAGAATTTACGGCTGACAAGTATTAATTTCATTTTCGTGCTAATACGCTTGCAGGTAAGGCTTCTTTGAAAGCCGGACAAGCCATGGACCAGGCTGATGTACTGAATGCGCTAAGAGGGTTAAGACATTTGCGTGAACCAACTGAGAACTGTGAATCTGCAACCATGGTCAGGCTGCAAGAATAACATGTTAAACGGGGTATCGCCAAACAAGAACACTACGCGGGTAGTCAAAGAATAATAATAAACCAACACAGAACTGGTGTCGTTAGCCGCTACTCGCTGCAGGATTTACTGAGGAGGGGATCCGAGCACTTATGGCCTGAGTGTTTCGACGTGCAATGAGGATAATCTGTCGACTAACTAACTAACTAACTTACCAATTATAGATGTCTTTCAGCAACATATGTTTTAATAAAAGGTTTGCCCAGTTCGCTTGCATGAAATTTCTCTGTTCCTTTTTCAACAGTAATTCGCAATAAAAACTCATAGAAAATGTACAACTTGACAGGAAATTGTGCCGACACATGCTTAATGATTTATGTTCATCCTCTCTCCCTCTCTGTCCAGAACACGTCTCTACAGCGATGACCCGCCTTCTTACGAGATAGTGACGAGTGATGAATACCATGTTCACGCCTATACCAATCCAGCCAGTGATGGCGACGATGAGGAGCATACAGACACGACTGATCCACCAGTACGAATGGTGATTAGTCCAAGTCCTGAACCAACCCCGCCCTCTGAAGAACCTTGTCCGCCCCCGACATATGAAGACTATATGAACTCAACTATGAAAACAACGAGTTTATGAGATGGTTCAGGTTGCATTAGGTTTCATTCATGCGCTGTCATATGATTTCAGTGAATAGAATATATACCAGCGTGTTTATATATATTCTGTTGATTCCGAAAAAATACGCACACGTTTCTAAATGAGGATAATAGATTTCTAAATATGAGGAAAATAGACTGACAGCTTTGACTTGAACTGTGAACGTTGCTGAAGCTTGTGTGAATACATTGACTCTGTGACTGTGGTAGTTTGATTGCTGATTTCCAGTGTATTATGTTTTTCTATTGTTTAAAAAAAATGGACATTTTTTCTAGTCTGGGCAGAGAGAAAGACACTGTTCAATTCACTGTGAATATTGATGTCAATTCTCAAAGAATTGTACAGTTGATACATACATCTGCTTGAACATGAACCAACTGCAGCTTTATCATCGTAACTATAGCGATGCGCCTGACGCTAACGCACACAACTTGAGTTATGTATGCAATGTCAGTCATGAGTCGCTTGTTTCCTAGTTCCAACTTCAAAGCCAATTGATTACCCTTTATTTTTTTTCCATCTCTTTTAGTAAAGTTCCTTTTACATGACAGAGGCGCATTGGGAAATCAGGCAAAACTTATATCTGTATAGACCAATCGACTGTCGACGGGTGATATGGTCGATATCACGCCGGTCGTCTTAAGTTCCCAGGACTATGCCTGGTACATAATTAAGGTTCGGTCGAGCTGGAAATCGAGGTCATGCGTATTGAACCCACGACCTTTTAATTCGCAGACGATCGTCTAGCCCCTACATCACGACGACTCCCTCTCTATCTCTGTACCAGCAACAACCAAACAGAATACCCATCACTGCCTCGTGTGTTGAAAAAGATTGAGCAGACTACAGTACTGGCAGAGCCCACAGCATACAACTACACAAAATGCAGAAGGCCGATACTAAAGATGTCATAATCGCATCTGATCATTGATTAAAGCAGCAGACACAACAAAGCAGCTGAACCTGCAGTACCGTATAAGGCAACGCCAGTTTTGTGGCAACCGGCCATCTTCCATTTCCTGGCTATGCTGTTCATTATTACAAATACTTGACATATTTTAAAATTCGTCTACGCCAAATCCCCAACTCACTGTGGCATCATGCACCAACCCAGTAGCTGGGCAACAAACCCATGTACTTTCCGTCCACTTGAGGTGGAAATGTGTCATCAAACATCAACCAGAACCACCCCCCCCCCCCACCCCCAATCCAACAATACAATGGACGGCCTGCCTATCCGCAATATCAAATATTGCAACCGACAACATGAAGATCATGTACCATATAACAACATTAACAACGTTTGTGAGAACAAAATAACTAGACTGTCTTCCATTTGAACCCAAAGGAACATAAAAATACAGGCAGATAAAATACAAACACATAGAGAAGCTAGAAAGTGAAGTTAAAAAGACATGGAGGACATGGGGTGAGTTGTACGCAATAGCAAAAAAAAAATAGAACAACTTGGCGTGAGTTGGTGAACGGCCTATGCTCAATTGGGGTATGAAGGGAACAAGAAGAAGATGAAGAAGCAGACCGTGTGTCTAACCTTTAATCAACGAGCAGTGGGTTCAAAGCTTTCTGATACCAAAGTTTGGTAAAGGCCACACATAAATTCAGGGGTATCGGATAATCAGAGAACTATAGGTAAGCTGTTGGAGAAGATAACTGCTATAAAAATATCGTACCAGCTAGAGAGGCAGTATATTCCTCCATCGACCCTTGGAGGGTACCGTCCAAACAAAGAAACCTGGACCGATGCAGCAGTTTTTGCCCATGATGTGTATAAAGGTTTCTGTTCAGGCATTGAAACGTGTGCGGCTGCTATTGATTTTGAGGATGCGTACAAAAGGGTACCGTTAGACTTTTTAATGTGTCAACTTCTTGAGCTAAAGAAAAAGTCCATTCCTTCTCAGTTGGATCTCTGCAACCCTTTTCCAAAGCGTAGTAGTCTTTAGATGTGTCAGTTGGACTTCCGAACCTATAACTATACATCCCTGCCTGCCACAGGGATCACCATTATCTCCTGTGCTGTTCAATGTTTACACCGAAAAAAATAAAAAACCAGTGAGCAGATCGCAGGACAGGGGAAGACACTGTCGTACACTAATGACGTGTTAGTTTATCGGCAAGTTAAAGAGCTGGTTGCTGGAGAACTACAGACACAACTCAAATGCATAAACAATTGGTGTGGTCAAGCGTGTGCATTGGCCAATCCAGCGAAGGCTGCAGTGACGTGGTTCTCTTTGGATAACCATATTGTCAACACCCCAACGACAACTGTAAGTCTATGCTCAGAGACTGTGGAAAGAACACCGGCAAGGAATAGTACCTGGGGATAAGTTTTGATCGCAGCTTGGCTCATACTGCGCGCAGACCAGGTAATAATAAAAGCCAAGCGGAGCCTGGCTGCGATAAGAGTAATGGCTGCAGAAAACTGCGAGCAGCGTCATTTATGTCTTTTATATCAGGGTCTCGTCCTTTGAGTCTTTGAGTATGCGATGGCGATCCCGACTCTCAGCCATAAGCGGATGGAGAGGACGGAAAGAATACAGAATGAAGTTATGCGCCCTATACTTTGACGTACAAGCTATACAGTCTGCAAAGCGATGTTCTCGATTTTCCAGCCATGGAGGACAGAACTGAAATTTGCCAAGCAGGTGCTTATCACAAAGTCAACGCAGACACACGACACCCGCTGCATAGTGAAACTAAGAAGAAAAAAGGTAGCACGTTAAGAAGAGGAAATGGATGGGCCAGGCCGAGGATATTATTTCGCAGGTGTGTTCACTTGAGGACATAGAACCTGGTGAGGAATGGGTACAAGTACTAACCGTGTGCTGTACAACCTTTTCTGTGTTCAACCATCTAGACAGAAAATGTAGACGAGAAAGTCTAGCCGCTGTTGATGCAGAAGTGCAGGTTTGATTTTCTAGAATTCTCTACACTAGGATGCTGTCATATACACAGATGGATCTGTGGTTCGCCATGTGAGAAGCTGTTGGGCTTTTACGGTCAGGCTGGAGTTAGAATTGTGAAGCAAGATTCTGGTGCTGTTGCCTTGACCACAAGTAGTCTGACTATGGAGGTCATGGCAGTGACCAAAGCAATAACATGGCTGGAGAGACAGACATTTTCCCTTTCTCGATGACTCAATGAATATGCTCGGGAAGATACAGAAGGGTTGGATCCGAAGACAGTGACTGGAGTTTCTAAATCAGTCGGGGCTCACGCTTATCAGTTTCATATTTGTGTGAGGGCACGCAGGCGTGCAAGGAAATAAGCCAGCTGATCGGCTGGCAGGTGAAGCTACTGTGGAGGGCGGGACGGGCCATGGATGCTGATATTCTGAATACTCTACGAGAAGTAAGACGTTAGCGAGAACCAAGTGATGACTGTGAATCTGCTACAATGGTAAGACTGCAAGAACAACATGTTAAAAGTGGTGTGGCCAGACAAGAGTGGTATACAGGAAGCTGAAGAAGAATAAGAAACCAACACATAACAGTTGTCGTGAGCCGCTACGCGCTGCGGGCTTTACTAAGAAAAGGATCCTAGCACGTGTGAACTAAATGTTTCCAAGTGCAGTGATAGTCTGGTAATCTTAGTTTCAGCTTCATGGCAAACGGGTCACCCCAAAGTTGCTCCGCTCCTGTGCAAAAAAAAAAAAAAAAAACACACAGAATGTTTATCACAGTCCCTTATGGAAAGATTGACAGACTGCTGTCTCAGCATATTTAGTGTACACACGCATTAAAAGCATACGGTAGCCATCCGAAGTGCTAACACAAACAGTTTGACATTAAAAATGCAGTTCATTATTGATGGTATCAGAAGTCACACGCGATCAATTTTAATCACATAATGGCACCACCAATATTGCGACAACAGGCATCGTGCTATTTTCTGAATCTACAATTCACAACACTACGTTGGTCACAGTCGAAAAACATTCCAAATGAAATCCGCAGCTCACAGTGTCACGCCATGCATTCAACTCAGAAGGTATGCGAGGAAACTATATCCTTTTAGTCTACAAAGGGAGCAAAAATGCAACGGCCACCGTCTCGGCTCCAAACAGTGTTCGTGCCTAGCGTCTATTTTGACCGGCTGGTTTGTGGTGGTTTCTAGGGGTACATGGATTCTAGCAAGACCTTACACGTTAAACAAGTTGACAATTTACTGATTAGTGACAATTTTACCACTCCCAATTAAATCTAATTTTACCCTAGGTTTAGTAAACGAAAATACCTAATAGAATGAGACATGTCATCCCGTCGTACAATATCATTGGCTAGTATGTGTAACATTCATATCAGTTAACTCTCAGACCCTGGTACTTGTCACAGTAACTCCTCTTTTCCGAAGGAGTTGAGCTTGAAGCAGTAAATAGTTAGATCTGAAGGAGTTCAACATAAACTCTGTGGGACAAAAGTAATTAAACCAATAATTCAGATATAAAGAGTTAACATAACATCTATATGTGACAAAATATAGCAAGAACAGAATATCATCTTAGAATTGATCAAGGGATGTGTGTTTACTTGTTTGGTACAGAAAGTGGTAATCTAACATCTAAGTATCTACTGTAGGGTCCCTTAAACCTGCTTAGTTTCTTTACAAGATTATGTCAATAAAAGATTTTGTTTAGCTTTCCCCCTCTAGGTTTGCATTTTTGTAGGATTAGCATCTGAAGGATGAGATTTAATCAAGTACACATCCTGAAAATCGCGTGTAACCTTATAGCCATATAAATGTCCCTTTTGCGCGGCTTTAGGCGTAGTGGGAATAGAGGGCTAGACCTATATTTGTATAGACCAATCGGCACTTGGTGAGTGATGTGGTCAGCATCACGCCGGGTATAGCCACATAGCACACATATATTTGGCTTCAACAAAACAGTTACGAAATATTTGTAAAACAGTGTGGATGAGCAGGCTGAGTGACGTTCAACATCACCATAACTGCACAACGCGCGATAACCACCCAGTGACACAAAGTGCCACCCCTGGGATGAGGACCCCTTCCCCCCCCCCCCCCCCCCCCCCCCTCCCTCCAGCCGCTTCTTTTCCGTGCAAGTCCCAGAAACGCCGTTCAATCGTTAGGTTATATAAGGAGCTCCGTTTACAACCGGGGTGGGATTTAAAATTAAAAACAAAATTTCATGGCATATACTGCGTGCTAAGTTGATAGTTGGCGAGAATTTAAAGGTCACATTATGTAACTGCAAACTGTGTCCTTAAACTAGTCTTCAGTTTCTTACTTTGCAAATATAATTCTTTATTCTAAATATGAAACATCACCTACTAACCCATATTTTCTGCTTTCTCAAAGTTACACGTTTTAAATTATTTTAATTTCCTCAATGTCAAATTACTACTGTACCTAATGCATTATATATATATATATATATATATATATATATATATATATATATATATATATATATATATATATATATATATATATATATATATGTATATATATATACTAAATTAAAATTATTTAAAAACGATTAACTTTAAGAAAGCAGAAAATATGGGTTAGTCCCTTGAATTATAAATGATGTATTATTTTCCCTTAATCGTACATTTTCCTTTTTTTTTTTTTTTTAAATGTCTGTTTCTTTTGTCGCTAGTGTAATATTTCCTTCTTAATTCTAAATAAAAATCTTCTCGTTCTTCTAAATGTTATGCTTTGTTGCCATCATTGTAGTCGCCCTCATCGGTACATTTCTATTTTCTCGTTTGTTTCATGGTCGCATCCGAGACGTACAGTTTTCTTGTTTTCAATTTAAATTTCAAATTTATTTAACATGCAAATGCTTTATTCTTCTTCTTTACATATAAAAAATCAGGAGATGAGCATTTCGCTGTGTAGAAGATGAATGAATATCTTCTGTTATGAGTGTATCTGGTCAACAGAAGATGAAGGAATGTTGTCAACAGAAGATGAATGAATGTTGTCAACAGAAGATGAATGTATGTTGTCAACAGAAGATAAATGTGTGTTGTCAACAGAAGATGAATACATGTTGTCAACAGAAGATGAATGCATGTTGTCAACAGAAGATAAATGTGTGTTGTCAACAGAAGATGAATGCATGTTGTCAACAGAAGATGAATGAATGTTGTCTACAGAAGATGAATTAATGTTGTCAACAGAAGATGAAGGAATGTTGTCAACAGAAGATGAGTTGGTGTTTTCAACAAAGATGTATGCATAAAGAACAAATGTGCCGTGAATAGACATTTGTGACTCGAATGATCAGATTATATACTGTACAAGATGTTTATTTTGAATGAGACAAAGAACTGATGGATTATGTTGAGTGTTGTAGTAGTGTTTCGATAGACTAAGAATAGCTGCTCTCTTCAAGGGCTCTATTGTTTTTTCTTAATTATCTTTTTTAATGAAAACTTCTTTGTTACACGTTTTAATGTATTATGTAACGCATCTGCTTTCATCAATACATCTAGTTTATTATAGCCCACTTTGAGAGGCACGCAGCACTGTTAGTCTTCCACCTTGTCACTTACATACAAAGGGGGTCTCAGTGGCGAAGTGTTTAAGTAATTTGCTTTGAGCTCTGAATGTCGTGGATTCGTTCCACGGCTGTGTCGTTCGAATCACAAGTCGGAGTACATCTGCCGGAGAGGCGGGGAACGAGTACTGCAAACAAATAAGCCAGTAAAACGGATGTACACGCAAAACTCAGGTCAAGGTAAAAGCCAAAAGTCCATTTTGGACGAACAACCGCGACTTACCGCCGGAATTCACAGCCGGTGAACAAGAAAAAGAAGAAGAACAAGTGCAAATATGACTGAGATCCCTGGAGTCGTTGCTAGAACGACGTAATTCGTGCTTTGTACGATTCTCTCGACAGGCGGTTAGCATTTATGTATAGAGAGACTGGGCCACAACGACACACACAAGAACGACAGGTGCAATAAAGTCGATACTCTGCACTCTCAACCGGTGGTGGTGGTGGTGGTGGTAGAGATGATGATGACAGCGACAAATACGATGAAGATATGTGTGTGTAGTGTGTATGTAAAGGAAGTCACATTTTTTGCACTTGTTAGTTATTTTCTGTCCAGCTTTTCGGAGTTTACTGAATTGACAGAGTCGGACAGTAGTGTCTTATCATCATCATCAAACACACTTAAACCTAATCGATTGACAAGGCTATTTTAGTTATTTCCAAGTTCTAAAACTTCCCTTCATCGTCTCCCTCGTTGAAATCTAGCGCTTCAGCACAGTACTGCCCTAGTGGCTTGTGCTCTTTCCTGCAGATTCAAAACCTGATTGCTTATTTCACTTCGTTTGGCGATCTTTCTTCAGCTCCGTGAATATATTTTCATTCGTTGATCCTGAATGGGCAGTAATATAAATAAAGAAGAGGGAAAAAAACTAAGAGTTATAGAATACGAATCCAAAAGGCAACAGGAGCTTGCATAGCACTAGAAAATTTGTAGAGGTCAAAAGAATTTAAAACTGACAGAAGACTAAAACTTGTTAATCTTATGTCAGATCATTACTGTTGTATGGAGCTGAAACATGGAGAACAACTGAAACAATTAAACAATTACTAACAAACTACACACTTTCATTACCTAGTCCTGCGCAGAAAAATGAGAGTTAAATGATATGAGCTATGGCAGAGTACTAAACAAGTTTCAGTGACCAAGAGGTGAAGATGTCATCGTTGGATAGGGCACACGTTGAGCAAAAAATCATAAATAGAAGTCTTTGCACTGTAACCCACAGGGGGCATAGATATAGAGGCAGACCACACACACACACGCGCATATATATATATATATATATATATATATATATATATATATATATATATATGTATATATATATATATATATATATATATATATATATATATATATATATATATATATATATATATATATATATATATATATATTTCTACATATGCATTTACATATATATATATATATATATATATATATATATATATATATATATATATATATATATATTCTTTAAATGCATGGTTTGTCATTTAATAGATGATGGGTTGGTACTTTAAACGAATGATTTGTTATTTCATAGATGATTTGTTTGTACTGTGAACGAATGATTTGTCATTTCATAGATGATTTGTTTGTACTGTGAACGAATGATTTGTCATTTCGAGAAAATATAGTTTTTGGTTTCATGGAGAAATTACTTGTCATCTAACGACTGGCGAATACATGGCTTCTTCCGACACAAGCTGTCCAGTTTCTCACTTTACAAGTGCAAAGTCTGTCATATTATAAATGTAGGTTTCTGCTGTATTGAACGTCTAGTTTCTTAATTCACGATTGTATAGTTTTCCATGACGTTTATATTCCTCTTGTCTGTTTAGAGGCTGATTTGCGTTTGAGGGAGGGACGGGGGTAGGCACGGTACTCTCTCAAAAGTATGTAGTTAAAGGCGACTAATCTAGGGTGTGCTAAAATCGGATTTGTTGGGCCGAAAGGTTCCCCATCTCAGCATAGTACTAGGCTAGTACTGAAAGTTCTCTATTCTTTGTGTTGCTGTGAGCCACGCTTTCTCAATGTGCGAGTGACCTCTTTTGTTCGCTTCAGCACTACATGTCTTTGCATGTCTAGACAACGAAATGTGTCTTGGTCAGTCTTTCCTTGTCTAGACAATTAAATGTGTCTTGGTCCATCTCTGCTTGTCTAGACAACGAAATGTGTCTCGGTCGATCTCTGCTTGTCTAGACAACGAAATGTGTCTTGGTCAGTGTTTGCTTGTCTAGACAACGAAATGTGTCTTGGTCGATCTTTACTTGTCTGGACAACGAAGTGAGTCTTGGTCGATCTTTACTTGTCTAGACCACGAAGTGTGTCTTGGTCGATCTCTGCTTGTCTAAACAACGAAGTGAGTCTTGGTCCATCTCTGCTTGTCTAAACAACGAAATGTGTCTTGGTCAGTCTTTCCTTGTCTGGACAACGAAATGTGTCTTAGTCCATCTCTGCTTGTCTAGACAACGAAATGTGTCTTGGTCCATCTCTGCTTGTCTGGACAACGAAATGTGTCTTGGTCGATCTCTGCTTGTCTGGACAACGAAGTGAGTCTTGGTCCATCTCTGCTTGTCTAGACAACGAAGTGTGTCTTGGTCCATCTCTGCTTGTCTAGACAACGAAGTGTGTCTTGGTCCATCTCTGCTTGTCTAGACAACGAAATGTGTCTTGGTCGATCTTTACTTGTCTGGACAACGAAATGTCTCTTGGTCCATCTCTGCTTGTCTGGACAACGAAGTGAGTCTTGGTCCATCTCTGCTTGTCTAGACCACGAAGTGTGTCTTGGTCCATCTCTGCTTGTCTAGACAACGAAATGTGTCTTGGTCCATCTCTGCTTGTCTAGACAACGAAATGTGTCTTGGTCGATCTCTGCTTGTCTGGACAACGAAGTGAGTCTTGGTCGATCTCTGCTTGTCTAGACAACGAAGTGAGTCTTGGTCGATCTTTACTTGTCTGGACAACGAAGTGAGTCTTGGTCGATCTTTACTTGTCTAGACAACGAAATGTGTCTTGGTCGATCTCTGCTTGTCTAAACAACGAAGTGAGTCTTGGTTCATTTCTGCTTGTCTAAACAACGAAATGTGTCTTGGTCGATCTTTACTTGTCTAAACAACGAAATGTGTCTTGGTCGATCTTTACTTGTCTAAACAACGAAATGTGTCTTGGTCGATCTTTACTTGTCTAAACAACGAAATGTGTCTTGGTCCATCTCTGCTTGTCTAAACAACGAAGTGTGTCTTGGTCCATCTCTGCTTGTCTAAACAACGAAGTGAGTCTTGGTTCATTTCTGCTTCCCTGACCAATGACTTTGTATTGCATACGTTTATACCGCAGTTCCGTAAAGGCAAATTCCGTACTCAGATAGTTCCCCCTTTATTTGCGTAGTCAGTCGTTCAAGTTTCGAATACAGGTTAACATTTTAAAAAATCCGGTCATCGATTATAAGGTTCTCCACATTGTCAGTATGGATTTAGCAGTGCATTTTCAAATTTATCTCATTGGTACCCCACTGGTTTCTGAAAGCGCTGTTTATGTTTGAATAGCGATGCACTCCATAGGAGCTTTCGGGTTTCACTCACACGTGCAATGCGTCCCCCCCCCCCCCCTTAATAAAATTAAAATTTAGTGTTTAATTTTTGTTAAATTCAACTAAATGTCATTGGAACTTTTTTATTTAGTTTGTGAACATTAACAGTTCATTTGTTTTTTATTTACGGTTTAATTTTCTTTCTTTAAATGACTGCACAGATAGTCAGGTCTGGAGGTTGCCGGATTTCTTTAAATGTCAACCTGTATTTTGCAAAAATTTATGAATACTTCAATTTGATTATTTATTTCTTCTAGTGACATACTGTGTTCAACGTTAGTCAACGATATTATGACAAGAACAAGAATAACAACCAGGTTATTTGTTTTAATTTTATAAGTCATTTTAATTGTAAATAAAGATCTAAATAGAATACTAAATTTTATGGTGTGTAAGAATATAAATAATCTTTTTCTCCCTGACTTTTTTTTTTCAATGTTCCTGTTTTGTTTTTAATTTTTTTTTATTTATTCAGGTGAAGCTTTGTTTTATTGTTGTTGTTATTGCAACTATTTTTGTCATTCTACACAACAAGTCTCCTTTCCGTTACTAATCTAGAGTTGAATACTATGACAACAATTAACAATCCTGCTTTGCATTGGCTCACATGTGTGAGCTTCGGGTCCTCTATTTGCTGAAACAGTGGCAGTTAAAACTTTCTTTAGCCACCATGGAAGTGGTAATTTGTAGAATCTTTTTTTTTTTTTTTTTTTGAGGGTATCTTTCTGCTTACATTTACTGTTTCACTGACCAAAATCAGAGATGTGAACTGTGGTTTTTGTTTTCTTCCTAATTTGCCGTCTATTCACATCTTATGAACAGTATCAACAATATCCTCTTTTAATGGGTCGTTTTAATCACAACCGACACCGCACAAAAATAAACATGGTCATGAATACCAGCATTAGCGAGAATACTGGACAAAGATCGTGCCTGAATTACACCGAGGGACAGGGAGTGAAGCGGTTTGACCATTTGTGAGAATACAGCCAGATCAAGCTGTATATGTGGCCGTTAACAGCAGAAGATCAGGGAGAAAGGCTGAAGGAAGACCAGTGAAGAGTTGGACAGATGGCGTAGCTGAATCCTGTCAAAACACGAACAAAAACATTATTTACGTCACCTGAGAAGCAGAAGACAAGTATAGAAAATCCTGACACTGTGCTACAACTTGGTAACTGTATGACGACAACAGCAGACAAAGAAAATCACAACACTGCGCTACAACGTGGTAACTGTATGACGACAACAGCAGACGAAAAATCACAACACTGCGCTACAACGTGGTAACTGTATGACGACAACAGCAGACAAAAAATCACATCACTGCGCTACAACGTGGTAACTGTATGAGACAACAGCAGACGAAAAATCACAACACTGCGCTACAACGTGGTAACTGTATGACGACAACAGCAGACGAAAAATCACAACACTGCGCTACAACATGGTAACTGTATGACGACAGCAGACAAAAAAATCACAACACTGCGCTACAACGTGGTAACTGTATGACGACAACAGCAGACGAAAAATCACAACACTGTGCTACAACATGGTAACTGTATGACGACAACAGCAGACAAAAAAAATCACAACACTGCGCTACAACGTGGTAACTGTATGACGAAAACAGCAGACGAAAAATCATAACCCGAGTTAGGTTTCAGTGTCATTTCCAATAAAGTAGCCTAAACATTTCCAAATATGCCATGTATTAACATATACCAACAGGTGACATCTCCTAGATAATGTCTGTAAACAGTATCACTGGGATATTATTATAAAAAACGGTGGTCCCCTATCGTTATTTATGCTGTATATATTTAACAGAAAACGGTTACATATCGGAAAGAGCTAAATTAGTAAATACATATCTGTCCTTATGCTTCTTAGACTATACGAACGCATCTGATTGTGTGAAACATAGAGAAATAATCAAGCTGCTGGGAAAAATATAAACATTGTTGGAAACGATCTACGAATGATAAAAATCATGCATTGACAGCAATTATCTACCATTTGGGAACATTCCAGAACATAAAAAGGGGGAGCACGATACCTGTTTTTTTTTTCTCTCTCTCTCTCATAATACAGTTAAAATATAATGAAATATGTCACAGACATGACATAAATTGTTGTTGGTGGTTATAATATACACAGCCAACACAGTGATGTGAGATAAGCCATAAAAAACTACAGGAAATGATAGATAAATTAAAGGTAGAACGGGATAAAATGGGCCTTAGCTTTATTACAGGGAAGATAGAAGTAATGGTGATATCAAAGAAAAGAATAATGTATAATAAAAGTCAAAGGCGTTATTCTAGAACAAGTACAGAAATTTAAGTATCTAGGCACATGGATAACTTCCGAAGGAAGATATTTCACAGAGAAAAAGAACAGAATTGGACAGGCAAGAACTACATTTGATAAAATAAAGAACATACTATACAATTGTCATTGGGGCTTAGAAAAAGAATTATCAAATGCTATATAAAGCCCCTTTTGACACATGGGTTGTGAATCTTGGACGTTAACAAGCCAAACAATTTCTGGAGGCTTCAGAGATACGGTTTTACACAGGAATCCAAGTATTTCCTGGACAGCCAAAAGGTGCAACTCATCACAAATATCATAAAGAGACAAATATCATTTTGGGATCATATTATGAGAAGGAATCTGGAGGTTGTGACCACTGGAAAGATCTGCGGGAAAAGAGACAGAGGTAGACCAAGCGAGAAGATTCTTGACAGCCTTTTACCATGGCACGGAGTGGGTCAACACACGAACTGATACATTCATCTGTAGATCGCAGACTCTGGAGAGGAATGATTGCCAACGCCAGTCCGCAAGGCATTCGATGATGTTGAATTAAGAAGACGTTTTACAGGGACTGAAGTTACGAAACAATTATCTTCGACTGTACCAAGTTGCGTGCTTCTTCATTGTCCTGACAGAAACCCTCATCAAATGTTTCTTTTTATTCTCGCTTCATTTTTCTAAACAACTGAAATTAGATATGACGAAAAATTAATTAAAAATGGTGAAAAGAACATAGTTGTATTAGGTGAAATTGACATTGTTGTATAAGAATTGACCGCTGACATATTTTCTAGAGTGGGTGGATGGGGGGAGGGGGGGGGGTGTCCAAGGTCCCTAAGCCGTGTTTAACTAATAATAATAGTAATAGTAGTAATAACAACAATAATAATAATTGTAATGTGGTGCTGAGAAATAAAAAGTAAAAAGTAAAGATCCCTTTACACGCCCTTAGGCGAATCGG
Organism: Candidula unifasciata; assembly: GCA_905116865.2. Classification (NCBI taxonomy): domain Eukaryota; kingdom Metazoa; phylum Mollusca; class Gastropoda; order Stylommatophora; family Geomitridae; genus Candidula; species Candidula unifasciata. The sequence continues at coordinate 738,131 of CAJHNH020000336.1, read as the reverse complement.
GCATATGGGAAGAGCACCCATTTTTCACAGACCAATCGGCACTCGGTTGGTAATGTGGTCAGCATTACGCCGGCCTTCTTTACTTTCCCAGGACAGTCCATCCTGGTACCCATTTGAGGCTGGGTCGACCTGCCATATTGAAATGCGCCGTGGTGTAGCGGCTAGACGCTCGTCCGCTGACTGGAAGGTCGTGGATTTTTGGTTCCTGACGGAGCTGGACCTTTTTCAAGAATGACCTTGGCTCCCGGGTCGATCCAGCTGTGAATGGGTATCAGGTAAAGACCTGGGGGGGGGGGGGGGGAAGGCGGCCAGCGTGATGCTAACCACATCACCCACCGCGTGCCGGTGGTTCTTAAAAACATAGGCCTAAACCTGTGGCTAAAACGGCTCGTCGTTACCTTTCAAATTTTCTAAGGCTCAGCCCCCTCCCCCAAATTTTTTTTTTTTTTTTTTTTTTTGGGGGGGGGGGGGGTCTCGAGCAAAACCTCTATATTCTAGCGCCCCTACTCCAGACTGTTCCATAGATGCCCTGATCTGCTCTGTAGAAAACTTTTAAGAGAATAACGACTATCGGTGGCTGTCCGATTCATTGAGTTGATGAGTATCGTTTCTGTCAGACTCCAGGATAAGAATCAAACGGGAACCAAATCCCAGAGACCTTGTTCAAGAGCATAACTCAGTAAAATTAGGTCACCTTTGCGGTTATGGAGAAATCTACCGTCCGATTTGAGGTTGTGGTCCTTTAATCGATTGATCGATCTCGATGCGTTTGACCTCTCCGGACTGATACCTAAAGGTTTACAATACCATTCTGAGATTTAAAATATCTCATTCTGGACGGCAGTCCAACAAGGTGGATCCAATATACTTCGCTAAACTTCCATATAAGTTATAATTAGGGCATCCGAAACGGTTTCACCATCCAGGTGTAACTTGTGCTTCTAAACGGGTAGAAAGGGGTTTCAGTCATTGAATGCCTGCCTTATATGATCATCGTTCTGACCGGCCTATCCAGGCTTTACCATGACTCCTGCAAGACAGAAACTTTGTTTTTCAAAATGTGAAAATTTTATATTTCTTGTTTCCCGCTTCGACTATTATCAATTTCTTGTCTTCTGTGTTCTGTCTGTCTGTCTGTCTGTCTGTCTGTCTGTCTGTCTGTCTGTCTGTCTGTCTGTCTGTCTGTCCGTCCGTCCGTCCGTCCGTCCGTCCGTCCGTCCGTCCGTCCGTCCGTCCGTCCGTCCGTCCGTCCGTCCGTCCGTCCGTCCGTCCGTCCGTCTGTCTGTCTGTCTGTCTGTCCGTCCGTCCGTCCGTCCGTCCGTCCGTCCGTCCGTCTGTCTGTCTGTCTGTCTGTCTGTCTGTCTGTCTGTCTGTCTGTCTGTCTGTCTGTCTGTCTGTCTGTCTGTCTGTCTGTCTGTCTGTCTGTCTGTCTGTCTGTCTGTCTGTCTGTTACTATTTCCCGCTGCTTGTGGTGGCCACCGGGAGAGCTGGCTGTGATCTTGTGGTATAAAATGCCCAGTGCTACCTGGCCAGTCTGATGTGGCACTTTACCCCTGTTGTCTGAAAGCTCCAACAATCTATTGCTCTAACATCAGCCTCAGCTGTATCTCCCTTCTTTATCTGGTTTATCTCATTGTTTCATCTGTTATTCTTACCTACAACCTCACCTCCTTTCTCGTATTCCTGCTCCACGATTTTCTGCTGCTACTACACCACCACCACTACCGCTACTACCACCACCACTTTCACCACCACCATCAACACTACTACCACCACTATCACCACCACCATCAACACTACTACCACCACTATCACCGCACCTGCTGCTGTTGCTGCTACTAATGCTACTGCTACTATAATCTCGGCTCTCCTCTGAACTTCTACCCCCGCAGTATTGCTACGCGCGGCGCGGATGGGGAGCTAAACTAGGTGCCTGGGACTCACGAGCCAAGTAATTGGACGAAGTTGCAGGAGATGCGGTATCTGCCGCTCGTGAGTCCCAGCCATCTAGTTTAGCCCCTATCCGCAGCGTGCGTAGCGGCGCGGGGATACGCTCGGCGGTGAGGCATAGTCACAGAAACAGGTCCGCAAGTAACATATCGCTGAGAAACTGTTAAAGCATTTGTTTAGTTTTTCCGAGCCGATCCTAGATTTGCCGCGATTTGTTCGTCGGCAGAAAGTTCGACAATGGAAAGTGTCAACGGTCGCTATTATCGTCGTCTGCTACTATCGTCTGCAGTGTTGCGTCTCTTAAAATTGTCAGGTAATCAGACACAATAAGAAACAGGTCCGCAAGTAACATATCGCTGAGACCCTGTTAGAGCATTTGTTTCGTTATACGGAGCCGGCATATTTTTAATTAGACTGCGCCCAGAACGGATATTTCAGGCCGCATTAATGCGGGGGTAGAAGTTCGGAGGAGAGAAATAATCTCTACAACTACTAATACCACCATCACCCCACTACTACTATATTAACGTATATTTTAAAGTAGATTGTACAACTTAAATTTAAAAAGAAAAAAAAAATGCCGTGTTAAAAATAATTACCATACTCGAAAATTGTTCGTGAAAGTTGAGATATTCAGAATACAGAAGACGAATTGGATCACTGCAGAGACCAACAGTTAATACTTATATCTATGATAGTATCCCAGTATGCTGGTGTCGGCAAAGAAGTGAAAGATAAACTGGATGGTGAAATATAGATTGGCTGGTGGAAGATATATTGACTAGTTGCTAGCACTTTATCAAGGGATTAAATCTTTCGATTTGAGTCAATATTATGAACGCCTTCAGAGAGTCTGGTCACAACTGCTTGATTCAGTATCGATGCTAGTGTGTGAGAGTTCGCATTTAAGATCAAATCTAGCAAGAAAGTGCAGCACACTGAAGACGGTACTAGTGCCTTACTTCGAACTACAACCGTGAGTGGATGCATGTTGTTTTGTTCCACAGAGCATCTACATACACGTAGAAGACAACACGGTGAGATGGGAATCAAAGGAGGTTTTATGGGCAAGTTATGAGATTATTTTAACTCAGAAATTCGGTTACAGCTGGCAAACAATGAAAACAGAGCAAGGGCAGACAAAGATGGGTAGCCTAGCCGCAAAAGATGGTCGGAACAACAACACAGACCTGGTTCCTGATAATAGTGATCCTGTTGATGGTGAACGATCACTGCGTTCGTTTATCATCGTGCCATTTGGTGACAATTAACTGAAATGAACCGTTCTGAAGCGTACCTACCGTTTTTTCTTCCCATAAAATGGCCGACAATTGATGGAGACAGGCTTGGTCCGGGGAACACGTGGTACACAACACAGGTCACGTAGTACTGGCGCCGGCTTGGGGCGGTAGCAGCAGCAGTGAGGGGTGCAAGGGTCGGGTACACACTGATGGAGGACAAGACACCTGTGTTAACAGTATTTTTAAAGGGATCTATCAAATCATGCAATCACGTTTTTTTTTAAAAGTATAAGTTTCGACATCGTTTTAGAACAACAGTGAATAGACTGCATATCATCCTGGTGCAACATCTCAGGGGCAACAATTAATCGACCCAAAGCGACAGTCGCCTGGTTCTTACCTTACGAAATAATCACCTTTTCAAAATACTAATGTCGATGGGAAAACTCTGTGGCGCTTACGTGGAGAGATCGGATTCCATGAAATATCTGGGTATAACATTTTATAGACCCCTAAAAGGCCCGGCTCTCTAGCGTAGTTGGCTAAACCGGATTGCGCGGGACCGGGTGACGAACTCCTTGTGGTCCGGGTTCAATCCCGGGGATAGGCAGGAAAGCCACATTTTCTCCCAGATTTACGGTATTTACAATGGAATCAAGGCCGAAAGATTGCGATATCCATAATACCGAGCCTAAGGGTTAACAACTCATGGCTTCTTTATACTCAAACAAACAAACATAGACCCCTAACACGTAGACCACATTATAACCAATGCTAAGAAAGATCTCTCCGCAGTAAAAGTTATGGCGGCTGCACGCTTTGAGCAACGGCTACTTATGATGTTATAGGTTCGTTCTCTCTACCATAGAATGTGCACTAGCCATCACACTGAAAAACAGATTGGAACAAAGTTGACAGCGAGGCTTACTGCTCCAAACATTGACATTAGAGACTATATCACACTTGACAGAAGCTGCAGAGAGCAGATTTCTGGTATAGCAGACTAGGTGTTTAGAACTCAGATTTATGAAAGCACAGATGCTGCAGTTAACGCGGACAGATCACTAAATTCGGGACAGTCGAAGTGCATGGGCGTTCACACTGAGCTCCCAAAAAAAAAGAGGGGGGGGGGGTCAAAGAGGTGAATGGGGCCTTTGCTATGACAACTAGCAAACTCGTAATGGACACTGTAGCTGTAACAAGAGCATTGTCATGACTGGCTACTCTAAAGGACTGAGAAATGCCTGGATTGTATCACTAAGTACTTCGCAAAGGCTGGCCTGGCCATCATCTGTGTGCCATGTTGTGCGGCTGTTCTTTAGGCACGGGTTGCGATTGTAACTCTCATCCAGAAAAATGGATCCGGCTCAGTCTGGGATCAGAAATTAGAGAGGACTACCATCATAGCACTCTGGACAGATTCATAGGTGATCCGATCTCCACCTCAGCAGCCCAACATGAGGAAAACGACCCTCACGCCCGTTCTGTGTTGATCAATCAGACGTTCTTGTGAATTTCGGATGGCATTAATGATATAACTCTTGTACATTGCCAGGCCAGTGAGAACAATAAAAGTATGCAAAATACAAACTAAAACAATAACATACCACACGTTTCCCTGAATTATTAATAATTATAGAGACAGTGTTCTAGCATACGCAGGAAAGAAAGAAAGAAAGAAAGAAAGAAAGAAAGAAAGAAAGAAAGAAAGAAAGAAAGAAAGAAAGAAAGAAAGAAAGAAAGAAAGAAAGAAAGAAAGAAAGAAAGAAAGAAAGAAAGAAAGAAAGAAAGAAAGAAAGAAAGAAAGAAAGAAAGAAAGCAAGAAAGCAAGAAAGCAAGAAAGCAAGAAAGCAAGAAAGCAAGAAAGCAAGAAAGAAAGAAAGCAAGAAAGAAAGAAAGCAAGAAAGCAAGCAAGAAAGAAAGCAAGCAAGAAAGAAAGCAAGAAAGAAAGCAAGCAAGAAAGCAAGCAAGAAAGCAATCAAGAAAGCAAGAAAGAAAGCAAGCAAGAAAGCAAGAAAGCAAGAAAGAAAGCAAGCAAGCAAGAAAGAAAGAAAGAAAGAAAGAAAGAAAGAAAGAAAGAAAGAAAGAAAGAAAGAAAGAAAGAAAGAAAGAAAGAAAGAAAGAAAGAAAGAAAGAAAGAAAGAAAGAAAGAAAGAAAGAAAGAACACGCACGTGAAAACTGACCATCTACCTGGATAGTTTGGAGTTTCCTGCTCTCCAGACACGCCAAGGCCTGGTCAAACTTCTCCACGTCCGTCATGAGCTTCTTCAGCTTCTTCTTCATATTCCGCTCGAGGGTCCGGTCATCGCTTTTGGGCAGCGTTATTTTGATGGCGCAAGTGTGGCCGTCACAGCAGCAGTCGGGAGCCGAGAAGCAGCAGATAGGGCTGTGGAGAATTGTGGTCATCATAGAAGTCCTGCATATGCTTCGGGTAAGTGTGGGTTTATTAACTCTTTACCAGCAGCTCCTGTTAAATGTATGCTTTTATGTGTGTTTTTTATTGTTGACATCGTTTCTTTTCGTTATCTTATGTGACAACTGGTGGGACTGGAAAAGTTGAACAGTTTGTCACCAGGCGCTGTATATTTCAGTAATGACCAGGAGGGTTATATATATATATATATATATATATATATATATATATATATATATATATATGTGTGTGTGTGTGTGTGTGTGTGTGTGTGAGTGTGTGTGAGTGTGTGTGTGTGTGTGTGAGTGTGTGTGTGTTTGTGTGTGTGAAAATCACTAATACATCTGTTGCCAGTAATTCACTGTAAGAAATTGTCAACGAAAGAATGCCAAAGAGTTTTATGCCATGATGTCTCTAATTCAGAAATAACATTTTTAAGTCCTTACTAGTAATAGTAGTAGTAGCAGTAGCAGCAGCAATAGTGGTGGTGATGGTAGTAGTGGTGGTAGTAGTAGTGATGGTGATGGTAGTAGTGGTGGTGATGCTAGTAGTAGTAACAGCAGTAGGATATGTAATTACGCTGTTAGTTCTCTTTAATGCACTAATTACCTACCGTATTTCCAGAAAAGTTGAGTTTATATGTAACTGAATGAAACAGTGGTCACGTCTTAACACTGTAACTGGAGTCCAGTGTGCGGTCCGGAGATGTGAACCAGCGTCATTGCACACGGTTATAAACCATAAGTGCTCTGCCACCAGTACGGACAACTGATAAGCATTGTCCGCCTGTGTCGCTGTTCGCACGTACCTCTGTAGCTACAGCGACGACGTTCCTCCATTTACCCCCAAAGTGTCAACTCTGGTACCCATTCCCTAGAGGCTGGGTGAACCCCAGGAACCGCCCGGTTTCGAACACCGACCGTGGACTGCAGCGAGTCGCACTGGATTTAAAAGCGAGCCTCTTATTGACTGCGCTAACGCAGCCCCGTCGTATAGGGACAACCTGTACTGTGGATCTCATTTAGAACATGGTTGGTAAAATTAGGGTAACAATAGGAATTAGTATAGATGTTAACATTTCATTTTTATTTTCTTATAAAAGATTTGTTTCTTTATCTGCCCATTGAAATCGGGGTGATGTTATGTGGTGGGTTAATGTGTTTAATATTCACAAGACGATACAATTGAGGTGTGCGTAAACGCAGGTGTTAGTGGAAGATAGACACAAACAGTAACTGATGGTGTATCAGTATTGTAGCGGTCGCATTTTCTTTCAAGTCATTTCCTATAACCCATTCTTGGCTCGACAAAGAAACCGAGGTCAGTTTTGAAAATAAGCCTCACAGGGATTTAAGCCTGTGACCACCCGGCCCGTATGCAGGCGTGTTAACCTCCGAGCTAGTGCTATACCCTACAAAACTTGAATAATTAAGTTAACGCCTAATTTTACATTCACAGTCCGGTCATTAAGTAATTGACTTTTTAATGTTACTTTAAAGACAAAAATACCATCCTTGAAGTAAAACGCACCATCCACACACAAAAAAGCCAAATAAATCTATGATCTAATAAAATTAATACACTGTGATCAGCAGACGACAATTAACACTCAATTTTGCTTAGCTTGTTAGAGCTGTTGAATGGGGAGTCTGGCCAAATCATAGATATTTAGTAACTGGGTCTCAAGCTTTGTATCTTAGGAAGCGGGTTTGGTCTTGCCTGTTATAATCAGTCTGATTATTTAATGGCCACACTGTGTGTAATACTTACTTCTGCCCTTAGTTAAATATAGGTTTCTAAAACTCCAGATAGGCATGATCACCTTACACTGACGATGATGGTGGTGGCTGTGATGATGGTAATGACGACGACAATGATTATGGTGGTGATGGTGGTGACAACAATGAGGATAAAAATGGTGGTAGTGATGCTGTATGGCTCACCTAACGATGTTAACCTCTTTCGTGCCACAACAGACACAGCACGGGCACGGCTTAGACAGGCACGGTTTCTTGTAATGGTGGCAGGAGGCCCTGTAATCACACTCCACACCCAGCGGACTTGGTGGGCACGGCAACTGGCTTAGATCCACACACTTGTAGCTGCTCTGTGCTGGCGGCTGGCTTAGACATACAAATTTGGGCCTCATGGAGCAGGGGGTAAAGGGCGCCTCACATGAGACTGAGCAGACGCTAGGCTTGGGGATGACGAAGTAGTTGACGTAGTGCTCCGACGGGGGCGTGCTCACCCCAGCAGGAGGCAGACGATGGGCCATGGTGGGAATGTTGCTTGTTGTTCTTTCACTGAAACAAGAATTCCATTATAAAATGGAGTCCAGTAAATATGGCTACACAGAAAACTATTCCACGCGTTTGTAATCGGGGTCCTTAGTGGGGGCACGGTAAGCATAAGATAAAATTATATGGATTCGGCTTTGTCAACTAGAGATTAGTGAATGCATTTAACAATTGAATGATCATCGACTACCTCTGTTCGATTTCCGCAGTTGTTGGTATATTTCCGCCAGTCCAGACAAAATATTATATTGTACTGTATGGAGGTATGCGTCTCGTATTGGTTCCGGGACCCCACTGTGGCTGTAAACTCCAGCAGAAAGCTCTAGTTGTTCGTCCACTTCTGGACTTTAGACTTGTTCCAGAACTTGACAACAGTTGTACCGATATGGCTCATTTGTATGCAGACTGTTAGTTTCTTGCCTCTCAGGAAGATGCACTCCCATTTAGAAGAAAGCCCGGAACCCACATAGGGAACCTCGCCCGAAATCTTGAAGAAAGATTCGAACACACGTCCACTGGACATACAGTAGAGCAATAGATACTACACCACTGCGGCTCCATTAAATAATACACGTTTGATAAATAACACGCCAAATATATTTGTACCATCCAGATGCTTCTGTTGGGAAAATCTGAGGGATAGGCCGGGTGGTTGGACGATCATACCAGCAGTTTCAAGCTAAACATTTAGAGCAGCGGTCTCCGTGAGAATGTTAGCTAAACATGATGTTTTAGAGCAGCGGTCTCCGTGAGAATGTTAGCTAAACATGATGTTTTAGAGCAGCAGTCTCCATAAGAATGTAAGCTAAACATGATGTTTTAGAGCAGCAGTCTCCATGAGAATTTAAGCTAAACATGATGTTTTAGAGCAGCAGTGTCCTTGAGAATGTAAGCTAAACATGATGTTTTAGAACAGCAGTGTCCTTGAGAATTTAAGCTAAACATGATGTTTTAAAGCAACAGTCTCTATGAGAATGTAAGCTAAACATGATGTTTTAAAGCAACAGTCTCCATGAGAATGTAAGCTAAACATGATGTTTTAAAGCAACAGTCTCCGTGAGAATTTAAGCTAGACAAGATATTTTAGAGCAGCGAGGGTCTTGCTGCCCAGTCAAAGGGAGCACGACCTGAAAAAGGTTAGAGACCAGTCTTGAAGTATTGGAGCAATATAAATATACATGCCCTAATGTATCCCCCCTTCAATTTTCTCTTCCCCCCCCCCCCTTCTCTTTCTGTCCAGCCACACACACATACATAGGATGCTTTCACTGTGTTTGATATAGTCGGTATTGTGGAATAGTTATGACAACTTGATCTCCCCGTATGGATTCCTGGGCTCCATGAAGGTGTAAGAATAGACCCCCATTGCTCTTTAAAAGGCATGATGTAAAAGACAATTAAGGGTGTTTCTTTTGACGTTATAGTGTGTATGCTTGAAATGCGAGCAACTAACAGTCTGCATACAAATAATCCAGCTTTGTAAAAAGGTTGTGCACGCAAAACTCAAATTCTGGAACGAGACCAAAGTCCAGGAGTGGACGAATAACCAGAACTTTCTGTCGTAGTTTACAGTCAGTGAACTCAGAAGAAGAAGAAGTGGTAGTAGTACCTTGATCAGTTAAACTAGCCTGTAGCCGGATTGTTGAGACACCCCTGGCGAGGAAAGAGGTTTCTGAATTACGTCCAGCCTCTCTTCATGTAGCCTTCTTGTTGAGAAGATCTTTATATATTCTGTCCCACTATGTTCCTATGGTAAACCATGGCAGACCTAACTAACTGGATATCCTTTCCCTATCTATCTGCTAAACATGCCCTAACATTTTCCCTATGTGTCTGTCGGAACTGAGGTTCTGCCAGTGCTTTACCGCCAAGCGCACCAGTCACTCATTCGGAAATTCCAACTGTTTGGTGTGCATCGACAATCTATCACTGTAATCTACGGTTTCGCCGCCTGAGCTCCTGAGTTTAGTGCTTGGTCCAGCACTATGAGTTGAGTTTTTCATGTGGAATGCCTTTCACTTGTGCAGCGCCTGTATCGTAGTATTCAATACAGCCGGTAGCTGGGTTACGTGTGAACTGGTGAAATGCCTTATGTAATAATTCTACGTGTGTATAATCAACTGATCTTGTCCGACTATTTCCAACATTACAAACTGCATTTCTGGTGGCGACTGTTAGCTTTGGCCTCTCTAGCAACTGTCATATACATTTACTGCGTGTGCATGTTTCTGGATTGTGCCAGACTAATTGATTGTTAACAACTTTTTAAAGTGTGACACTGAAAGGCATTTCATTTGATTTTCACTGGCACAGGAACGGAGCAAGTACTGGAAAACCTTATTGCCGTGAAGTTGAAACTGCGACTTAGACTAAGATTAAGATAATTTATCAGCTGGTCAACAAGAATACATCACGATCATCATCAACATGAAGTGCCTTGCCGACTGGTGATTGCTATCATACTCCCCATCTTGTCAACTGTTACAGTATGTATCACTCCATGTGCTGACTCCCTTGCCAAGCCAGGTCCTTCTCTATATATAAATAGAGAAGGCCGTGGCGAAGCAAACGGCTGTGGGAATTTCCTTTTGCTGTCTTCCTCTTTATCTCTTTCCAGATGTCATTTGATGTAGCTTTTCATTACGATTATGTAGCAGGTGATTTACGTAACATTACCATCAGATAGAGTGGTTCATAGAAACAAAAAATATGGGCTATTCCTGTAGATTATGGGATATAGGGATAATTGCTAGATAACATGGCCATGTACTAGACTTCCCACAGCGCAGTGAAAACACACCAAGGCATATCTAATATATTTACAGTCAATACAGGGGTGAGGCAAGGATATGTGTTCTCTTCACTCTTATTTAATCTAGATATCGACCAAATATCAAAAGATGCCAGCTTGAAAGAAGTCGACCCAGAAAAGCGGGAAATTGTCTTTCCCGGGGGGGGGGGGGGGGGAGAGAATTTGATCCATACACATTAAACTAGCTAGTTGCAGACGATCATTGCCTGTTCTACAGTGAGGGGAGTAGACTGCAAGAACGTTTGAATTGGCCAAGTTCAGCGTGCAGAAGATATAACATGTAAATAAACAGGACTAAAACGAACGTAATGCAGGTTAGTAAAATTCCGGTTAAAATGGACGCTAGACAGCGGCGCTGTGTCGGAGCGGAGGCAAATTTTTTGCTTCTGCCGGACGGTGGCCGAAGTATTTTTGCTCCATTTGTAGACTGGATATAGTTTCGTCGCCCAGCTTCTGAGTTGAATGCATGGCGTGACCCTGTGAGCTGCGGATTGCATTTGGAATGTTTTTTCGACTGTGACCAACGTGGTGTGAATTGTAGATTCAGAAAATGGCGCGATGCCGGTCGTCAATGTTGGCGGTGCCCGTGTGTGATTACAATTGATCGCGTGGGAAACTGCTGATCTGTTGGCGACAAGTTCTGCTATCATCAATGATGAACTGCATTTCTAATGTTGGACTGTTTGTGTTAGCACTTCGGATGGCTACCATATGCTTTAATGCGAGTGTATGCTAGATATGCTGAGACAGCAGTCTGTCAATCTTTCCACAAGGGACTGTGATAAACATTCTGGGTGTTTTTCGCTGGCACAGGAGCAGAGCAAAGATGGGGCGACCCGTTTGCTATGAAGCTGAAACTAAGACTACCAGACTACCAGACTACCAGTAAAATTCCTAGTCCGCTACATATCGGGCTCCCTGGGTCCACCCAGCCTTGAGTGGGTACCACGTGCAGTAAAGGCGGCCGGCCTGATGCTGACCACATCACCTATCTTGTGCTGGCACAAGATAGGTGATGTGGTCTAAAAAAAATATAGGTCTAGCCCTATTTGCCTAAAAGCCTACTTTTACTACAGATCGGCTTACATGGTATTTGTCCTGAGCAAGTTAAAGAATTTGAATATCTAGGAAGTATATTCTCAGAGGACGGGAGAATAGATCGGGAAATAGAAACAAGACGCCGATGAGCCAGTGCACGTTATTAAGATATCCAAAACATAAATATGAGCGCCTAGAAAGAAATTATAAACAGATCTTCATGCCAACACTGTTCTACCAGTGCCAGACATTTACATTTTAACGGATTTTTTTCCCCTTGGAGGTTTGGCGGTGTACTGTGATATCAAGGGTTAAACTATGTAAAATAAACACCCATGAAATGAGATGCCTGAAAAACAGCCAACTCAACTATTTCAGAGTTAGAAATGTTATTATCTGACAGAATGTTGGAAAAACACCATGCAGCAAATTCATTGAGAAACAGAAGAACAACCGGTTTGGTTATCTATTAGGAATATAGCCAGAACAATTACCTACACAGGCGATACACATGAAAAGATCTGATGTGAAAGCAAGAGGTCGCACTAGGATCAGATGGACATTAAAAAGCTTTCACAACGATGGTTCTCAACCTTAATAATTCCGCGATCCTTTAATACTATTCATCATGCTGTGGTGGCCCCAACCATAACATTGCTGCTCTATAGCTTCAGTGAATTTGTATTTTCTGATAGTCTTAGGCGACCTCCTTTAAAAAGTCGTTTGACCCCCCCCCTTCCCCCCCCCCCCCCCCCAAAGGGGTCGATATCCACAGGTTGAGAACTGCTTTTCTATATCGACACGAAATGATAATAACCATTGCTACTCATTAAGCTATAGATCACAATCGACGTTTAACGGCAGAAGTGGACATTGATGACGATGACCACCGACTAGAGTGATTCTCGATCCTGTGTCAGCTGTCCTGTCTCATACATTTGTATGCTAATAATTTCTTAAATGGACTAAGCCCGCCCCTGGCTATGGTTCCCATAACCATGACTTCCTTAATGTTCTTTTCAATGTTTAACATGATCAGCGTTATACGATTAGTTAAAATCTGTTTATTTATTTATACGATTAGTAAAGACACGCGTTATTTTACGAACTGCATTTAAACATTTTCAGTCAGGTTCACTTCTTTGGCGATTGTGCAATTGCTCATGAGTGACGTCTGAATATTGTCACAGAAAAAATGCTCAAAATTTTTAATGTTTCTATTTTCTCTGCTATTGTGGTATCATGGGCGCTTAAAATAATTCTATCTCTTCATTACCATTGCCAGTCTTCGTCACAGTAGGCATGTAAAAACATACGCATATCTTTGTGGTGATTGAGAATTGTTGCGATATATGGTGATTGAGAATGTTAGCGAATAATGATGATTAAGAATTTAAGGGATGTATGATGACGTTTTTAGCGATATATTGTTAACTTTTCAAACGAAAAGCAACATTAGGTTTGAGTAGCCTGCCCATACCAGGTGGCGCTTGAATCGCAGGTGAAAATTGTGTTGTGATTTCCGGTGTGTCGAAAACATCAATGGTCGGCGAACTGATGATACCTGTACAAACAAGGCATACATAATCTGGTGTTGGGCATTCAGTATCTTAGCAGCATGGAACGAAATCACTTGTCATCTCTCCTAGGTGTCCTGGTCCTTGTTTCACTTGCCAAGCCAGGTAAATTAAAGTACCAATTGTGACATCTGTTGGTTGGCGTGTACTGTCTCTTGTTAGTGTTATCGCTTTTATGACAGCCTCACTTCCGTGTTAACTCTACTCTACTGTTTGTGTTTACTTTGTTGCCTTTCCTCTCTGTGTTGCCTACTTGGATGAAGTAAACATGAAATCGCAGCTAGCTAAACTTATGTACACGTAGTTGAGTCCCGTACCCACTTTACAATAGGGAGAAACTTTTTGTACCAAGTTCTGTATATGGCAAGAAACTTTTGGATGGTCGGTGCTGAGGTGGTATTAATTGCTCTGAAGATATTTTCTACAGAATTAAACAAGGAATGTTGTTCTGTTGATGTTGACCGTTGTATTTATTATTCTTGTGTTGCATTTTTTTAAAGCAATTATCTGTCAGATGCGTCTAACAAAAAAGCATGAGTTATGACAGAAGATACTGGCCTATTTTATGATTGTAAATAGTAATCAGTGATCCTATAGACCCACACTATAAGTTGCTTGACATGGATGGATATTCAAGACTGCACAGTCACAGATGTTTGCATACTGGGTGACTCAAGATTCAGTGATGGTGCTCAAGAAATTCCAGGCTGGCTTCATCAGACAAGAATGGATTCTGTTGTTAAAAGCATCACACAAAACTCACATAAACTTTTATCTTTGTGCCGGATAGTGAGAGTGGTCGAGGCAGATTATCTGACAGGCAAAGCAACTACAGTGAGTTGCCCAGAACTGGACACGATCAGTATCATTAATGCTGTGTCAGATGCATGACACAAAGACGATAAGCAAGAATCAGTAACCCTGTCCAGGTTGGTGGAGAGTGCAACCTGGAGCAGCAGGACAGAAACATTTTGCTATGGGCACTAGACATCTGACTGATCAGCACAGACAGGCATGGTCAGTCAGATTCACTGGCTGTTCAGTCTGGTTGAGTGGAGTCAAGAATTGACATCACAGCACTTGGGGCATTCCTATGCATGTTCTGTCCTCATCTTCAGCAGCCAGCATAGAGTTCCAGTACTGATTGTACCAATCACAATCTGGTTATATGTCTGTTTTGACTTTCCTCTGAGTGTAGTGAGCCGGCCAGACCCTCTGGTCATACCCAGGTGCCTCATTCTCTCCAGGCCATAATAATCTTCTTTCTCTACTGATTCCATTGAAGGTTTTCCAAAGGGCCTTCACCACATTTGCCTTGTCATGTATCAATTCACCACTCAGTGGTGCAGATCCAGCCAATTAGTCTGCCTGTTCATTACCCACTACGCCCGCATGACTGGAGAAAAGATCCAAAGTATGCTCACTACCTGTGACCTTCCCAGTGAAGCTTGCCACTCTGCTAAAAGCATCCTTGTCTCTACCTTTCTCAGCATGCTTTCAGAGTCTGTTACATTTAGGACATGAGTGCATGTTGTTCTCTAGCCACTGGAGAGCTGCAGTTACTGCCTACACCTCCATTCTCATGCTAGATGTTGTGATGTTGTATGTTAAGCTGTCTTGCACTTAAGATTTTTCATTGGCTTTCGCTATAAACCCCCTCAACACTTAACCATCTTTATAGATAATCAGATCACCTGGGCGTGAATTGTCGTGAATCAACTGTTAGACCTCCGTAGCACCCGCTGGCCACTCTCTACACTCCAGGCCCATGTGATCATAACCCTACACAGGTCAGACTTTTCCTCTGGTACACTGACCCACTCCTCTCCTCGCCTGATTTTTTCTAGCATGCATACTTGTCTTATTGTGTCTTTTCTTGAGCCATCCATAGTCTGGTGTTACTATTAGATTCACTGGCTTTTCAGTCTACTTAAATGCTAGTATTCTTTTTGATCAGGTGCTATGCTTGTTGTTTAAGGTCATCTATAGTGGATCTTCAGTGTACTGCATCTCCAATGTGAACTCATACAGGCTTCTTCCAGACATCTCTTGGTATTGTCATTCATGTAACACCATCTTTGTATTTTATGGAGGTTTTCTGCTTCCTTTATTTAATGAGTTGCTGCGTCCCTTCATTTTCCAAGAGTCGTTTATGTGGGACATTTTGTTTGCCGCTTTCTAAATGGGACTTACATGATGACTTCACTGTTTACCTTCTAATGTTATATTCTAGTTAATTTCATTTCATTGCTGACAAGTAACCCACTCACATTGGACTACAGGTTACTTTGTTATAGTCAGATGCCCTAATACAGGGCTATTCAACTGGCGGCCCGTGGGCCAAATTTGGTACAGCGGTGGCCCGTGAATCCTTACCAGTTGTCTTGTATTAATGATCTATGTTGTGGGTCGTGCCACTGGACCGTGACAACTCCCATTTGAAAAATGTCGGCCCCTGAGCAAACATAGTTGCATAGACCTGCCATAGTATAACTTTATTATGCAGTTGAACTGGGTTTCTGGGATTTGCTGCTGTTGAATTTTTACCCAAATAATGATTTCTTGAGTCACTAGGGGTTACTGGATGAAGGGTGAAGGTGAAGCATTGCTTTTTTTGTTTTAATGCATTTTCTCAGTTCATTGACAAAAATATTTTTTTAATGTTCTGTTTAGAATGATGAGGGAAAATTTGAAACATTGTATATCCCATACGGAAGTTAGATTGATCATTTCTGTGACTCACAAATTTGTTTAAACAAATAGGGTTTGCACACAATACACCCAGCTTATGCTGATGATGTCGAATGCTGATTTGAAAAGCGTGGCAAAGGAATTCAATATCAGCATCCAGAGTGGCCAGATACAAGAGGAATGGCTCCATAGTTATTTGTTCCCACTACCAAAGCCTAATAAAGACCACTCGAAGATCTGCGGCTACAGAATCATCTCGATGCAGAATACTGTTGGCAAACTTTTGGAAAAAATTGTCGCACAAAGATTGACCACCTACTTGGAACTACATGATGAGTTCCCACCAACACTTGGAGGGTACAGGTTAAATAAAGAGACATGGTTCAATGCTGCAGTTTTCGCCTACGATGTGTACGAGGGATTTCAGATTAAAGAAGAGACATGTGCGGCAGTGTTGGACTTAGAAGATGCCTACAATAAAGTACCATACGATTATTTAATGCAATTACTGCTTAAACTAGAAGTTAATCCTATTCTGATCCGCTGGATTGCTGCGGTCCTGTTCCAGAGAAAGATTGTACTAAAATGTGGTAGCTGGTCCTCAGAACCGCAAACGATATGTCCAGGCTTGCCACAGGGATCACCGCTATCACCAGTCTTATTCAACGTTTATACGGTGATGATTGCTGAGCAGCAGTTGAATGGAACGGGAAGGACTTTGTCATTTGCTGATGACATTTTGATTTATCGACGAGGGCGTGATAGACAGGAGATCGCCAGCACTATGCACAAAGAACTCGATCGAATTGCCGCCTGGTGTGATGGTTCCAATGCCTATGTCAATCCTTCGAAGGCATCAGTGTCATGGTTCTCTTTGAACAATCACATTGTCAAGTCGGACTTACCAGAAGTGAAAATGCGTGATAATGTATTGATCAGAACCAACGTTATGACGTTTCTCGGGGTGAGGTTTGATCGCATCTTGTCATTTAGGGAACACGTTGACCATGTGATAACAAAAGCACGCAAAGGTCTATCTGCAATGAGGATTATGGCTGCTTCCAATATTGAGCAAAGACTACTAATACTTCTATTCTACGGTCTGGTCCTTTCCCCCATTGAATACGCTCTGGCCATCCTCACTGTCAGTGCTACCCAGATTGAACGACTCGAAAAGGTGCAAAATGAAGCCATGCGCATTATTTTGGGATGTACTAGAGACACATCCTGTGGAGCAATGAGGTATCTACTTGACTTTCCAACAATGAACCAAAGGATCAGGATGTAGAGGGCTCGGGCATATCTCAAAATATGTGCTGATAAGAAACACCCACTGCATCAAGCGCTTTTTAGTGAAAAGGGCGACAGGCTGAAGAGGGGGAAATCGTGGCTAGGTCGGGCAGAAGATGTTATTAGGCAAATATGCAGCCTAACCGACATCATACCTGGTGCAGAATGGATACCTGTGCCTCAGGCGTTTATTTGTACATTTTCCTGTATTGTCACACTCAACAGGCGATGCAGAGAAGAGAATCCTGTTGCTGTTAATGCAGAGGTCAACGCTCTCATCGGTGAAAATTCAGACGAAGCAGATGCAATAATCTATACAGACGGATCCGTTATACGCCAAAGAAGAAGCGCATGGGCATTTACAGCACGCTCAGCTGGCAGAACAGTCAAAGAAGCCAACGGCGCCTTCTCCATGACAACCAGCAGCATGACGATGGAGGTGATGGCAGTGACACAAGCGCTTGCCTGGCTTGAAACACAAAAATACACCCGCGTGTGTATACTCAGTGATTCAATGAGTATGATTCGGAGGGTTCAGGCAGGTTCAGTGCGAAGACAATGACTTGAATCATTACAGAAGTCCACTGTTCGTGGAGTCACCTTTATTTTTGTTCCGGGATACGCAGGCGTCGATGGAAATGAAAGAGCTGACAGGTTGGCTGGATCCGCTATCACAACCGACGGTCAGCCTATAGATCATGCTGATATTATCAATGCCCTCAGAGAAATGGGAAGGAGAGAGGACTTTGGTGGCAGTGAATCCACATCACTCGCCAGAATGGCAGACTTGGGAATTAAGATCGGCACAGCAAAAAACGAGACGCACACCAGCTACGCCAGGAGACTTGTTAATCAACATAGAACTGGTACTATTAGCCATCGGACGTTGGGGTTCATACTGAGGGGAGGATCTGAGCACCTATGGACATGTCCGGAGTGCAATGAGGATAACCCAACTAACTAACTAACTAACTAACACCCAGCTTGTTTCATGGCAAGCAAAGGATTTCATTTGTTCAACCACCACAGTGAACCAACATTTACTGTGCTGGTTTGTGATTGTCTTTTTATTATTTAACAATAAATAATAAGAATTCCCCTTTGTGGATTCTGGGGCCCTATTGAAGGCGGAAAAGATCGGCACACTGCCCAGGATAAGCATGTCCTAAAGGAGTAAAAAGTAATTAATTGAGAGTATGCTGAAATCAGTTTTTGACTGACAGGTGCAGATATATATATTGATATATATATATATATATATTGATATATATTTATATATATATATATATTGATATATATTCCCCCCCCCCCCCCCCCCCTCGGACCTTCCCCCCTCCCCCCCCCCCCCCCCAAAAAAAAAGTATTTAATATTCAAGGACAGTAAACAGATCTTGAATGTCTATCAATTTCCCTTTTTGTGTGTGGTAAATAAGACATTGCTGATGTAAAGTCCAACATTATAGGAAGTCAGCATTGTATGTATGTGTACATATGCGTGTGGATTTTTCATTTTGACATGTAATGCTTGCTACAATGAGAAAGACATGTAAGACACCGCCAGATGAGTTTTTGGGTAAGCATCTGTTGCAAGGGAGAAGGACAGCAAGGAGAAGAGTAATCTGTCATTTTTTTAGGGGAATTCTAAAAGTTACTTTTGATTTTAGGTTTTGCACTCAACTGCTACCAGTGTGACTCCACACTAGACAGTAACTGTCAGGAGAAATGGGACAGCAGCCTGACAGTCAACTATAAGAAGTACACTGCCTGTAACCTCTGGAATGCCCAGTTTTGTGTGAAAGCTACTGGAATGTGGGGAGGTAATGTCACCTTAAACATCATTCATTTTTTTCTGCTATTGGATGCTTACTTTAAATATGTGTAAATTCAAATTCATCAAGAAGTTTGGTGGGTCCCAGAATTGAGAAAACAGTCTGGTGAATTTAGTGGTCTATAAACTAGATCTGGTTCTTTTAGGCATCTGTATCTTCACATCAATGAAAAAAAAAACAACTTCAGACGACTGATTCCATTTAAATGTCGGTCATGAAATCTAAAGATGTCATCATCATCATCTACCAATATGGCTTTGTCTACTAAATTTCCTGTATAGAAAATTTCATTAATTTGAAGGAAAATTATATTTTATAACTTAGGGTAAGGGTATCTTACAGATGCATAAACATTTTAGTAAAATATTAGTACTTCTTCAGTTCTCATCCGAAGATATAAATGCATTGTGTCAATTTTCAACATGGGTGTGATATTTGTGCCTTTCAGCCGATACATCCAACTTCTGCAAGCATTTGATGCCCTGGTAAGCCTTCCTGGAAACATTAGTACATGAGCTGGGGGACATTTCTCTGTGTAATTCTAGTCATATATGGGACGGTTCTTGACCTTGAGATTGCTTCCGTGTAACAGTGCTGCTTGTGGACTTGTCATTGTTTGTGTCACAAAAATTGGTCACAACTCACTGAGCCATGTATTCTGCCTTTCTATCCCCCATGCCTTTCTATGCCCCAACTGTGCCATGTATTCAGACCTTATTTATTGTAAATGTTATTGGCAACCAAATGGTTATAGTGTCAGGACATGAAATCAGACGTTGCTTGTCGTTAAAGGTATGTTTGTTGTTGTTTATTGTCTATGGTGAGTTAAGTCAAAAACTAACATACAGCACTCAGGACAGTCCATCCTGATCTTCATCTGTCAGTTAAGAGTTCAAGTTCTGATGTTGCCAGCTGCAGTTTGATTATCTGTCAGTCTTGCCTTTCTTGTAAGTGTTGAGTATCGGCTTCATGAAAGAGTTGCTTTTTTATTTCAGAGTCACTGCAGTTTTGAGTCTTAACTTTATGACTTTTCAACTACCAAGTTTGTTATATATGAGGTGTGCCACAGGGAAACATCTTTATTGAGGAAGTGAAGTATACAAATTATATGGTGATGTTCTGGGCAAAAGACGCTAAGGACAACAGAACCACATGTATGTTTGAGAGTAAAAAATATTTATGTAATAATAACTCCATCAAAATATCAGACCCAAAAAAATTAGTCCTGGTTCTGAGTATGGGCTTCAGACCAAGCATCAAAAGAAGAAGAAGAAGGATGTTGAACATGTCTTTAGTGTATTTCTGCAGACTCTTAACTCACCTTAGATTTGATGGTTATCTAAATCTTGTTTGTCCAGGTGTGGTGGGGACCCACAGGTTCTGCAGCTCCAGGGACATGGGTGACCAGTGCCAAGATATTTGGTTTCCTGACCATGATCGAATGTACAGAGCTTGCATCTATACCTGTAGTTCTGATGGCTGTAATGGAGCTTCACAACTCTCAATCATTCCAGGGATTGTTCTTGCTCTTTTGAGTACTTTAGTGTTGATTGTCCGGCAGCTGTGACTGGTTTGTTGCTGATTGTAGATGGTTGCGAATGTTTTTTGTTTGTTAGTGGCAATTGCAGACATTTTAAGAGTGAACTCTTGTGTTGAACAATGACAACAATGTCTTGACTCATTCTGTGTTAAGTATTTCATCATGGGTTTAACTCAGACTACAAACAAATAATCATCGTTTTTTTATTTACTTGACACAACATGCAAACATTTCACCAGATATTGACCTCTAAGCCTTTAGGGTTGAATCATCTGAATTAACTCTTATAATAAGGAAGTTTTGGTTGCTCCTTCAGTCGGATTTTGTCTCTACAGTGAAGAATACTGCAGTAGATCTCAAATACTCTTTGATTCCCTTCCTGGTTGTACACTCTGTCAGACTGCTGTTTATGCATTTCTTGATGGTATCCTCTCACTTGTATTGATGTCTATCTCTTGTTCATCTGCTTGCAATTTTATCCTTCAGCATGGTTTTTATAAGCGTGTTATGTCTCATAATGTGGCCAAAATATTCCATCCATCTCTATATGACTCTCAGACTTTTTTTCTTCATAAATAACAATAGAAAACTATAGAAATGACTTTAAGCTCTTTTGCACTTTTAAATATTGGAAGAACCCTACACATCCATCTCCAGCAGCTACTATTTCTGTAGACTCCTAAATCAACTGAAGATGACCTTCAACTTGATAAGAATGATATACTGTTGCTATGAGTAGACAACTCAACACTGAAGAATACCAGATCAGAGTATTTTTGTTTTCTTTTGGGATTAGTTGATCTTATCTTCTTCTTTTTCATCAATTGTCATAATGATATGTTTGGATTGTGTCTCTTTTTTTTTTTTTTAAATATGTTCTTCTTCTTCTTTTTTTTTTTCATCTTTGTCTTCTATTTCTGCTTCTTCTTCAGTGATCCCTAGTCATGTGCTTAATCCATTGTGGGCAATAAACTGGGATGTCATCTCAAGGTCTCTTAGGTTTACTCAAAGCTTAGTTCTCAGGTCTGCTGTGTGTGGCCAAATATTGCTTCGTAGCTGCGCCAATAGAGGACCATCTTGCAAGTCATGTTCAGGAGTCTGTTCAGCATGAAGACACTGGCAGAGAGCTATCTGGCTCATGGCCAGTTTATATAATTGGTCTCTGTTTTCAGCATATTTGCCGTATTTGCACTTTTCCCCACATACGTTGTTGCTTCCACCGTGAGTTTTTTTTTTATTAGTCTTCTGATTTTCTTGGGACATTTTGGAACTTTTCACAGCCTTGTTTGTGTTGATCCTGTCTGATCTGTTTGATACAGAATGAGTTGATCATTTGTATAATTGAATGTGAAATTTGAAATTGTTGTTGTGAGTATCTGTAGTCCTCTCTGGCAACTACTGTGCCTTAACTTTTTTTGTCTGGCTGTGGGATATGGCATGGAAACAGCTTTGAAAGCCTTGTGTGTGGGAGTATATTAACAATGTGTTTGAGAGTATACAAGTGGTGAATGAAATGACCGTACCTTAGACATTCCAGGCTGTGCCTTAGTTTCTGCCTGTCAGATAGACTGTATGTTCTGTCAGTAATTGCTTCACCTTCTGATTTGAATTTGGACTTCATGCAAATTAACCAAACAACAAAAAACAGGCACAGATGCAGGAAAGTGGGGCAGATTACATATCAAATTGACTAGCTGTGTGTGTGTGTATGGTTAAATCACTTGATTTGCACAAACAGTAACATTAAGTATCATTCTGTTAGGGAGAAAAATGGCCACTAGCCATTCAAGGAGAAGATTCTCTCTAGGTTTATTAACCCTATGCAGGCTTGATCATACATTGGGCTGGTGGGGTTCAAAAGCTTCATCTGCCACATGTCTTCACAAGAAATAAGGGCCAAAAGTAAATATCAGTTATGGCTAAATAGGCAGATGTGAGAATATGTAAAATGAATTAAGATCACTGAGAATTGAGCAGTTACTCACTGAGTGAGAACAGTGTTTCTGTAGCAGACAGTTCTGAAGTCTGAGAAACCTCACAGGATAAATGATACGAAAGTAGAAATTTATGTAACAATATAACTGATTTGAATGAAAGTCATGATGGGTAGATGGTTGTAACTTTGATCTGTTTTTGCTTTCTCAACCATTACAAGTTGATACATAATACTATACTGTTGTATAAATTGTTCACATTTATGACATTCCATAAAATGTTCAGTATGTATCATCAGTGAAAATATGCATGAATCTTCATGATTTTTTTTTTTATTTTAGTATCTGTTTGTAACAGATATTCCAGTTGTTTAGTGTCCTTCCCTCAGTCTATGTTTACTGTTAAATGAATCTTTCATTCAGCCAAACAAACCTAATCTGATATGTCTAATGTAATCACAAAGCCTTGTATGCTTTCCTTATTATGTTCATAAATGGGAATGTTTTCCACATAGTTGTGTGTCCTTTGCAGGACATTGCAGAAGCAACCCCAGCAGTTTGTTTTGGCTGATTGTGATTTCACTAGGCAGTTCTGTATGTT
Source organism: Candidula unifasciata (assembly GCA_905116865.2). Taxonomy (NCBI): domain Eukaryota; kingdom Metazoa; phylum Mollusca; class Gastropoda; order Stylommatophora; family Geomitridae; genus Candidula; species Candidula unifasciata. Next base: position 714,917 of record CAJHNH020000336.1, on the reverse strand, counting down.
CTGTGGCTTGTCATTGCTTCCTGAACAATCCCCAGTCGATACTGCTGTTGAAACCAATGCAAGGCATCTGCTGTCAAATTGTTTGCCACAGAAATATAACCCGATACTATGGAATGGCTTTTCTAGCCATGCAGCGCATAAGGTAGATAGTTCTAGTCTGAAAAAAATAGACCAGTTGACACTAAGTAAAGCTGTCAAAAACTGACCTATGTCATGTTATTACTATTGTGTAATGAAGATATACTGTCACTGTTGTACTGAGACCTATTAAAACTTTTTCCTCTGCTAAATTGTCTATTCCTTGTTGCTAATGAAAGCATCTGTTCACATATATATTAAGGGGAGAGTTTTGGGGTGCAGGGGGAAAAAAAATGGTGAATGTCTTCAGTCTGACAAATTGGACTAAAATCTCTCCACTTATGACAGCTGAACTTGAATTTATGTGTTGGCAGGTAAAATTATTTTTCTACTCTTAACTTTTAAGGTTGTAAAACTTTGTTTTGTATTATAGTTTTAAAACTTTTGATTGTGTGTATGTGTAGGTTCTAGCTTCTTAATTTTGTAATACACTTCTTTGAAACAGATTTCACACAACCTATTACTGTATTATTATTGTAAAAATTCCTGTAATTTTCTCTTGCTTGTATCATAGAAAAGAATAGGTTACAACTTTTGAAATGTATTCATTATTGTAATGCTGAATTTTATATTGTTTGTTGGTGCACTTGTGCACACTGCAGCATGTAATGATAAATATTATTCATTCATTCCAAACAAACAGCTTTGTAAGTCTTATTTGTTGGCAAGCTAATATATGCTAAATATTATGTAGCCTCAGATTGAATTTATACATTTTTTCTTTAAATTTTAGTTCTATGTTTAAAGGCAGAAGGCTGGGATCAAATGGACTGATCAACGCAATCCATACATTAAAAGATTAATTCAATGGGCGAGAAGTAAAGGCTCTGGAATATATTCAACACTGAGAGGAAAACATAGATGGAGGTTTAATCAGGTTATAGCTTTTACTGTTAACATGTCGACTCTTCGTTGGCTGCTGAAGAAGGGGATGGAGCATATTTGGGAATGTCCCGAGTGCAGTGAAGTCAAATCTTGATTCATTTATTCATTAAAGACATAAGCTTGAGTAGATCATTAAGACCTGGCGCTGGTACAGCTAGAAGTGTGGCACCAGGGGACCTGGTTTGTACTCAGACAAGTGGCAAAAGAGACATCTAACCAAACTACTCCTGTCACCATTGACACTGGAGCTCGTTCCTGGCTGCTGAAGATAATCCTGGAGCACTTATGAAAGTGTCCTAAGTGCTGTGATGTCAATTCTTACCTTAGTTCAACTCAACAAAGCAGTGTATCCTGTATCCTATTCAGTAATGCACCTTCCCAAATAAGTTCATTATATACTTATATATTTAGTAACCCCTCTTCTACCTTGGGTCGGCTCTGTGGCTAAGTCGATGCGAACGCTTTGTAATGCCGGGCTACCAGGTTCGATCCCAGCTGCGGGCCATATGCCTTGTGTTGGTTTCGACAGTGGTATCAGGGAGCCGGCCATCCAGAAAGAAATGGCAAACTTCTGGACGTAAATTTGCCTAGTCAAACCACACAACAGCCAGGGGCTGATGGTGTTGGTTCTGCAACGTCCTGTAAAGGATACGCAACTAACCTTCTACCTTGGGGTGTAGTTTGCCAGAGAGATCACCAGACTTCTATATCAAAAGTTTTCTTTCTGGCTTTATTCCAGTCCTCTGTCCATTCCATCAGGGACTGTCGGATTTTGTCTTCTCAACAGGCCCTGGTGGTCTGATTCCTTGGTTCTTAGCCTCCCCTGCCTGCCATGGTGGCCGATTTTTTTCCCATTCTGCATGCATGTCCAAACCATTGTAACTGTGATTCAATCGAGTTTGTAAGGCCTGGGTTTAAAGATCTTGACATATTGTCTGGTTGTGAACTTTGTCCCTTCTTGTCACTTGGACCACCTTTCTCAGATATCTAATTTCTATGGTCTGAAGCTGGCTACTGTGGGCTGTTGTCATGGCCCATTATTCACACCCGTAGGTCAGGACTGGTACATAAGTAGTCGGTAAACAGCCATTTTTTATCTAGAGAAGACGGCTGTAAGCCGCTTCCTCTTAATGTTCTCACCAACCTAGAAATATTTAATGTTCACAAACTGCACATGAATTTGGTCTTGTCATCATGTGCCAAAGTGGCGCTGCATATGATTTGCTGTTCTCCAGAGACATGGTTTCTCTATGCTCTTGATTTTAATTACTTTTGTCCTTCCTGCGACCACCCACCTATATTTGCATGTGTCAGCCATCCATTCCCAGTGCCCTCAGTCCAAAATAACTTATTTTGCTGGACAGTATTGTCATCCATTCCTCCCCAGGCTCTATCTTGTCAACAAACATTTCTGATAGTGACTTCTGCCTGTGCTAAGAGCTGCCCCTCTTCAGCCTCTGCCTCTTAGTATCACCCAATGCCTCATGTAGAAGGGTGTTCTTTCCCTTTGTGTCATTTTTGTCTGTAGCACCCTGTATCCTTCCTATATAAATGGCAAGGCAACTATGTGCTGTCTGCAAAATTTATTAAAACAACCAACCATTCCAATATGGGACATAATTTTTTGTTATTGTAAAGCTCCACCCCGGCTTTTGCGGGGGCCCTAATATAACCAAACAGGTTAATGCTGTTTTTGGGACTTGCGCCCAGGTATTTTGCATCCGAATGGTGGCTCATTGTGTCACCAGGTGTTTATCACTCATCGTGCAGTCCTGGTGGGGTTGAACTTCATTCATTCATGTGCTGCATGCACACGATCTATCCCTTTTATAGCTCAGAATATCTCGCAAAACGTCATTTTGCATATGTTCCAGCTTCTCTAATTGGCTGTAAGATGTTAGCCGCCCCAGACCATACTTGATCACTTGAATAATTAGTGGCTCGTATAGTAGACATCTTTGTTTCAACTTTGCAGAGGCTATTAAATCAAGCCCATCCAGTGACAAGAGTCCGCAAGTCTCTTAAAAATTGCTTTATTTATACTTGGGGACTATAACATCCAGGACTGAACTGTCAACAGTTTCATCTTAAATGCTTGAGTTACGGCCTTGGCATTCCACAGCTATTTATTCTCCTGTTCAGTGTGTTCATTTCATTGCACTGGCAAGACATCCACGTGGCTGTATCTAGGTACGTCAGTTAAGGGATTTTGTGTATTCGTGTGGTTTAGTTTGATTAATGTACATGCTGAAGAAGGCTCTATAGCTGCAACGTTCATGTTTTATATGTGTTCTATACTTTTCCTTGATTTCCGCTATTTTTGGTCTATGTTGGGCACCAACCCCCCCCCCCCCCCCCCCCCACAGTCTCCTGTCTATAGTGTGCTGCCTTAAGCCTCTTTCAAAGTATGACAATCTGTTTTCACTGTCCACATCCATATGAGTCTGTCTGCAGCTGATCCCTCCCAAGTGTCTGTGTTGGCATCTTTCAGATCGCGTTTGCATTTGAATTGTTTATACATTTTATATTACTTCAAATAGATCAATGATTTACCTTCAGCACATAATAATAATAATTGCACAATTAAACCAGGCTTGAGGGCTTTTGCTTCCTATACAGTTATAAGGTTCTGAGCCACAGTGCCACCACCTTGCACCCCAAGATGTATGTGGGGCGGCACCTGTAAAGATAGGTAAACAGCTAGCCTTGAAGATAAAGAGAAATGTTAAGCAGCAAATACAGAAAAGCATTAAAATGAACTATTGCTTACATCACACACTAAACCATACTACATGTACTTATTGATGGTCGTCTCTGTGGTCAATGCATTTGTCCCTCGCTCTGAAGGGCGTAGGTTCATTTCACTTTTCAAATAAGCTAGTAAAACGGATGTGCTGCAAAATTCAGGTCCTAGTACAAAGCCAAATAGACAAACAACCAGGACTTTCCACCGGAATTAACAGCAGGTGAACGCAACGAAGATTTCACGATTGCGTTGTTCGATTCTTCCTCAAGGTCAATAGTAGCTGCACAGGTTTCAATGCCTGAATGGAACCCTTCGTACACCTTGTGGGCAAAACAACAGCATTACTCCAAGTTTCTCTGTTGGGGCGGTGTGATGAAGTGTCTAGGGTTGACTGATTATTTGCTTCACCCGTGTATGTATATATATATATATATATATATATATATATATATGAAAGTCCATAAGTCGACTATCCAACGGCTAGTTGGGTTCCCTGTCGGAGAGTGCTTAGATCATAGTTACACATAGTTCCACCAACAACGATGACAACGTCAACAAACATCAGTTAAAGTCATCGTAATAATCGTTCATCAGTCCCTTTATTGACAAACACATTATGAGGATGAACTGGTGATTACAGAACTACTGTCCGTCTAATACTCCACAGATACCCATTGGTGTATGTGCTCTCCCTCTTCTCACAGCAGTCTCTAGCGGCGCTCCACAATACAGCTTCAACTTGCAGCCGATCCAGACTCTTGAGCTAACCGCTTCAGTACCCTCAGTAGCTGACTAACCCTCACTCTAGGGCTAGAAGTAAGAGCATTACTATAACTCAGCAACAGGCATTTTCACATTGGCTAATTGGGAACCTCTAAACGCTCAAGTTCCCATGACATGCACACAGCATGTGTCGACCACGATGAGGAATCCTACGATGACAGGCAATGTTTCAAAATCTGATTCCTATCAACACACAGTCGATAGCCAGGCATCTACTAGGCACACTCACTCAGCCTCGTAGGTAGAATCGATTGTCATGTTTCTGTAGTGTACGCCACCAAGCGTCTTCTAACACCTTGTACAATTGAACGCAAAGTGAGTTTAGCATTCAACAAGCAGTAGCTACCGAAGGTAGGCGGAAAGACGCCTTGCCTTTCGAGCCGGCAGGATATTATTTTGGCCTAATCTTCTCCACCAGCTTGCCTATCGTGTTCTGGATTGTTATTACTTTGTATCCCTTGGTCTTTGCCAGGCTTCGGCAGAAGTATTAAGTAGCTGTGTGTCCACTCTTTTTCGACTATTCCGCTCTTAATGCTGCTGGTGTAAACAGTTGTCAGTTCCGCTAGCTCCTCTCCAGAACATCATCCCACATCTTCGTATCGTATGCCATCTGGACCCGGAGCTCTGTTGTTTGCCTGTCGTAGTGTAGCCTTAATCTCATCGACTATCACTAAGTGCTCATTATCGACTTCCTGGGTCTAACACATATCTGGGATGGCTGTTCTGGACGTGTTGTTTCCTTGCTAGTTTTTCTTTTCACTCGGTTCTAGACAGTGGGGCGAACAAAGCCTTTCTCTCATGTTCGTCTGATTTGTGCAAATTACATGGTAATCGAATTGGATAATCCCGATCAAATTCTGGGTTTTCCCAACATAGGAAAAACATTATTTAAAAAAATAAAACGTAGGCGTAAATCACTAATTTACACAAACAAAACAAAACACGTGCAAATATAAATAGTCTAATCAACATAATCAACAGCAGTTATGAAAAAAAGAAGACATTTTTATAGTACTAGTTTATTTATATATGGAAACATTCATGGTTCTCCAATAAAAGTTATCACTTCTTACGTGTGTTAGGGGGTTCTAGGGGAACTCCCAGCCACTCCTGTCCAATGGTAAAACCCGACGATGACAGCAAATGAAATGTAAAGTACATACCAACAGTAATAAACTTTTAGTTTACATAGAAGGAGGGAAAAGTAAGTCGTGTTTTCTGTTCACTTTTCTGCCAAAATATGCTTCAAGATCTGTCTGTCCGTCCGTCCGTCTATCTATCTATCTATCTATCTATCTATCTATCTATCTATCTATCTATCTATCTATCTATCTATCTATCTATCTATCTATCTATCTATCTATCTATCTATCTATCTATCTATCTATCTATCTATCTATCTATCTATCTATCTATCTATCTATCTATTTATCTATCTATCTATTTATCTATCTATCTGTCTGTCTGTCTGTCTGTCTGTCTGTCTGTCTGTCTGTCTGTCTGTCTGTCTGTCTGTCTGTCTGTCTGTCTGTCTGTCTGTCTGTCTGTCTGTCTGTCTGTCTGTCTGTCTATCTATCTATCTATCTATCTATCTATCTGTCTATCTGTCTGTCTGTCTGTCTGTCTGTCTGTCTGTCTGTCTTTCTGTCTGTCTGTCTATCTATCTATCTATCTAATCTATCTATCTATCTAATCTATCTATCTATCTAATATATCTATCTATCTATCTATCTATCTATCTATCTATCTATCTATCTATCTATCTATCTATCTATCTATCTATCTATCTATCTATCTATCTATCTATCTATCTATCTATCTATCTATCTATCTATCTATCTATCTATCTATCTATCTATCTATCTATCTATCTATCTATCTATCTATCTATCTATCTATCTATCTATCTGTCTGTCTGTCTGTCTGTCTGTCTGTCTGTCTATCTGTATATCTGTCTGTCTAATTCTCTTGTGTATTTGCTTTCATAATTCAATAATTTACACAGTAAAATACATTATTTACTCTTGTTTATTTACGTAAACCCCCCCCCCCCCCTATTTTTTTTAAACCTTGTCAGCTTCAGATTCCATTTGTGAGCGTACATTTAGTATTTCGTAGTATTACTGTTATTTGTGTTAATCATTATTTGTTATCATCATAATCATAAGAATTTTGAAAAAACTATTATTGCTGCCACAGTAAGAAAAACAATAACAACAGTTACCACCGCTAATTCACCCACCACCGTCACCACTACTACTCCTACAGCAAAATCTACTACTATCTGGCTGTACAAATTTAAACTGAAGACTGCTTTCAGTGGTCAAGCAAATACACTAATTTTAGTTACTGAACTGAGTGGCGACTGGTTTAAATTGAGTCATCAAACCACACGTTTCACATGCTGGCAATGATCTCTGTTTCGAGTTAACAGTCATCAAACCACACGTTTCACATGCTGGCAATGATCTCTGTTTCGAGTTAACAGTCATCAAACCACACGTTTCACATGCTGGCAATGATCTCTGTTTCGAGTTAACAGTCGTGAAGATACGAGAACATATGAGCTGCTTCTGTTCCTTTTAAGAAAAAAATTGAAAACTCGACCATGTTCAACCTGCTGCTAGCTAGCCGAAGCTGCCAACAGTCTCCGGTTATATTTGTGGTCTGGTTTATTTGTGCCACTTTCGTGGCTAAAGTTCTGGTGTTTGCGCCGTCTCTGGTCTTAGTCTTCCCTCCAAGTCAGTCCGCTCGATCCTTTTCTGTGTCCGTGTAAGTTCCTCCTGCCCTCTTCTTCTTGATGTTTCCTTCCCCCCCCCCCCCCCCCCCTTGCTCCTTCTGTTTTGGCACGCTATCTCGTAGGACAGCAAGCTTTCTACATAACGTCGTTTTGAACCACGATGTATAGTTTTAAATTTTGGATTATTTTACTTCGCCAGAATGAACTAAAAACAATTTTTGGGTTTGGATATGTTCGAATGTAAAACTTTTATTAAACCGAAATACTACATTAGGAACAAAAAGAATTTTCTAACGGACGTAAGTATGTGGATAGTCGCCGTGGCAGAGCGGCTAGACGCGCACCGCGGATCGGAAGGTTGTGGGTTCGCTCCCTAGCGGAGCCGGACTTTTCTTCAAAAATGACCTTGGCTCCTAGGTCGACCCAGCCTTGAGTGGGTACCGGGTGCAGTCCCGGGAAGTAGAGGCGGCCGGCGTGATGATGACCACATCTTGTGCCGTTGGTCTATAAAATATAGGTCTAGCCCTATATGCCTTATGCGCCTGAAGGCGTGGAACAGGGTCCTTTACCTTACTTTTTTAAGTATGTGGATACTAATGGAGTGGTGGCAGCGCAATAGGTTACTACTGAATAATGAAATTTCCGGATGTATTAACCTGACTAAATGCGGTGAGGTCACCTGACCTCAGCCAAATAGCGTCACCTGATAATGATGCAATCATTCAACTGTCTGGAAATTCCCTGACTGACTTTCTACCCCACCAGGACATCACACAAGCGATAAACACCCGATGACACAAAGCGCTACCATGCGGATGAGGATCGCCGTGGAGAGGTCCCAGAAACCGCGTTCAGACATTTGGCCATATGTATGGCCTGCCTATATTGCGGCCCCTGGCAAAAGCCAGGGTAGGGCTTCAAATGACAAAAAATTTCGTCCTAATAAGGACGAAAATGAAATTCCCTATTGATTGTCGCTTTTTATAGACCCTCGAACATTACCTAAAAAGGCTATTTCTGTACTGGGGCGGGTTGGCCTCTTTCTATCAATTGCCTGCATTCGCTTTATGTTGTTTACTCGTGCGTTGTCTGGTTTCTGCCCTTGCACAGTTTACAAGACGTTCCTATTTTCAAAGTGTGCCAGTGGATCTTATTCGATTACCAGTCGTCATTGCAGACAAGAGTATGAAAATTCAAGAGTAGTTTACTAGCAAACAGTATTTTTAGAATACTGCTCAAATTTAGAGAACAAACCGAAACATTTTCATAAATTACCACATCTGGGTTAAACTTTAATGTGACGTTATGTTATGTTATGACAATTGACGTCACTGCAACTTTGGTATTTCTATGCGTACAGCACCCAGTCCAATATACTTCTACTAATTGTTCCCATGAGGAGTTGGTTATAATGGCCTCAAAGGCGACATAGACTTGCTTCCCGATGCTTTGCTCCCATGTCATGCAATCGTATTAAGGTCAGGATTTCGTCATTATCCTCTAGCCCAGTTGGTACAGTGTTAATGATATATGTCCTCTCCATGCTTCTTCCTGTATACGTTGGTGCACTACTTGCCAGCTGGTCTAATTTCTCACCACCATTTACAACCACATGACTAGGTAAGTAAATCCAGATGAGGGAGATTATAGGCGATCTTGAGAAGCTTTCTATGCATTCAGAGCGCATGCCGCCTGTTGCTGTGTACTGAAACATGTTCATGGAGTCTGATACAATTACTGCGCCTGTGGCTATTTGTTCTGCTGATCATGCGAGTGCTCTGAAAGCAGTGGCTATCTCCTTGGTAACATGTGTCGTAGAGTGTAAGCGCCGTTATCACCTTTTATTTTCCCATCATTGGTTTTATGTATACTCATGCTGAACTTCACGCTCGTTTCACGAACCAATCCTATGTAGATGATGAAATCTTCTGGGTGTGAAAGCTGATCTGTCAGTGCCCTTACCTATGTGTCTACTGTTGGAAAAATCTGATTGCTGCAGTCACTTTCAAGTGTGTTGACAACCTTCATAAAAGCGCTCAGTGGAAAACATATATTTTAATTATAATCGCGATGGCTAAAGCAAATATCTAAAGGGAAGAAAAAAATTATAACTTTATAAAATATACCTCGTGAACTACAAGGGAAAGGGGGGGGGGGGGGGGGGGGTCTCTGTTAAATACAATTCAGTGGTCATGTATAAGGTGAGTCTGAAATATAGACAGGGCTGTAAATACCAATGGTGTCCGAATCTTCCCCTACCACCGCATTTGTAGGGGCAAGGCCCCCCCCCCCCCCCCTTTTCCGTTTCCGCAGTAATCTGATAAGAGAGCTAAGAAGCCCCATGTATCTTGTGTAGAAATGTGTTTACACATTTCATCTTCTTTTTTCAAGTACATTATATTTACTTGTTGGTATTTCCTTTCAGTGGCGGGACCAACCCTTGACGATATCACAGATTCCGTCTGTGCAGAAGGCAAATTTCATAAATGCTTGCCATATGGCATGTGCTACAATTTTCAAAGCTACTGCAGCGACAGAAGCAGAACTGTGAACTCCTGCTTCCCCTACGACATTGCAGGTGACATTGGAAGTCTTCTCGACTGGTGCCAGAAGCAAATTAGCAACAACTTTACATCGTTGATACATCCCTCCTGCAAGTACGCTTGCATGGACAAATTTAACGCCAGTGCTCTTTACCAGTGTCTTCCATGTAAAAATGGTAAGTCGTTGTAATAATTTGTTATATAACATAGCGTTTTAGGATACAATTATCTTCTGCACAATTTGTAAACGAACAGTTCAAAAGAATAACATATGTAGTAGACCAAGCATTATGGCGACACATGTTTGTGGATTTTTTTTTTAAATTGGTCTTTGCCTGATGTACACCATATTTTGATACACACCCCTCTTAAACAGAGGAAATTAAAATCCGATGCAATAGAAAGTTGCTAAGACCAGGGCTTGAATGGGACTGTTTCACGACACATAAAGAAACCTGTAATTTATGCCACAAGTACAATACTATACTTGCTTGAGTGTAGGAAATACGAACTTCAAAGGAAACTAGTAGTCGACAGTATGAATCTTTCTAATTACTTATAACAATGGAAAACGTTTAACACATATCTCGATTTGTATGACAAGATAAATCAATTTATAATTAAACTGACGTACCAGTCTCTTATCAACAGAAGAAGAAAATAATCAAATCAATCAGAAAGCCAACAAAACCGGCACAAGACGATTACCTTATTATGGACAGACCAGAGCAAGTTATTATTCTACGCCTTAGAACAGGACACAACTGACTTCGCAGCCACATGTACACAACATTTTTAATGGATGAATCAGCCATGTGCACATGTGGATTGACGTCTAAGACAACAGATCATGTCCTCCAAGACTGTCCCGAATGCAACATATCAAGGCAAAACTTTTGGCCAAGAGAAACACCGGTGAAAGCCAAACTTTACGGGTCACTGAGTGGATTACAGAAGACAGTGAAGTTTATACTAGAGACAACACTGCAGATATAGATAATGTATTTCAAGCGAACAAAAGAAGAAGAAGAAGATGAAGAAGAAGATAATTAAAGTAAATCCATATGTACATATTCAAGCACAACCCATACAGTCTGTGAAGATAATTAATTATAAATCTTAAGTTAACGTGGATGATCAACGGCTGTGCAAAGAGCATAAGGAATTCAGTATTTTAATGACACAAAGTTTGTAAGATTATCTAGATATTCAGTAATTTAGAAAGAAAAACAAGGTTTAAATACAAACACCGTGTCTGCAACATTGGGGAAATGAAAATTAATATATTCAGTTTTTACACAAAATATAAATTTATTGTGTACGCTTTACTTCCCAACATCATTATCACATATACTTTTTTTTCCTAATTGTCTTTCAGTAAGCTCTTCTGATTACATCTGGGTTAATCCAGCCGTCTGGGTTCTGTCGATCCTCCTGCTGGTGTCCATAGTTGTGATTATAGTGTTGTCGGTTCTACTGTACAAAAGTTGGAAAGGACGACATCCAACGGAAGTCGATGACGAGGAATCAGGTAACTGCTTCCCTTGTCTGTAGGAATAGATAGAATAGGTGACAGTAGTTTGTAGATTTAACTTTAGTAAGCGATAGTAGTTTGTAAATGTGATTTTGGTAAAGGACAGTGGTTTGTGGATGTGGCAGTGGTATGAGAGTAGTATGTAGATGTGACAGTAGTATGAGAGATTAGTTTGTAGATGTGATTCTAGTATGGGAGACTGAGTAGTTAATGTGAGTGTAGTATGGGGGAGTAGATACTGAATCGTGTCTTCCGTATTTGAAAATTTATAAGTGTGTGCATTACTTTCTGATATTTATTTGTATGATACATTTCTGATCTTATACAGGCCTACATAAAGTATTTGGATTGTTGTATTTGTCCCAAATAAATACAATTGACTGTAACTGAACATTTTTTGCTATCATTATACATTGCAGGTTATAGAAATAATATGCCAAAAGGCAACAACAAAAATGGTGAAAACGATGATATAGGACACACAGCTTCTCCAGTTGAAGACGCTAGAGAAAAAGACGTAAATATTAATCGACCAGCTCTCAATGACAGGAACCTACCTACAAGAATCCACACTGATCCGGCCCAAAGCAGAAGCCCACACACCCAAAACGGGACCCCAATGAACCAGTATGACCATGACCAAGTTGGAAGCCAAGACACCCAGAACGTGATTCGAAGAAACCAACATGATCCTGTCCAGGGTAGCAATACCCAGAATGAGGCACCAAGAAACCAGCATGAACAGAACCATGACAGAAACATAAACACCCAGAACGGAACCCGAAGAAGCCGATATGAGCACGATCATGGTATAAACACTCAGAACATAACTCCAGAAATCCAGCACGATCCTGTCCAGGGCAGAATCACCCAAAACGGGGATCTAATAAACGAGTCTAATCCTGACCAGTGCAGAAACACCCAGGGCAGAACACCAGTAAGCCAGCATGAAGCTCTCCAGGGCAGAAGCGCACAAAACGTAACCCAAGTAAATCAGCTTGATCGTGACCAAATCACAATAAATACCCAAGATGGCCAGGCCAGTGCATCAGTTACATCTCCTTCGTCGGTTTATTTCAGACGTGCCTTTGGGGGTACATCTGAAGAGCGGTCTGCTCTCTTACCAGAATCCGACGATTCTCTCTCTCGAGGACAGACTCAAAGAGACTGGTCTGCCAGCTTCAGCCCAGAAATTCCCGAAGCTGAAGGAAGGCATAAGGTTGTCACCAGCCTTAGCAAGCTGGAGTAACATCTTTGTCCATCATGAGGTACCTGCGTTCACACTTGCAATACTTACCACTGTTGTTGTTTGTTTTAAAGAAAATTTCTCACATAGATACCAGTGTTATGCTTTACGTCTTTCTACGAAACTATTATCTATCTGTGATTTAAAAAAATAAAAATGAACAAACCATTCTGCGCCATGAGATTACTGAATTTATAGTGTAAACTCCATATCTTAGACCAATGAGCACTAGATTTACCATTTTCAGAACCTGGAATTTACTCAAATGTGCACAAAGCACACGAGTTCGATAGATCTTTTACATGAATCAATAAATTTTATTTCTGTAGAACTGTATTCACAAGACGCATTGTGTGTCTTCTCTTGCTTGTTGCTTTAACACTTATTATCTAAACTATGTACTCGTATACTTTTCGCACATGTCGCCTAACAGAACCAAGCGGTAAGTCAATATTTAGGTAGGTTTAAACTTAAAAGTGGGCTTACTGTTTGGTACTGTTAGGCGACATGTGCGAAAAGTATACGAGTAAATAGTTTTGACAATAAGCGTTATGAAAAGCATGCGTTACAACGGTTTAAATGACGTTCAACCCCACTATGACCGCACAAGGAGCGATAAACACCTCGTGACACAAAGTGCCACCATTCTGATAAGAATCACACGGTTACTACAAGTTCCAGAAACCCTGTTGGGTTTTATTAGGGCTCCCGACTGGAGCAAATGTCAGCCTTAAAAAAAATGATGTTATGTTGTCCCATGTTTAATTACAACAGTTGCTAGCTTGTTGTACCCCACCAGGACACCACACAAGCGATAAACACCCGGTGACACACAGTGCCACCATACGGATGATGATCACCCGTGGAGAGGTCCCAGAAACCCCTTTCAGCGTTATGGTCACAATTGTGGCCCAGCTATATTCAGTGCTCCGGCAAAAGCCAGGGTGGGGCTTCATACAACGAAAAATTGCATCCTACAAAGGAACGACTTGGATAGTATCATAACGGTTAACTTAATGCTCAGTCTGTGATTGCTCAACTAGCTCAGAGTTTAGTACACAAATTGAATGTGTGTCTATACACGTCTGTGTAAATATGTAATAGTTTGTTTAAATGTGTCACTTTAATAGTTACTTTTGTATTTGATTTTTATTCTCTTGTTAATTTAATATGCGCGCTTGTCATAGAATGTAAAGATCCCAAACCCGAGTAGAAGCTTCTATAACAACAGAGGTGATTGACTGATCCCTTGGGTTGCCTAGGTAAGTAGGCTTCAAAATAAAGAAAAAGTGCACACACAAGGGGACAACTGCTTGAACAAAACAATTAGAGTTGCCCGGATGAAATCTGCTGGCGTCGTTTAAACTGGCTGCGTCCTTTCTGGCACAAGATTGCAGGTTATACCATGCTAGTGTTGCCATTACAGGTGCCATAATTATAACTTCTTCAGAGTTTGAACTGGATGTTCAGGATCTGCCTTGTTAGTCTGCCATCCAGATTATGATTTTGTTTCAAACCTTCAGGTAGCAAATTAATGAAACAAGTCTGATCAGTGTATAAATCTACTAGATAAACATAGTGAACACATACCTACCCTTCGGAGTTACACAAAAACGGGAATTTCCATTGATCTGGGCGGCCTTATTAAAAGCCAAAGTGGTTTCTCCAAGGAGTGCACATTTCAAAGAATTTATAAATCATCTTGGGCTTTGATAGGTGGTAGGTGTTTTGTTGGGAGAAAAAGTCGTCACTTTCAGCCAGCATCCTCGAAGGCTGAGCTTCAGGTTATGATTGTGACTAGTTTATGTGCGCCATATGAAATGACTTTGCATTGCACTCCTGCAGTGTTGATGCCAAATACAGACCCAAATACTGTCCCGACCGGCGACGAAGTCGTCTACCAGCAATGTTTTTGAATTATCTTCGCCTGATTTATTATACTGTCATGTTTTTTTTTTTTTTTTACATTACCGTTTCAGGATTTTATCTTACATTGTCGTGTTTTTTTTTTTAAAAGAACCATTATTTATCTTATCACACCATATATTTGTATTGCTTTACTTTCATGTTTTTGTATCATCTTACTGTACAATAATTTCGTATTATCTTAGCCTGTCCTATTTGTTTTTGCCTTTTTCTTTGTGGAACACGTATCCAAAATGTGTAACTTCTGTTTTACATTCGATTAAAGCATATCATAACTCTAAAACATTTTTGTCTGTTGTCTGTTTAGCTTAAGTTCGTTGACGTTACTTGATTTTAAAAAAGTAAATTACCTTATCGTGTTCTGTAAGGATTTTCCGTATTAAAAAACCAAAGACACTTCAGTTGGCAAAACTCCTTCACTGTGTGCGTTTGACAACTGGCAATGTCCTTGTCGGCCAAAAGAAAGCCACAGTCCACTCATGACACGTTGTGGTTTGGTTTTGAGGTCCTGAGTGCATAACTGGTGGGGTAAAAAGAGCAGAAGAAAATCTTCAGATGTTGTACAGTTTACAGTAAAAGCTCTTCGTGTCCATATTTTCTCCTCTTACTTACTTCCGGTTCCAAGTAACTTTGTCCCTTGTTTAAAAGCCAATTTGTTTTTCCCCCACCCACCATTCATAAAGATTATCCGGTCTGAACGTACGATTTACTTTGTTAATCCAGTGAGCTAAGACTAAGAAGTTTACGAACAAATGTGCAAATGAGGGGGGGGGGGGCATGTATACTTGTTTAGTTGCGTATCGTTTACAGGACTTTGCAGAACCAACCCCAGCAGCCCCTGGCTATTGTATGGTTTCTCTAGGCAATTTACGTCCAGTAGTTTGCCCATTGCTCACTGGACGGTCGGCCCCTGATACCACTGACAAAACCTTGGTTTGTGGTTTGAAGTAGTTTAGTGTTTGAGATTGTATCTGGCCAGAAAATTTTGATAATTCTACGTAGACATGTCTGGTGGAAGGTGGACAGCTTGTGTGCATCCTTTTTAGTCATTCTCCAGCATTCCGCTCCATAGAGAAGAACTGGCAAAATGATGCTCTTGTAGAGTCGGAGTTTCGTTCCCCTGCAGTAATTGTTGGATTTCCAGATTTGCCTCATCCTTTCAAAAGCAGCTCTAGCTTTGTTCAGACGTGACTGTATGTCTTCCTCTGTCCCTCCCAGTAGGGAGACCACACTGCCAAGATACGTGAAATATTCTACATTTTCAAGTGATTGGTTGGTTACTTATGGTCACTGGTTGTTGGTTTGGACTGTTTGTCATGATCTTAGTTTTCTTTGTATTTTATTCTCAGTCCCACCATTTCTGCTGTGCAGTTTAGTCTGTTACTTTTCTCTTGTATATGTTCATGTTTATGTGATAGGAGTGCTATATCATCTGCAAAATCAAGGTCCTCAAGCATAATGAATGGAGCCTATCGTATGCCTCTTAATGTCCTGTCTACTGTGTTCTTTAGTATCCAATCAATCACAAGGTTGAAGAGGAGAGATGACATAACACATCCCTGTCTTACACCCGTCTTTACTGGGAAAGATGTATTGTAATTTTTTATACTGCAGGAAAAGTCTTTATAGAAGAGACCAAGTATGTTGACTATTTTTTCTGGAATTCCATAATGTCGTAAAATTTTCCACGGACCGTCTCTATGGACGCTGTCAAAAGCTTTCTCAAAGTCCACAAAATTAATATATATACTTCTCTGCCATTCGTTGCATTGTTCTAAAATGTTCCGTATGGCGAAGATGTGCTCAGTTGTTCCTCTGCCCTTTCTTCTTCTTCTTTGTGTTCACCAGCTGTACACTCTGGCGTAAAGTTCTGGTTGTTCGTCCACTTCTGGACTGCAGTCATGCTCCAGAACCTAAGTGTTGCATGTGCATCAGTTTTACAGATCTGATTCAATTGAATGCAGACTGCTGGTTCCTTGCCTCTCAGGCAGATGCACTCCGACTTCAAAGGAAGCTCCCCAGTTAGTCGACTCTTACGACATGCTTTTGGGGAGTGTGCCCTTTCTGAATCCTGCTTGTTCCACTCGTAGGCATTTATCTACTCCTTTTTCAAGCCGCATTATGATGATTTTACCAAATATTTTGCTTGGTACTGAGAGTAGAGTAATTCCCCTCCAATTATTGCAGTCTGTTAAGTCTCCTTTTTTGGGGATTTGGACTATTGTTCCTTCAGTCCAGTCATCAGGCAACACTTCTTTTTCCCAAATATCCTTGAACAATGGTTCTAGAATGCTAGCAGTTGTGTTGGGATCTACTTTGAGAAGTTCTGCTGGCAGTTCGTCTTTGCCTGGTGCTTTGTTGTTCTTTAAAGTGTGACTTTAAGGATTTCTTGTTTGCTTGGTGGTTCAGTAATAATGTCAATGTCCTGAAAGGCTGGTTGAATTTCTGGTGTATTTTCAGGATCAGGTCTGTTCAAGAGGCAGATTCTATAGCATCAAGGAAAAAAGCTGGAGCCGGCCGTTAAAAAAATAAAAAAAATTTTTAATCTAAAAATATCTATGACGCAACGGGAATCCCCGTTCCTGAAAAAATCTCAGCGCGGGTTATTTATCACAATTCGCCGCGTTCTATCTTCAACGATTTATACTACATATTTAGGAATATAAATTGTTTTTGTGAAACTGATGGTAAGTGAGACTTAATTGTAAATTTTTATGTGTATTTTTTTAACTATAGAAAGCTGGTAATCAAATTTTCCTATTATTTATTAATTATCGTCATGGCTTTGATTGTGCTAAATGTTTTAGTAAATCATTGATGGCTGCTAGTTCGAAGGAGTTGCCGGGTTCAGAAAGCTGTTCTTTAGTCTCAGTAAGTTTCAACTTTTTCTGTGTGACCATTTTACTGATCTATTAGTCTGTAGTTCATAGAACATAAAATGTTACACTAATGAAATGCTGTTAACGATAAAACTGGCGCATTCTCATTCAAGTAAACATAGGTGATGTGCTGGGTGGGTCTGTTACAAAACTGCCAACAGTGCGCCTCTATTGCTTGTCATTTGAGATAATTGGAGTTTCTGTTTTGAAATTATTTCTCATTACTTTAGTTTTACTGGTGTTTATTTGAGTCCTATCTTAAGAGCTGTTGTTGAAATATTTTCCCGAGCGTCCACATGACAGCTTGATTTAAGGCTGATGTCATCTGCAAAGTCCAAATCCTCTAAAACAGAGGCGAGTGACCACCTGATGCCTCTTTTTCTATCTCGTGTAACTTTCAGTGGCCATAATAAACACAATGGGCGATAGTATTCACCTCTGTCTGACTCCTGTGTTGACAAAGAAACTTTCTGCTGTATAATTATCACAAACTACTTTGCATTGAAATTCTAAGTAAATGGTTTGATAAATTAAAACATACTATTTTCTGTGGTACACCATAGTGACGCAAAATTTTTTATAGTGATTCCTTATGCAGGCTATCAATGGCTTTTTCAAAATTCACAAAGATCATATCAACTGCACTTTTTCATTGGTTACTTTGTTGAATTATTTGACGCAGCGTGAAGATGTGATCAATACATGATTTCCCCTTTCTGAATCCTGCTTGCTCTTGCCTTATTATACTATCAAGTGCTTGAGTCATTCTTTTAAGAACTATCCAGCTAAAGATTGTACTAGTTCCTGATAGTAATGTGATATCTCTACAGCTGTTAGTTTCCTAAATCTCCTTTCTTTAGTAATTTAATAATAGTACCCTTTTTTTTTTTTACTCCTGTAAGATTTCTTTTTTTCCAGATTTCTTAAAGGCTCTCCTTGCAATAACGGTCGCTAGTTGGACGGCGACGGCCGCTTCGTCGGAGTTCAGTTCCCTGGCTGCAGTGCAATTATGTAGTGGACAAGATGGAATGAAACAAATGACATAATTAGGGCTAGGGAGGGTTAGGGGTTGGGTTAAGGTTTGTGTTAGGGTTAGTAAGTCTTGCATCGCAAGAACGCGGTCGCTAATGTGAGTCACAGGGCGTAGTCTAGAAGCCATGTTGAACTCAGTTTGTTTTGTGATTCGTGCCTTATCCACTCCGTAATTGCACTGCAGCCAGGGGACTGAACTCCGACGAAGCGGCCGTCACCGTCCAAGTAGCGACTGTTATTGCAAGGAGAACCTTCCTAAAAAAATCTTACACAATAGTTTTGGCATTTAAGTTTCCTCCACTTTCAGCATTTCTCGGCAGATTCCATCACATCCAGGTGCTCTGTTAACCTTTTGAGCTTTAATCGCCTCTCTAACCTCTGCCTCTGAAAAAGGCTCTAGGCTTATCTGTAGGTCTTCCTGGGCCTCATGTATATCAGCAAGTACAGGCGGGTCTGGACAGTTTAGTAATTCCTGGAAGTGTTCTTTCTACCTTTCTAATTTTTCTTTCTCGGCTGTAATCATTTTCCCACTTTGTGTTTTTAAAGGCAAATTTTGGTGCAATACCACATTTCCTTTCAGTTTCTTAATTATGTTGTACAATGTTTTGATGTCCTGCTTATTTGCTGCTTCCTCTGCTTCTGTTACTAGTTTTCCAATATACGAAAGTTTATCTGCTTTTACTCCTGCTTTAACCTCATTGTTCTTTAGTGCATATTCTTTAGAAAAATGTTCATTTGATCTGGCTGATTTTGTATCTAACATTTGTCTTTTAATATCTTTTCGTTGTGCTATTTTCCACTCCTCTTTCTTTGACTGCCTGTATCTTAATATTTTCTCCCCTGGTAATTTGACTGCTTCATTAAATTTGTTGATTACCAATACTTTCTTTTCTTGTAAAATGCTGAATCTTTTTTTGAGTTCTATCTTGAATTGCTGTTTGATATGTGTCCTGCACTTTGATATGTGTGTCCTGCAATTTTCCTACATCATATCTCCGTGGTTTTTGTTCTCCTATTTTAGCTTTCCTTAGTTTTAGCCTGATTTTTCCAATAAGTAAATTATGGCCACTCTCTATATCTGCTAATCTACGTTCTCTGACGTCCTTTAGGGAATGCCTCTATTTTCCATTTATAAGAATATGGTCAGTTTGGCTTTCTATGTGTCCATCTGAAGATCTCCATGTGACCTTATGAATTGTTTTATCAGGGAAGAGTGTTCCTCCAATTATTAGGTTATTAGATTGGCTGAAGTCACATAATCTCTCTCAGTTGATGCTCATTTTACCTGTTCCATGTTTTTCCATTGTTCTCTTCCTCCCTGTGTTGTCCTTTCCTACCTGTGCATTAAAATCTCCAAGGATTAATAATATATCATGATTTGGGATGTCTTCTACTACTGTTTGTAGACTGTCATAAAAGCTCTTTTGTCTCCTCTTCTGCATCCTCTGTTGGTGCCTAACAGACAAAAGACAGATAATTTGGCAAATTTAGAATTGAACCTTGCATACAAAAGTCATTCACTTATAGGCTTCCATTCTATAGGAGTGTTGCTGAGTCCTTTTTTAATTATTAATGTGACTCCTTAAGTATATTGTTTATCAGCTCTACCTGACCAGATTATGCTGTCCTCTGTATTTGGATTTCTTTTTCCTGACCCTGTCCAACGTGCTTCTTAATTCCTAAAATATGTACATTGTGTAGATGCATCTCATGAAGAACTTGTTCATTTTTCCAGTTTGATACAATGTTTTCACATTCCAACATCCAACACTTAGGATGTTTTAGGGAGAAAGAAGATTCACTGTGGGGCTGTTGACTTCATTTCGGCTTTGATCCCCAGCCGTCATTTCACCAAATATCTGGCAAGCTTCACTTCTTTCCACCTGTTCAATGATTTTACTTGTTTCTGTTTCTGTAACAAAGTATTTTTTATGGTAGTGAGTTGTCAGCCCTTTACCCAATCCCCAACCTGGAAGAACAGGGTGCTAGTTTGGTCTGACTCTTGCTCTCAAGATCTGTTCGGCATGGTTAAAACTGCCAGGGGAACAAGTCCTCTGTCAGCATTGCTCTGTGAGTCATTAGTTTACTCAAGCCATCCTGCCACGACAATTCACCATGGGATGGTTTTTGTTAGTTCTTACCCCCAGCAAAACAAAACAAAAATCCCCAAAACCTTACCGATCTTTGAACCCAGGTTTCCGATATGAGAGCCCTGCATCCTTAATAACCGTTCGACCAGTCGTCGTTCATCAAAAGCTAAAGCTCGCTGGGAGATAATTCTAGTACATGCTTGAAGAAGCTGTCAACCACTAAAGAACTTGCACTTGTTTCTTGAATCTCATAGTTTGTTCTCAACAGATGCTGCTGGTATTGGCCTTAACAGTTTCAAGTGCACTGTACATTTTGGGCACTCTGTTGGCAAATTTTGAACGGTCATTTTACTTTGCAATCATTAGGTATCCTAGGTTTAGTGTATTTATTACGCGAGTGCTATTTTGGTCTTTTTGTGTCTTGTGTAACTAGAACTACAACTATTGGATGGCTCTTAAATAATGAAAGCAGTCCAATACAGTGGCCTACTGCAAATGAAGGAAACATTGTAGGGGAACAGCTCCTCCTCACCTCCCTTACAAATCTTCCAGGGGGAAGGACACTGAAGCTGAAACCTAGTTAAACATAATAATAATATTAATATGCTGAATTACAAATAAATATAACAATGTATTTGAATTAATATGATATACGGGTTCTGGTCACGATAGTGTCAGCACAGCGAGAATTACACATGTCGCAGTCATGCCGCAGCCAGTCACATGCCCTGTCCTATGTTGTGGGAGTGTTATGATAAGGCTTCTTTTGGTATTCAGTCACTGTTTGCAATGTTTGTGGTAGGCTGTGTTGTTGTGAGTCTCTTGAGAGGCACCTGTTAAAAAGTAAGAAGTACTGCAGGGGTGAATGCCGCAGGCCAGGCGGTTCCTGAGTATTGAAACTAGGATGTTTTTTATATTTCCACGTTCCATGGGGCGGTGGCTTCCCCAGAAAAAGAAGCAGCTACCAGGGAAAGTAGAAAAACAAAAAAAAACCTTCCAGTTTCGATACTCACAAACCGTCATACAAGTAGCATGTGCCAGTAATCTCACAAATGAACAGTGAGAAAATAGAAATGGTTGAACACCACCTCCTTGGGTTGAACCATTGAAAATAAGGACTACGTGACCCCCCCCCCCCCCCCCTTTTTTTTTTTCCCCCACATGGGACAGGGCCTGTGAAGACCGCAGCATGAATGGAATGGAAAGTAACTCTCATGATAACTAAAATATATAACCACATACTTTGAACCAATTTCTGTATAAGGATAAAGGGGACCACTTAACCTTACAAAGTTTGGAAAGGGGTGGAAGCGGCTCATTAGTCCCTTAAGTTGGGAGGAGGGCAGAGGCTCAAGATACCTGCGGGCCCAAGTTCTGGCGTCTGCATTCTAATGGTACATGATTTAAACCTCAGCATCACTTCTAAGCCAAAATCATAATTATTTAAATCTATAAACATAATTAGGAAAATGTCAGCAACTGTGGCTTAGGGGGTAGGGAATTTAAAAAAAAAAAAGTAAAGGACCATTTTCCAAGCCCTTAGGCGCATAGGTAATTCACTGCTAGACCTATATTTTTATAGACCAATCCGCACTTGATGGGTGATGTGGTCAGCATCGGGCCGCCCACCTTTATTTCCCAGGACTGCACCTGGTACCCACTCAAGTCTATCTTCAACAAGACTTGAACCCACTAACTTCCGATCCACAGGCAGGCATCTAGCCACCAACGCCGTGGTGACTGCCAGTGGGTAGAGAATGCAGTTGTGTAATTCTAACAGACTAGGTTTGATACATTTACATGTGATTTGGCAGCGAGTTGCTTTGTGTTGATTTCAGTGGTATGAGCTTCTAACACTCAGGGGCAATGAAGAACTACTGAACAGAACCTAAAAATTATCCTGTACTAAACATAAACACTCAACAAATACTAAGTTTGGTTTACAATGTCCTGCAAGGAACATTTAGTTAACTCAAAGGAAAACAGAGAAATAAGGAAAACAGAGAAATTTAAAGTCAGCAATTTTACAATGCATGGTTACATTTAAATCACTGTAATTTTTTGTGTTAAACAATTACCTTAGCAGCCCTTTATCATTGGATTCTTGACAGCACCTAGCGAAATTATTATTTCGGAAGTATTGTTTCATGTGATTACATTTTGTCAGACTTTAAGAGAAACTGGGAGGCCGATAAAGACTTCAAGCCCACTACAATGTTGTTTCTCTGGCTCAGACTATACTAATGTCAGCTATCTACCTCCTCCATTATGATGTAAAATATGGACACACAGTTATAGTCAAAACACGACGATGATGTTAATACATATTATTGTAGTATATTAAAAGAGTCATTCCGTCATTGTCCTAAACTCTTCCTGTTGTTTACAGCTTGCTCTCGACTGACGGCCACGACAGTATTACCACAACAAGACAAGAGAGGCCATTACCTTTCAGTACGAATAGTTCATTTACCCTGGGTGTTCACATCTAGATCACAGCACCATAAAGTTCACAGTCACTGGGCATCACAATCCAGAATCAATTCTCTTCAGACATTCCTGGCGTTCCATGTCCTTTTTTCGTCAGCTCACAGTCGACGTTCACTTCAGTCACTCCATCCGAAACCACTTGCCTCTCACACGGTCAATCCCTCTATTTCAAATGTCTGTCAAAACCTTTTTTTTTTTTTCCCATGGGATTTGGTCTGGTAACTGTTTAGTGTCACTTCCCTTGCTTTACCCCTTTCTCACTGGCTGTAATACCACTACATAATCTCAGGAAACCATTCGGACCACCCTGGTTATTCCCTTCATTACTAATTTTAAAAAAAAAAATAAAGATAATGATTAGCAAGCTAAAAAAAAAAAGAACCCCAAAAAAAAAGGGGGGGGGGGGGGGGGGGGAGTCGCTTACTGACAGAGATATCTGTATTTATTTGCTTGCTTGCTTAAAGACTACCAATTAAATATTTTAGAAATTCAACATAACAATGCTTGATGTTTAATCCTGTCTTTGTTTTTTGTCAGATGGATTTTCTTTGGAAGACTATATGTTTGCTTGTGATATGTGTCCTGCAGATGCCAGTAGGACTATGTAAGTTTTGCAGAATTTGTGTTTCTTTAAATGCTGCACAACACAACACAAAACACACATCAAACAGCTAATAAATGTTTACATGTATCATTGTATATCAAACTAAGGCAAATAGTGAAACAGATGTGCAAACAGGTTCTGGAACAAGTTCACAGCCGGTGAACACGAAGAAGAAGAAGAGAGAGATTTCAGTCAGCCAAATTGTTGTTGGGGTGTAAAAGAGTTGATTAATTTGATCATAAGACAGTTTTTTAAAGGAATAGAGATGTGAACATAATATATGACTGAATGTATGAAATAGCTTAAGAAGTTTGGAAATAAAACAGCTGATGCATGGTTCAGTGTGAGCAAGCTAATGTTTGTATGTGAAACAGCTGATTTGTCCCTGGATCTTTTGACTTACAAAAAAAAAAAGAAAAGATAATGCATGGCTGGGTGTTTGACAGTGAAACACATTATATAATTTTGAGAGGATTTAGAGTGAAATGCTTTTTTTTTTTTCAGATGGAAAACCAGACATAGAGTATTTTATGAAAGCTAAGTGTCCAGCTTCTAAACCTAACAAATGTCCACCGAAAGCCATATGTTATAATTACGAGCACTATTGTGATGAGGGTGTAGTGAAATCATGCATTCCAATCTCTACTAATGACACAGCCATCCTTGAGTGGTGTGAACAGTCATCAAACATTTCAAACCTATTGGATGCAACATGCAGGTTTGCCTGTCATTCAAAGTTTGGTAAGTTTACTTTCATCATGAAGCAGGTACTTTGCAGTCACAGTCTGCCTAAAAAAACTAGATCTCTCACCAGCTCACCCGCCACATGCACTTTCATATTCAACATTTGGCTTATATCCTGTATAAGGCATCATCTTCGCTCAGAAGAATAATCATAAACTAACTTGGCACTCACCAAATGGAGTGACAAATAATCAGATAGACCATATCTGTTTAAACAACAAATATAGAAGCTCTTTGATTGATAATGGAGCATACAAAGGAGCAGAAATGGGCAGGGACATTATATTTGTCAGAAAACTAAAGCTTAAATTAAAAACAGCTGCAAAAAAATTAGTCCAACAAAGAGTAGATAGTCAAAGACTTTGCAGTCTAAAAGTAAGGAGATTTCTAGCTTGAGCCAAAACCAGATTTGAAGCATTTGATGTGGAGGCATAGAGCATTGAGGACAAATGGTACGTTGTAAATACCACAATTTTAGAAGCAGCAGCGATTAGTGAGGATGAAAGTGTGATAGAAACCTTGGATAACTGAGGACACATGACAGTGTATTCAGGAATGAAAAATATTGAAGGTTTCTTGTGCAATGCTAAAATAACAGAATAGTAAATCAAGGGTCAAGATGATTACTACAAAAAAGATAAACAAATAAAATGTGCAAGGCAAGATGAGAAAGCCTGTGTTAACAGCCGAGCTAGCTAAAGAAAAACAGGCGGCTAAGTGTGGAAATAGTAAAATACTGTATATCATATTTACACATGTATGGGTCCCACCCAGTTTCTGAGATAATAATTTTAGGAGAAAATAATTTTTGAAGAATTTTATCCAGACACCATAATCTTATAACACTTATACCTGTAAGCAGTGAAAGATGGGCTGCTGAAGAGCAGATTAAAGTTGAAATTTAAATTGCAAGTAGTGCGTTATGAGCAAGAAAATTTAAACTGAGCAGCTAGAAGGAAGTTCGATGTGGATGAGAAAAATGTGTGAAGATGGACTGTAATGAAACACTTGTGAAAAAAAACATTTCGAAGTTATCAATCTTTTTTGTGGCAAGAAGGTGAAAAACCAGGAAGCAGAAACCAATCTAATGAATTATGACAAGAAAATATGCGGCACAAGGGTTTGCTTTGTCTGTGGAGATGTTACAGTTTGAAATGTGTCAGTTATCAGACATCATAGGATTTCCTCAGCGAATTTAAAACAAGTTATGGCTGGGCAAGGTACTTTATGGCACGAGATAACCTTGTGATTTGGTAGTAGACAATAAGAGCACAGTTACTACCTGACACCTACCAAGATAAACAGTTTGAGTTTCAAAGACATGCTCTGAAGTTGCTGAAGAGATACTACTGCAGCACTGTGCAATAGAAAACTCCTGTATTCTTCGATGTACCACGAGAAACAACAGTGAACAAAGGTGTTGAAAAACAGTGCATGTGTGAAATTCAGGAGCAGCAAAACAGTGGTGTACCAGAAGGCATACAGAGGAAGAGAACCAAAGAGGGAGAAAATTAGACAGAGCAGGAGAATAGGAGGGAGGTATACAAAGAGGAAGTGAATGAGAGGTAAACAGACATAAAGCAGGAGAGAGAGAGATAGAGAGAATGGGGGCGGAAGGCAGTGACAAACACAGATAAAAAGAGAGGGGCAGGTAGGGAGACAAGACAGAGAGTAGGCATAATATCTCAAATAGAAGCCACACCTGATTT
Organism: Candidula unifasciata; assembly: GCA_905116865.2. Lineage (NCBI taxonomy): Eukaryota > Metazoa > Mollusca > Gastropoda > Stylommatophora > Geomitridae > Candidula > Candidula unifasciata. Next base: position 688,828 of record CAJHNH020000336.1, on the reverse strand, counting down.
TTCCTAAACGATTTTTAGTTAAGATACTGTGGCCTGTATACACATAAATATGGTAATACGCTAAAACAGTTAACTAGTACTTTCAAACTGCTGGGTAAAAACATTAAAACTAAGCATGCTTACATCTGATACTGACCAGAAGAAAAGATGACAGAACACTTCCAAGAGACCTTAAATAGTCATGAGAACCAATGAATTTTGATGAAGGGCTAAAACGACCATATTATCAATAAATATAGGACAGAAAAATGACATGGGAGTCAGGAAGGCAGTTAAGTCAGTAACAAGCAGTAAAAAAAAAAAGTAAAGGACCCTTTTCCACGCCTTTAGGCGTATAGGGAATATAGGGCTAGACCTACATTTTAAAGACCAACGGCACAAGATGGGTGATGTGGTCAGCATCACGCTGACCGCCTTTACTTCCCGGGACTGCACCTGGTACCCACTCAAGGCTGAGTCGACCTGGGAGCCAAAGTCATTTTTGAAGACAAGTCCGGCTCCGCCAGTAAGCAAACCCACGACCTTCCGATCCGCGGCGTGTGTCTAGCCGCTCGGCCATGGTGACTCCCGTAACAAGCAGTAAGGCACAGGTAATGATGATATTACTGCAGCAGTGATGATGTAACCATAAACTGAGTGAAAGATGTGTTTAGTAAATTATGGGCAGAGGAAAATTTCCTAGATCAGTGGAAGAAATGAATAATTGTTGAACTTCTGAAGAAAGGTAATCTTACAGACTGTGACACCTGGAGAGGGATTACTCTGTTATCAAGACTTCTTGTTAAATAATTCTCAGTAGAATTAAAGGGATAGCGAACTAAAATCTTGAGAGAAAAGCAAGGAGGGTTTTGACCTGGAAAATCAAATAATTACCCTGATACTTTTTTAAGAGGAATTTGCTGACATACAACCCCTAGTTTTTAATTGCATCAACCTTAAGAACGTTTTTGTTAGCTTGCACGGAACAATCGCTGTGGAATGCTTTGGTGTACCAATGGAAATAATAATAATTATTAAAGCAGTGTTTGAAGGTTCAGAGTGGGCAGTGCAAACAGATAATGGTTTAAGTGGTAGGTTTGCAGTTGAAACTGGAGTAAAACAAGGATACACTAGATCTTCTCTTTTATTTGGCATAACCATTGAGTGGGTAATGTCTTCTTTGTGGTGAGCAATTACACCTGAATTTGTTCATTTGTTGCCTAAGTTCTGGTTCTGATGGGTCCTGGTTCCTGTTTAGTTGGCTATCCGCTAGCTGTAAAGAGAGGAAAGGCTAACCTGGCTTATAAGAAATGTGTTAGGAGTAGAAAATAAAATCTGATCTGTTACAAATGTGTTAGAAAGGAAAAGAAAAATCTGGTTTCTATCCTTACATAGATTACAAGATATGTCTATCTGTAAGTAAGTCATGCAGCTGGATCTTGTTTCATTTACAATAATCACAGCAGAAAAAAGAAGTACCACCAGCCTGATTCAACACATTATATTTCTTATCCTTTGTTCCAATACATCAGTTTATTCCTTCTTTTCTCAGTTTTTCCCCAGTATTTTGTTGATTTAATTAATCAACGTATTTACCTATGTCATTGTCAATCATTACTGGTGACTCATTCTTTGTTGGTAATTTCCTTGCAGTGGCGGAAACATCTCCTGAAAAACGTTGGTCTTTGGACTCTTGCTTTCCTCATCACAAGGCAGATGACAGTGGAAATCTTCTTTCCTTGTGCCAGAAGCAAATTAAAGAAGACTTTACGTCATTGCCACATCCGTCCTGCAAATATGTCTGCATTGACAAATTCAATGCTGGTGCTCTGTACCAGTGTTCCCCAGGTGAAAATGGTATGTCATTGTGATTATTTGTATGTGTGTTTCATCGTTGGACATCATTGCTAACAGATTAAATCAGTTGGCGCAGAGCCTTGGTATGTTTTATTGTATGATTACCAAACATAGGAACTTGTTAAAATAGTTCCACAGTAGATGCTACAGATGGAATGTGGAATGTTAGCCCTCCATATATTCTAGACAAAAGCACAGTCAGGTGCAGCTTCCTGTTCTCTTCCATTTCATTGTTATTTTTGTTTTGTCTTTTAATTAAAGATTATGAAATGGGTGATAAATGGAAAAAAAAAGTTATGGAGACTATTGTGGAAAAACAATGCACTGTGAAGCCGCTAGACTCTGGGTAACAGTGAAAAACTATAGCTTTAAAGTTAGGGGTTAGGAAAAGTACAGTTGGAGACTGAAGGACAAGTCGAGCAGAAATCAAAAAGTGATGTGCTGCACACTCTAGTGGAAGTGGAATAAAAGTAACCAAGACGATGCTGAAAGGTCAGTGTAAAGAAGTTGAGGAAGCTTTATTTTTGTGCCACAAACACTTAGGAAGAAAATACTTGCATTTTACTGGGCTGATATTGCAGGAAACAGCATTGCAGTTTAAGTGACAAAGGAACAATTATTTAGAATATATTGTTATTGGCATTGATAGATGATTAGATCAGTGGGGAAAAAAACGATTCAGTATTCACCAGATTACCCTGTAGGGAGGCTTTATCTGCAGATTTGGAGGCTGCACTTTTGTTCAGAGACTGTCTTTTTCAGGTAATTGAAAAGAAGTGAATTGTTTGGAAAAAAAAGAAAAGGAAAAAGAAGAAGAAGCTGCACCATGATACAAGAAAACCAAGATGGAGTCACTATCTTGGCTTGCAGTAATGCAGCTGGCAACTACAAGCTTAGGTTAACTTAACAGGAAAATGAAAGACACTAAGAGTTTTTAGAACTGAAAAATCAGGAATTACTACCCTTATTTTTCAGAATCAAAATAAAGCATAGATAAATTCAGAAACCTGTCAAACCTGGTTCCCAAATGAATTTGTACCACTGTAAAAAAAAAACATTTTGAGGACAGCAGTTTGCTGAGAAAATCTGTGCTACTTCTTGACAGTACTCCTTGATGAACTCACAGATGGTGACATCAAAACTTTATGTTTACCATGCAATGCTAAGGCTGTTTGTCCACCAGTGGACCAGGACGTCCTTGAAATATTAAAGAAAAAATGGTGTCACCATCTTCTCTGTTCAGTGATATCAATTTGAAAATAATTAAGACTTCTTAATCACTCTGAAAAAAATATTGACATGCTAGATGTTGTAATATGGGTGACGGAAGCATGGGAAGAGACTCCAAACATATCATTTAGGGTCTTCGAAAATTCTTTTGGACGATGAAGGTGAACATTTCACCTTGAACCTCTGAGTGAAACTGAAGTTTTAGAAGATAATGGTAAAACTTTGTTTGATTGCTGGAAAAAGTACCGGGCTGTGACGATGTCATTGCAGAGGACATTACAGAATACATAGCAAATGATGAACTTAATGAAATAACTGAAACGATACTGTGAAAATGGTGACTCAGGGTGAAGTAATAGGGGAAGAACAAGAAGAGGAGGAGGAAATGTCTTTAGATGACAGGGCATATTTCTTCTTGGGGATTGGACAGAATAAATCTTGAGATGAATTTGTTTTCACTGTAACATGACAAAGCTAAAACCCTCCTGAAGAAAACGTATTGGCTGTATAGTGACATGGATTATATCAAATTAAAGAGAAATGAATTCAGAATACATCTAAATTATATAAAATTCAGTATTTCAACATCAAAATAACATCACTTTCAAGGATGATAGACACACCTGAAGATTTTTTACACATTAAGTTCTTACTTATCTTACTTTTTTTTACTTGATCAGCAACACCGCTGTTTATGATAATTTTTATCTGTCATGTCAAATTTCAGAACAACCGAAACAAAACAATCATATCACACTGATTGAATTAAAATAAAACAATGAGAAAATTTATCCTCTTGGTGGACCACATTTTGAAAATGGAAATACACATCAGTTTGCTAATTCTTTTTTTTTTTTTTTTTTTTTGCTAAGCATTTTTGTAGCAAGACAATATGTTGGGAACCGAAAATCAGCAATATGCCTAAATGCGACAAATTCTGTCGCCGACTAATCGGCAATATATCCAGGAAGAGTTTGTGATATTGGTGGGGCAGGAATTATTTATAGAACTATCTGGCTTTTTTCATATCTGGCCTGCCTTTTGCCACATTATGCTCATAGTTGAGAGTCTGCTGTATATGTAAAACAAACACCGTATTTTTGCCTCAGAAATTTGTGTTTTTTCATATTTGTGTATTTTTTCACATGCCTGATAATATAAATTTTGAGACCTATCATGCTATTCAAATGGTTGGGTAGGAAGTATGTCTATATTCCATAGTTGTGTTTTCATTTATATGATAGACCCCTCCAAAAAAGACACTCTTATAGAATGATGCCCCCAGCGACTCCACCATGTAACATGTGCACTTCATTGACCGACATAAAAGTAAAAGACCTTGATCCACGCCTTCAGACGTATTGGGTGTAAAGGGCTTGATCTATATTTTTGTTTAACCAATCAGCACTTGATGTTAACATCACACATGGCTGCCTTTACTTCCCATGACTTTACCTGGTACCCATTTAAGGCTGGATCGACCTGGGAGCCAGGATCATTTTGAAAAAAAACCCAGCTCTGTTAGGACCTGAACCCACGAACCCGTGGATCCTCCGCAGGCGAGCGTCTAGTCGCCACTCACAGCAGCTCCCATTGACCCACACAAATTTAATAATTCATTCATTTGTCTCTTCAGGAATCTCATCTGTTGGCCTTCGGGTTCTGGCGTTCTTCCTGTCGGTGTCTCTAGCTGTGAATATAGCGTCGTTTGTGTATCTTTATATAACTAGGAGAGGACAACATCCACCAGAAGTTGATACTAAATCACCAGGTTATTTCTTCTGTTATTTTTTATATTAAATAGTATATGTGACAGTAGTAACTGAGAGTATATATTAAATGAGATTCTAGTGTATGAGAGAATATAGTCAATGTTATTGTAGTATGTTAGAGTAGATAGTAGATATGGTTTTAGTAGGGATGCTATTGAAGTTTTATATTTTGGGTTTTTACTCATAAAATCATGACAGCTAGATAAAGATTAAAATTAAAAATCCAATGGTACCTCATTTAAGCCTGTAAGTCGATTCTAAGCGGAGATATTAACATTTTAGTGGCGGATACCACCACAGAAAAATTGTGGAAATGAACAAAACATGGATTCCTGGCTGCGACACAGTAAGATGAAATGACTCATTTTGCGGCCATAACCTTTTTGTTTTTGAATGAATCCCTTAGCAACCATGTATTGCTGGAATCAGGACAGTGAGACCTAACTGTTTATGCATGTCTCAAATATATACACTACAATATGCGCCTATTTAACATATGAAATTGTCCGCAGCCTGATTATTTTTCATCAAAAACCTTATACATTTACATTTGTCTGCCAACGAGCCTGGCTTAATACATATCATATTGTGTGTCCTGGCAAGGTGAAAATAAAGATCGTGACCTAATTAACAAATACCGGACCCCTCCACCCCCGCAACAACGATGTCACCCGGAGCGGTTGTTTTTCCGCACAGTAATGACACCTGGGGTGGTTGCACCCCCCTCTCCAAGTGATGATACCTGGGTGGCCGCACCCCCTTCCTGCTACCTTCTTCCTCCTGTATCTCTCCTCTTCTTTCTTTTTCCTTTCTTTTTCTCCCAGTGCCGACTTTCTTTTCTTAGTCTTTTTTTTTTCTCTCTCCTCCTTCTGCTCCCTCTCTTTCTCAACTTTCTCTCAATCTTCTACTCCCCCTCCCCCAACTCTCCGTTCTGTATGGTAGAAGAAAACATGAGCCCACTGGTAGTACACGCCGTTTTCATAATAGGTCGGTGACAGTGTTAACAACAGGGCAAACACAACAGGTGTGTTCATTTCTGGGAATCAGGTCAGGTTGGATTTTCTTTTCTTTCAAAAATGACCTTGGCTCCCATGTCCACCCAGCATTGAATGTAAAAAAATGGATCTATATCAGCCACACGCGGACAGCCAAGCATGGGAGGGTTGCCAATGGGATTTTTGTCAAACCCGAAGCTAAGCTGACCAAAAACCCAAGCAATATATAAGCAAAAAAAAACAAAAAAACAAACCCAAAATTGATAAATAGTATTAGTACATATTTTATAGTTACGAAATGAAACATTTACCCACTTTTATATAAGGATATATATATGAAAAAAAAATTAAAGATTCAAAAATCTTAACCAAGTTGTCGTATAAAAACCCAGTTCTTGGGGGAAGCCCAAGTACTGGCAGGCCTGATGGACGGGATCACGGTCAGCGCTGCTTAGATTTACCAATTCCGACAAAAAATTCCGTGGATTCTAAATAATAACAGACGCATTTTTAAAAAAATGCTAAAAGAGTTTTACATGTTTAAAAAGTAGCTCACTTAACATTATTAATTTACTAAGTATCTGAAGTTAATTACTAAAGAATCATCTTAGAAAATGTGCAATAATGGCTGAAATTAATTATTGGGATTTGGGAGTGATTAGGAAAAAATATCTCTAACAGGAAATTTGCAGAGCTCTAAATAATGACAGATGCATGAAAAAATGCTACAATAGTTGTAAATTTAAAAAAAAAATGATTAAAATAACGTTAGCTAATTTTATAATTATTTTAAGTTAATTATAAAGCGGGACAAACGGTCTCCTAGTGCAAACATATTGGATTTAAAGCGAAAACAGTGATGCCACTAAAAAAATTTTTTAAACACTTTGCGCTCAGCCAATCTTTGTGAAATTTCCCACACTTAAATAAAAATTAAGGCAGAATTCCAAAATACACAACAAATTGCGGTAATCTGGCTAATTAAGAAGATATTTATGAAATTACTTACCGTTAATTCACTGCGTTCTGCCAAAAAAAATTGATTTATTGTATACACATCAAAACCATCTCAGGTCAAAGCCTAGCATCTCTCCTAATAATTTTTTTCAGGTGTTATATTTCACATAAAGAGCACGGAAAAATAATTTCTCAATAACGGTCAATTCGAGCTGGTGTTTTGGGTCGCCAAGGCATCCCTAGTTACTGGTGAAAATGTAAAGCGAATTAAATTAAACAAAACGACCCATTGCTATACCTAGTTTTAGTATGTGAGAGTAGGTGTGATTGTAGTATGTGAGAGTAGATGTGATGGTAGTGTGTGAGCTTAGATAGTAGATATGGTTGTAGTAGTATTTGAGAGTAGATGTGACTGTAGTGTGTGAACACAGATAGTAGAGGTGATTGTAGTATGTGAGAGTAGATGTGATTGTAGTATGTGAGAGGGGATGTGATTGTAGTATGTGAGAGTGGATTGTGGATGTGATTGTAGTATGTAAGATTAGATGTTATTGTAGTATAAGAGAGTAGATGTGATTGTAGTGTGTGAGCTTAGACAGTAGATATGATGTTAGTATGTGAGAGTAGATATGTTTGAATTATGTGAGTCTAGATGTAGATTTGATTATAGTATTTGTGAGCATAGATAGTAGATGTGATTGTAGTATGTGAACGTAGATGGTAGATGTGATTGTAGTATGTAAACGTAGATGGTAAATGTGATTGTAGATAGTAGATGTGACTGTAGTATGTGAGAGAAGATAATAGATGGGATTGTAGTGTGTGGTGAGAGTAGATAGTAGATGTGATTGTAGTATGTGAGAGTGGATAGTAGATGTGATTGTAGTATAAGAGAGTAGATGTGATTGTAATATGTGAGTGTAGATAGTAGATGTGATTGTAGTATGTGTAAGTAGATTTGATTGTAGTGTGTGGGCATAGATAGTAGATGTGATTATTAGTAGACAATAGATGTGATTGTAGTATGTGAACATAGATGGTAGATGTGATTGTAGTATGTGAACGTCGATGGTAGGTGTGATTGTAGTATGTGAACGTAGATGGTAAATGTGACTGTAGATAGTAGATGTGATTGTAATATGCGAGAGTAGATAGTAGCTGTGCTTGTAGTATGTGATAGTAGATTGCTTGTAGTATGGGAGAGTAGGAAGTAGATGTGATTATAGTATTTGAGAATAGATAGTAGAGGTGATTGTAGTATGTGAGAGTAGATAGCAGATGTGACTGTAGTATGGAGAGTAGATGTGCTTGTAGTATTTGAGAGTAGATGTTATTGTAATATGTGAGTAGATAGTAGATGTGATTATGGTTATGTGACAGTATATTGTAGATGTGGTTGTAGTGTGTGAGAGTAGATAGTAAATGTGATTGTAATACTCAAGAGTAGATGGTAATTATAAATGTAGTATTGGAGAATTGACTGTATATGTGATTGTAATATAAGTGAATGGATAATAGGTAATTGGAGTATAAGAGCAAATATTGAAGTGCGGGAAAGTAGATAACAGATGTGATTGGCATAGGAGAGTAGATACTGAATGTGGAAAACACATCATATTCTACATTTTAGAAATCTGCACATTACATTATAATCCTCATCATCAAGTGCTTTGCTTGTCATTTTTTATTTTGTTTGTAGACTCATTTCCCACCTAATATACAGTAAAACTTTGATTAACCATCACTCATTTAGCCGCCAGCCTCTGTTATATGTCAGCGTCTGAAAGCCGAATGCTTGGTTATCCACAGACAGATAGCCATCTTTAAAATTGTCCAGGATTACATTTAGAAGGATATTACAAATTATTTTAAAGGAACATAGGTTTGTAGTATTATGATACATTTCTGTACATTACTACACTTAAATTGAAGTTTATATTGATCACTTTGCAAAATTTGATGCAATATGAATGTATTATTCACTTTTAAAGGATTTCATATTTATTTTCATCCCAAGCCCACAGCAAAATCATGTTAGTTTACATATGTATTAAGAGATTTATGTTATCCATCTTTTCGGCTATCTCTCACAGTCCTTGTCCTGACGATGATGGTTAATTGAAGTTGTACTGTACTTAAAATAATTGAATCTGTCTAAGTTCCAAACCAATACTGTTAGCTTTAATTGTACATTTTGTCTTATCATTGTACATTACAGATGACAGTAATAAAGAAAAACAACCTGCAGCTTCTTCAGAGAAAGACAGCAGAGAAGATGACAAAAAGGCTCACCAACCGCTTCTTGAGGCAGAAAAGCCACTTTCAGGAGCAAATGGTGATCAGTTTCAGGACAAAAACTCAAATATCTTCAACGGAGATCCAGGAAACCAAGAGTAGGGCAAAAATATTAAAGAGAAACAAGCAAGATATCACTCACGACCTGGAACATAATTTGCATTATGGTCATTGGTTTCTTTCAGCCGTGACAGCGAACATGAAATTTCTTGCACATTTGATGAACGGGGTGTTCTGCTTAAAATGAATGATACAGCAGTATCCAGTGATGCTTTCCCTCAAGGACAGGCTCAGAGAGACCTGCCTATCAACTGGCATTTTTTTAAAACATCATCTTTGTTTTCCATAGAGATATCTGTATTATGATATCTTCAACACTTATCATTATTTTTAAGTATTTCACAAAAATAACAAGACTGTTGAGAAGCATGACTGCCAAAGCCAGGTGGGGAGACATTTAACATTGATCATGAAAACATTTGAATAAAATGGATTAATGTAGCATCTACTTGTTTAGTAGGTAGTTTCGAAGTTTAAAGTATTCTGAGACTGTCTTAGGAGCACATCAGTAACAATGATTCCCTTATATAACAGTAAAAAAAAATACAAAATACAATGGTGTAGGCATGTATTAATACCTACTGACCTTTACAAAACTACAAGGCTCAGTAGAAAGAAAAGTGAGATGAGACAGACTGTGAAATACCTGGGTCCAGAATTTGGGGTGGCTGATTTGAAAAACATCAGGTACAGTGCATCTGATTGCTAGAAATGGAACAAGATCAAACAGTGACCTAGTGACACACTGTACTGTAGGATAAACAATAGATAAGATTGTCAGTAGATATCAGCATCTCGACCGTCTCATCTCATATTGGCAGTAGTGGTACAGACTGTCACTGTCCTGCACATTGAGTCCCAACATTCACTAACTTTTGTGTGAGTTATACAATCTTGAACTGCTTGGTATAGCATTCAGGAAAAATCCTGCTTCTTCCATAATTATTCAGGACACATGAAGTGCGCGTTCTCACACACACACACATATCTTCTCCTCCCCCCCCCCCTTCCCCCAAATCCCCCTAATGTTAAGCTCTTGCATTTCTCTTAAGTGAACTGAGTGTTGTTATGAGTAAAATAAATAACCTATTTTTGTGCCATGAGATTATTGGATAAATGATGTAAGTCTTACATTTTTAGATGAGTCAGCATTGGATAAGTGATTTGTCAATATGATGTCAAAAACCTTAACATAGCTGGAGACACAAGATTTTCACCTGCTCATGCTTTCTGAATGACTTAATGTGTATGCTTTTAAATTTTCCATAACTTTTAATGTTCCATCAACCAATCAAAGTGCCAAAAATATGACATAAATAAAGAGTATTCTAGAGGTGCCTTGATAATGTGTGTTTTTTTTAACTACCCTTTCAAGTATGCAACAGTCATTGGTTCCCAAGACACATGGACCCTATATATTTTTAAAGGCCTGCCATGATCATCCATACTTTTTAATAAAATTTTTATTTTTTTAAAAAAAATATTTAAACAAATTTACACCTATATTAGAATTGTAAACAAAAGATTTTAGTTTTTTTTTCCTTTAATGTTTGAGATGTCTAGAAACCCTTAAATATGTTCCATGGACCATCAGTTAGGAATCACTACAATAGTTCATTAAGAAAAATGTGCCTTCTGACTTCATTATTTACAGAACCATTGTATTGAACTTTTGCATATGTTCTATTCATGTCATTGCCCTATTATAATTTACAGTTATGCAGTTTCAGTAGTCCTCTTAAAGGGCCATATTTTCTTCAAGTTTTCAAACTTAATTTTTTTTTCTTTCCTGCAAAGTAGTTATTAATTATTAGTCATCTCCTTGTAGGATGCAATTTTTCATTATTTTGAAGTCCCACCCTGGCTCTTGCCAGGGACCGCAATATAGCTCAGCCATAACTATGGTCTAATGGCTGAATGTGGTTTCCGGGACCTCCCCACAGTGATCCTCATCCACATGGTGGCACTTTGTGTCATTGGGTATTTATCGCTTGTGTGATGTCCTAGTGGGGTAAAATGTACTACTACAAAGTAGTTAGTATGCACCTTTCTGTCTTTCCAGATGACATTATTGTGTTTTAGGAAGACCCATGGTGATATTGAGTGTAACTAGCAAGACCAGCTTGTGTCGAAGAAATGTTCTCTGCATTCAAAGGATGGGATCTCAGTGCCATTCCATGTACTGAACATGCTTCTTGAGAGATGCACAGCACCTAACCTATCTGCGATTATTTTTCTTATTCCTTTTCTATTCCCAATTTCTGCCTCAATATAGCATGATTCATAGCATTAAAACCACCCCTATACCTGTATCATTCGTGTCCTGCTTACACATATCTTTATATTATAGCAGAGACTGACCTTAGAATCTTCTAACCACCTGTAATTCACCATAAAGGATGTCCTTAGAGACTCTACCATCCTCTATCCTCCAAGTTTGTCTAAGCCATCTAGGTTTTGAAAGCAGATGAGCATTGACAAAACTGTTATGATACCTACTCTTTTCAATACCTCAGTATTTGTGGTTATGTCCTGTCACTTAATGCCACGTATTCTTCATAGTCATCGCATATAAAAGCTGTTTAGCCATTTCTAATAGTACGAATAACTCAGCCAAGCTTCCCTGCCATAAAGAATAGTGTTGAGAACACAAGCTTAATTGACAAGGGCTATCGTTTTAACCATGAGCTTTCTTTTCTCCCAAACTCTTTTTGTTAGTGACACCACCCATTAGGTGCAAATTAAACTTTTAAATGTATACCACTAATCTTTAGCTGATACACCTCAGAGTAGAAAAGTCCTTTACTTAACTAAACATTTTGTGTGCTTTGATTTTCTCTATGACTTCCAGTAATCACAAATATCAGTTCCAAAGTTCTGAAAGTTTACAAAACATGTTAAATTAAAAAGATTTCTTCATTGTGCTATTGAAACTAAAATAAATATTTAAACTGTGCAAACTTTATCTCATTTATAATAATGTATCACAGTTTTATGTATATTTTTCTTGAAGATTTTGTGACATACTTACTCATACATATAAAATTGGTTTGCTTTTAGAAGCTGAACATACAGGTAATATGAAATAAATATTCACACCATCATGTTTGTTTCCAGCATCTTAATTGACAAGTATTGTTAACTATTTATCACCATTTTCTTCATTGTAAACAAAAAATTCACAAGTGTCCACATTTCTTCATTATTTGAAACTAAATGCGTACTTATATGTTCAAACCACCGCAGAGGTATTCTGCTTTTTTTAATGTTTTTGAGATTAATACAGTGGAATAAGTAAACGCTTGTAGCTGATTCCCAGAAAGTTAAATATTTTCCTGAACAGATTTATTTATATGGTACATATCAACTTAGCATGTTTGTACTTCTCACATTGTTCAGTGAAGAAAATGTTATGGTATCACAATCAACATCACTTCACATTGGTCATGCTCATACTTACTCAGTTCTCCAATGCAGCAGCCACTGTAAGGTGCCTCTAATGATTGTTCCAACGAGGAATTGATCATAATGTCTCCCATCTCAGCTTCGAAGGCAGCATAGACATGTTTCAGTGTGCTTGACTCACACGTCATGCAGTCGTGTTAGTGTGAGAGATTCATCATTACCCACTAATCTTGTTCATACAGACTTGATTTCTGCTATGTCTATGTTTCTTCTCACATGCATTGATGCATTGCTTGCCGGTTGGTCTGCTCATTCAATAAAAGGGAAGAAAAGTGTTTAAAGGAAACGAGATTGACATTGGCATTGTCAGGCTAGGTGTCACCCCATGAGACTATGCCTGTTCTCTACAGAACAGCTGGTTGTCTGTGTGAGAGCACTGCACAAGCAAGCATAAACTCTATACTTGAAGCAGTGACACCCCACCCCCTTCCAGGGATCAAAATATCTGCGCTTGAGATCCAAAGGACCGAATCCCAAATTACATGCCCAACCTTCAGAGCACAAAGTTAATGGCTAAACCACCAGCTTTTGAATACCCCTTATTAATTTCACTAGCTATTGAATGTGAACTAGCATGACTACAACTAAATTTACTGTTTTCTAAGGTATTGTTATTTTTATTCTGTTTTCAATATGTGTTTTATCAATAATGTAAACAGATGAATGTTAAAACCTTCCAGGACTGCTTTATGTGGCTGTATGAGTTGAAAACCATTTCCAATTGTATGCCTACCCTAAAATGTAACGCTGGCAGTTGTATGAAAGAGATCAGGGCCAGACTTGATATGGCAACAGCTGCAATGTCCCAGCTGAATAAGATGTGAAAGAGCAAAATCTGCATTACGTTATGGGTCAAAATTTACAAATCACTTGTATTATCTATCTTCTTATACGGATGTGAGAGTTGGACTCTCACTTCCAAAATGGAACGGTGGATTCAGGCTTTCGAACAAAATTGCTATTGATGAACTCTATAAATTGGCTATTTACAACATAAAACCAACAAAGATGTACTTACTCATTTACTTAGTCGCTCTTCTTCTACCTACAAATATGTAAGAGACCAAATTTAAAATTTGCAGGACATCAGGAGCCTCGTCTAGCAATGGTGAAATGTCACAAGCTAGCTTGGTTCACGCATATGATGAGACATGATTCTGTTGCAAAGACTATACCTTAAGGAACATTGGGTGGCAGTCGAAGACGAGTTGGCAGAGAATATTTTGGAATGACAACAGCAAGAAATGGACAAGACTAAATTACTATAGACTTGTTCAACAAAGGGAAGACAGAGACAGATGGAGGGCTTTGTGTGCATGCTCCTATGATACACCCTCACCACCCTGACAGGTTATGTAATGTTACCGACCAGAATTTAAATATGTTGTTTACTTAAACTGTGCGAATACAAATACTGTTTGCATTCCCTTTATGTAAATTAACAACGAAAAAACTGTTGTTCTTCTATTTTTGTACTTTTAAATACAGAATACATATAATGGTATCTTTGTTGTCTTTATTCTTAGTGTCATCAGCATCATCATCTTCATCATTATCATGTAGCATTTGAAAACAGACCATGTGAAAGAAACTTGATCGCCCCGTCAGTGCTCCCGCCTCAGCTACTTTCCTGTCAAAAATGTTTGTTATCTCTTATGCCCACTCATATGCTGGTTGGCTGCTGCCTGTTTTTTTTTTTCCCGTTCCACTTGATATGGCTAAAGTAATTCAGTTTTGAAGACAAAATGCTTGCATACCAGTTCTCTTTGATACTCAGATTTTTTCCTCCACTTCTATCCCTCATCCTCCAATGTAGCACAGGCCCTCATCCAGCTCACGCTAAATTGTCTTATCCTTTGCTATTGCTTGCAGCTCGCCCCATATCATCCTCATTTCTTGAGCTTCACTCTGTAGCTCCCAACTCCGTGTGTTTTTCATCTTCCTATATTTCTCTGGCACTGTGGGTTCCAGTGTTAAGCACTTCTAGTTATATTGTTCTCAGGCTCTATCAATATGCCCTATCATGAGCCAGTTTTTTCCTGCTCTTGACTCAGGGGAATTTAGTTCTTCCCCAAAGCTCCATATTAGTGATTCTTTCATGCCATACCATTATTCTCTGTAATCTGCACAGGCACCAGTTAATGATTGTTTGTAGTTGTGTTAGTTCATTGTTTTTCAAGTTTCAGCTCTGTACAGCAGTACCAATGTGGATTAGAGCTAAATATTTTCAGTGTAGTACTAGTTTTAATTTCCTTTGACTTCCACAGGTCAGAGTGAAAAATCCTCTGGCTTTTTCTATTGTTGTCCAATGCATTCTGCGATTATTTCTATGGCGTTTGCATTCAAAAGATTCGATTATCTTCTTTAGTGATTCCGAGATAGTCCACAACTCACATCTGTATGCCGCATCAGAAAAGATGCATGCTTTCAACATTTTAACTTTGATCTGCTTGCTGGTCGGAGCCAGACTTTTTCAGAAATGACCTTGGCTATCAGGTCGACCCAGCCTTGAGTGGGTACCGGGTGCAGTCCCGGAAAGTAGAGGCGGCCGTCGTTATGCTGACCACATCATCCATCATGTGCCGTTGGTCTATAAAAATATAGGTCTAGCCCTATATGCCCTATACACCTAAAGGCGTGGAAAGGGTCCTTTACCTTTTTTTTTTTTTTTTACTGCTTGCTGGTGCTTGGTGAGAGTCTTTTAATGATGTTTAATCTTTGCATTTTAATGGTTGTTTTGTTTCTGACTTCCGTTCCACAGTCTCTAAAATTGTTTCTAATGGAGCAGGGAAATTCTAAGTTCGTGACACCAGCTCTTTTATGAACCTGAGAGTGAGGAAGGTGGAAGTTCAGGCTTCAATTTTTAAAAATTTCACTGCTGCAAGTACAACTATTTCCACTCATGGGCTTTCTCGTTCGAGGAAGAACTGTGAAAGAAGATGCCGATGCTTTTGTCTCGACTGTAAAATAATCTGACTATGGGGGTGATGGCAGTAACAAAGGCAGTGATGTGGCAAAAGACATAATTTTTTTGTCCCATGTGTGATTTCTAGGTGATTCCATGAGTATGCTAAAGAAGTTCGTTATACTAGGACATAAGCGTGCATGGGCATTTACAGCTCGCTCTTCAGACAGAACAGTTCAAGAAGCCAGGGGTGCTTTCTCCATGACTACCAGCAGCATGACGATGGAGGTGATGACGGTGACACAAGCATTCAAGTGGCTAGAATCAGAGGACTATTCCCCTGTGTGTGTGTGTGCTGAGTGATTCTTTGAGCATGATCCGGCGGGTTAAGGAAGGCTGGCTACGCAGACAGTAGATTATGTCATTGCAAAACTCTCCTGTTTGTGCAGTTATCTTCATATTTGTCCCAGGTTATGCAGGCGTTGTTGGTAATGAAAGAGCCGATAAACTGGTAAGTACCGCATTAATTGGAGTTTGCCCATGATCACGCAGTCATTGTCAATGCCCTTAGAGAAATAGGACGTCCCGAGGATTTTGGAAGCAACGTGTCCACATCACTGCTAAGAATACAAGAATTGGAAGTAAAGATCGCCACAGCCAAGCATGAGAGGCACACTGTACGCACACGAAGTCTTGTCAACCAGCAAAGGACTGGCACTATTAACCGCACGACGCTGATGAATATGTTGAGGGAGGAATCTGAGCACCTATGGATGTGTCCTGAGTGCTGTGAAGATAATTCACTTGAACTTCAGAAATCATGCTAAAGAAAATGATAGGAAGAGACATGAAGGGTTCGAAGACAAAAGTTAAAGTCTCTGTGTAAATCTAATCTGACAGGAATCAGTTTCATTTTTGTGCCAGCGCACTCTGTGGTAAGATGGAATGAGCAAATGAATTGGCTTGCTGGTAGGAACAGGAAAAGCAGTGCACCAGGTCAGGTGCTTTCAATGAGGCAGGACGAGAAGATAATTCTGGAGACGACGGTGAATCGACAACATTAAAAAGACTACAAGAACTTAGTTTCAAAGAGGTATCACCAAACATGAACACTATACAGACAGCCAAAGAAGAATAGGGAACCATCATGTAACTGGTGCTATCGATCGCTACACTCTGAGGGATATACTGAAGATGGAAGTTGGGATCTGAGTGCTTATGTACTTGTCCGATGTACGATGATGATAATCAGTCAATTAACTAACTAAAACTAACTAATTAGCACCTAGAAACAGTTTCACGCTTTTCTAGAACTCTGACGGCGTCTTGCTGTTCCCGCCATAGTTTCTCCGTTAGTGTATTAAATGTGATGGAAACTCTATTTTTCAAAATATTCCACAAGTGCCGGTGTTGAACACAAAGGTCCTACTGTAATCAATGAAACAAGTATAAAGATCTACACTGTATTTTCTGACGTTTTCAGAAATGGTTGTCTTATTGATGGCATGATCATTTGTTCCTCTGCCCTGCCTGAAACCCACCTGTGCTTCATCGTGTTAGCGCAGCCGATAGGAGGCTCGCTTTCAAATCCATCTGCGACTCGCTGCAGCCACGGTCGGTGTTCGAAACCGGGCTGTTTCCGGGGTTCACCCAGCCTCTAGGAAATAGGTACCAGAGTGGACACTCTGGGGTAAATGGAGGAACATCGCTGTAGCTACAGAGTTACGTTCGAACGGCGACACAGGTGGACAATTTCTTATCAGCTGTCCGTACTGGTGGCAGAGCACTTATGGTTTATAACCGTGTGCAATGACGCTAGTTCACATCTCCCGACTTTACCTTTACCTTTTTAAAGTTCATATTCTAATTTCCTTTCAATCCTCTTTATAATAATTCGTAAGAGGATTTTGCTGGCATGACAGTGCGATGGTACTATATCTGGTGCAAATTTTACACTGGGAAATGGAGTTGGGAAAATAAATCATTAGTGTGTACACTAAAAACTGTCCTTATTTGTAATGTCATTTGTTTGGAGATATTTCGTGTCGTGACCATGAGCAGTGACACAGAGAAAACATTGAGGTCGAAGATCTCTTTTTCTAGGGAGGGAACCTAAGTCTCCAATATCCGGTGCTTCTGTAGATAAGTTTGACACTAATTGAATATTCTACAGCTTAACGATACAGGATAAAGAGAAGTGTCTTCTGGGATACTGCAACAGAACACAATATATCTATGTATAGAATATATTTATATGAATATATTGACAGAAGAATGGTTAATATTCTTTGAGCAGCCAAAATGGATAATCCGGGTGTTTTAAAAGAGGCAAGTCCCAAGGACAACCTATCACAAACATCAGAAGGAAACAGTCACCATATGTTTTCTACAGGTTAGGAGAAAAGGGAAACTGGGATGTATTGCATTACTGGAAAGGTCTGCGGAAAGAGAAATCGAGGAAGACAAGGCTAAAAGATGCTTGACGACCTTTTGTCATTACGTTGAAGTGTCTCACACACACACACACACACACACACACACACACACACACACACACATACGTTAAATGTTGTTATCTCAGGTTGTGGAGAGGTATGATCGTCGACCCCAGCTGACAAATCACTTAGTGATGATATATCAGTGACTTTTGTCTAGTTGTCTGAAACTATTGAAAGCACTATCGTTGGAGCTTGATACATTTAGATCCATTTTATCACTTTAGGTTTTGTATGGTGAACTAACAGCGTAAGAATAGCAAACATCTGGCATGTTTTTTTCCTACTGTTTTTTTTTTTTTTTTTTTTTTTAAACTTCTATTCTGTTTCTACGTCTTGAAATATGATACGATTGTTCATTTAGTGGAAATGTGAAAAGAATTCGCTTTTGATTAAACAACATAATTACAAGCTTTATAGTCTTCAAAACTCAACACGCGACTGAATCCATTCACGGTTCAAAAACGGGTTTAATACTATTATTTAGAAAACTTCTTTTTGCAGAGAAACCGACGGCGAATGTTATGACAAACTAGGTTGTTACGAATTTGTTATTGCTAAATACTAAACATTATAACTTTGTCAGTTGTGACCAGAAAGAGAATTTTTTAAAAGCTATATAAATCCTATCCTGATATACGGAAGTGAATCATGGACAGTTGGTAAATTAGTAAAAATTTATTTGGAAGCTGCAGAGATCCGGTTTTATAGAAGAATGCTGGGAATACCATGGATTGGTGGGGGAGGGAGGGGGGTAATAAAGACATCTTGAAAGAAACTGACACAATAAGAGAACTGATTGCTCACATCAGAAAGAGACAATCTTCATTCTTTGGTCATGTGATGAGAAGGAGAAAACGTGAGTACATCGTGATGGTAGGAAAGTTGGAAGGTAAGAGAGGCAGAGGGAAATCGAGAGAGAAGAATTTGGGCACTTAGCCATAGTATGGAAGATCATCTGTGTCAAAAATAATTAAAAGTACACGAGAAGAAGATTGTGGATAGACATGAATACCAACGCCACACGGCATGGACTTTGAGAATATACAAAACTTTCGAGCAGCTATTGTGCTTACTAGGGAACTGACAAGTATAAGTGAACTAATGAACGTATTTTAACACCCATTACTAAAAAAAATAAAAAAAACACACACACACAAAACAAACAATGGAGAACTAATTATAGTGTTTTGAAAAATATGTGTAATGTCAGTAACTAATGCCATATAATAATGCTACATGATTAATATAGCGTGGTCATTTGTAACGAGTAGATTCATATGCAGACGGACTTTGACAAAAGATTTACGGAGTTCTTCCAATTAGATTACTTTTCAACTTTCATGAAGTTTTAATTTAAGGAAATAAAAGCTAATAGCGTGGGTGAACTAAGTTCTAAAATGTTCGAATTCGTAGGATGTAATATTTGTTGAATGTTTATAAACAATGCACAATAGTTTCCGTTGTAAGGTCCTTAATTTAAAAAAAAAATTTTTAAGGTACTCTTTATCTCTATAAAGTCGAAGGCCAGTGATTTCTGAAATGAAAAGTAGCTCCTGAGCCCAAAAAGGTTAGCCATCTGTGGTTTTAGAGATTCTTTGAAACATACTGCCATTCAAAGAATCTCCAAACTTTACAGCTATCGAGGGATTATCTACAATTCGCAGCCATTTAGAGTCTCTCATTGCCATCCAGGCATTCTCTAAAACTCACGGCCATCTAGGGATCATCTATACTGTTAATTTTATAACAAAAACACATTAGATAACCAAAAGCGCCTATTTAATTGTTGACCAGAGAGCCCGTACACTTAAAAACTATCGATGACCCTGATGCAGTATTCTTGTGTGTAATTGGAACCATTTCACTCATTACATTACATAACCCTTGACCCGTTAAGTTCGGGGAGGTGGGTCAATGAAAGCACTAGCACACAAAACCTGCCATCTTTCTCTGGTTTTCATTTATTGAACAAGTGTGTAGTAATTGTGTGTAGTCTTGATATTGTCATTTTAGGTTTTTCTTTGCTCCCTCTTCTTCGACTCGACCCCCCCCCCCCCCCACCACCTTTTTTTCCCCTAAATCTTTCGTGAAGTATAGTTCGATTATGTCTTACCACGTGTCCGAGCCAATATAACTGGCATCGTTTCACCACAATCAGAAGAGGCTCCGGATATCCTGCAAATTTGTTTATTTCATCTCTTACATATTTGTTGGTTTTATGTTGTAAATAGCTAGTTCGTCTAAAGCATTTATGTTCGAAAGCCTGAATCCTCATTTCCATTTCCACAGTGAGAGTCTAATTCTCACATCCGAAAAAGAAAATAGATAATATCAGTTATTTGTAAATATTTAGCTTTACTGGTGTGCATTACATTACACAGAATTTTTTGTAAAAACTGGTATTAAATTTTAACCTCTCTTCCTAAGGCGGTGGTCACTTTAATACAATTCCGTGTAGTGGCGACCCCCCAACCAAACAATTATTTTCGTTGCTTCTTCACAACTTCATAACTTCAATGAATATATGCTTTCCGGTGGTCTTTGGCGATCCCTGTGAAAGAACAGATCGACCCAAAAGTGGATCGCCACCCATAGGTTGAGAACCGCTGCTTTAGAGATTGCCGATATGTAAAATTCACGGTTATCGGGGAATTTGTTAACGCTCACAGAACATGTGTCAGCTTTGTCTAGGTCAATTATTGGCTTGCATTGACAACTTTTTCTGATGATGGCTTTGTAGTTGACAGGATAAAGGTTGACCAAAGTCGCACATACTCCTTGACTGAGTGACAATGGTAACGATTGCTACAGTTACGTAAGCTGTCTGTCTTGGTGGTGGTAGTTGACTGCACTTACATATACCCCTTGCCTTTGACACGTTTTTGTTTCTCTCTGTACAAAGTGAAGTAACCATTGCCTAACCGGGAACCTGGGGCAGACGATGTGTCCAACAGCGGCAAACTTGAAGTCGTGTGTACTCGCTCACTACTGCCGGTCTTGCTGGATTCTTTCACGGAGGGTTCGATGATTTTTCGTGGACTCAGTTTCGAATTGTTCTTTTGGGGCGGGAATTTTTGACTTTTCTGTCCTGGGGACATTAAGAACATTTTTGTTTCTTCAGAATTGCTCTCTTGGCCACTGTTGTAAATCACACTTCCGAGATATTCAGACAAATGTTTCACTTTAACTTCGGCGTTGTTCTGTTTCCGCTCAAGATGTTGGATACGTGAGTTTGTAAGCGTTTGTTCGTGTTTCGTATTTGTCAGCTCGATGTTTCTCTCCACAAGCATCTGCCGCAATTTCATATTTTGGTCAATCAAAACTTGTTTGTCTGTCACAGGATTGTTTCTAACTGAGGTATTGAGATCATCTGTTTCGTCCTCAGATTTAACTCGGTTCTTCAACGTACTCACAGTCCTCTCTGCCTCCTTCAAGCGAGTCTCTAGCATGGAGACTTCTTCTTTCTTTTTATCTAAATCTTGTTCAACTTTGACGCGATGATCTTTCTCCTGCTCCCATTTGCGAAGATATTTTTTGCTTTCTTTACCAGCCTCAATTAAGTCATGGTTCTCTTGGCGAAGCATGTCGTTGATTCTGGCCATGTCTTCCCGTTCCTGTTTCAACTTGTAGTTCTCCGACAAGCTGCTATCGATTTCCGCTTTGAGTGAAGCAATCCTGGATACCAGTGATTCTTTCTCCTTGTCTCTTGACGCTTGTTGCGACTCATTCAACTTCTTGATCTCTTGTGTCTTCACTTCCGAATCCTTTCTCAGCTGGGCTATAATTTTGTCCTTCTCTTCATTATCAGATTTTGCTTTTGTCAACGTACTATCTTGTTCTTGAAGCAGCTCCTGCAATTTCTGTTTGCTGATTGCCAGGTCTCTCAATTTTTTGTTCATCTCGGTTACAT
This sequence comes from Candidula unifasciata, assembly GCA_905116865.2. NCBI lineage: Eukaryota > Metazoa > Mollusca > Gastropoda > Stylommatophora > Geomitridae > Candidula > Candidula unifasciata. The sequence continues at coordinate 666,905 of CAJHNH020000336.1, read as the reverse complement.
CTTGTTTGAGTTTTTTATTCTCGTCTTGTAAAACGTTCAGATTTGCTTCCGACAAAACTTTTGTTTGTAGTGAATTAGTTAGATCTTCTATTTCTCTTCGTTTGTTTTCTACGGAATCTGTTAAACTTATATTGTCATATTCCAGTGATTTAACTTTGGCTTCTACAACTTTTTTCTCACACTCCAAATCTTTCATTGTAGCTTGAAGATCTCGGATTTTAGTCTCCAAGCCGCGGGTTTTTTCATTCTCGTGGGATTGCAGCTTGCTGTTTAAAGACTCTATATGTTGTTCGAGCTCTTTCACCTTGTTTTCCAACTCCGTGTTCACGGTTCTAATCTTTGCACTGTCGAGCATAACCAACTCCATCTGTTGTAACTTTTTGTTATATTCTGCAACCAGTTTGGCTTTATCTGACTCTAGTTTCGTTACTTTTGCTAATAAGTCAATATTTTCAGGTTTTTCCTTAACTGCTTTCATCCCGTCCAAAGTTTTTCGCAGTTCTTTATTCTCTGTAGACAACCCCTGGCACTGGTGAACCATTTGTTTCAATTCTTCTTCCAGCTGTCTGATCCTCATTCTGTAAACTCTCTCCGTCTTCGCCATGTCATTTCTTTCTGTCAAAACATCCTCAAACGTTTCGTTAGCATAGTCAATTTTGCCTGACTTCGCCATTTTGGAATTTAGTACAATTGCCGTTTGCTGAATGCTGGGTCTCGGATTATTTTCGGAGGAATGATTGTCTGGCTTGTCCTCACTTTGTTTGTTGTGTTCCTTATGGTTATTGGCACGAGGTTCGTTATTCTCTAAAAAATTTAGAAGTTTTTTCTAATACTGGTGTATATTCTGTTTCATGGTTGTTCCTTTCAAAATGTGTATTCACTGAAGACCTAAGATTGTAACCATGTTGACTACGATCTGAAGCTGAAGTATTATAAATGGTTTCGTCTTTTGCTGCTTTCTTTGATGCACTTTTAGATACTATCACTTTCTGCGATCTGTTAATTTGGGATTTCTTTGTGTGCTCAGTGTGCACCAATAAACTCTGCTCTGAGATATCTGTATCACCAGTCACAGTTTCCTTTTTCAGTATATATGTTTCATGTATTCGTTTCGTTAGCTTATTGCTGACATAGGTTTGACCTATCAAATTGTTTGAGATTCCTGATATTTGAGCGTCAGTGGACGGAGAGAGTCTGTCTGACACACTCTGGTTCCTCTCTCTATTTCGTATCTGGACTGGATGCAGAGGAGTAGAACTTTGATGAACCTGAGGCTCAGCTGTCTTGGTTAAGAATGTCTGACTTTCACTAACAGGCTTTGCCTTGACTGAACGACGATATGTTGCTTGTGCTGATGTTGTAGAGCTGGCTTCTGAATCAAGATTGTAGTTGTTTGTTGCTGTTAGTTTTGTTAAGTTTTGACGAGTTTTACGATTGTCTACGAACTGTACAGATCTTTCAATAAACGTCTCTGGGTGTGCGTTAAACGACACGGTTTTTCGTATTCTAGAAGCTTCTACAGATGCTGTGTTCGAACTACCGGTTATTGCTGTAGTGCCTACTGCACGAGGCATAATTTTTTCATCGCGGTACAGTTCATCGCGTCCAGCTGTTTCTTTGTGACCTGGCCTGTGTTTACTGCAGTCTGGTTGAGTAAACGAATGTCGACCTTCCTTCTGTGAATATGTTTGAGTCTATTCCTGACGGACGAAGACAACGCTGCAGCAGCATCACTGTTTGAGGAGTTCCTGTTGGTGACAGCAGTAGGGACAGAGGTCTCTGTGTTTGAGGGGTTCCTGTTGGTGACAGCAGTACGCACAGAGGTCTCTGTGTTTGAGGGGTTCCTGTTGGTGACAGCAGTACGCACAGAGGTCTCTGTGTTTGAGGGGTTCCTGTTGGTGACAGCAGTACGCACAGAGGTCTCTGTGTTTGAGGGTTCCTGTTGGTGACAGCAGTACGCACAGAGGTCTCTGTGTTTGAGGGGTTCCTGTTGGTGACAGCAGTACGCACAGAGGTCTCTGTGTTTGAGGGGTTTCCTGTTGGTGACAGCAGTACGCACAGAGGTCTCTGTGTTTTGAGGGGTTTCCTGTTGGTGACAGCAGTACGCACAGAGGTCTCTGTGTTTGAGGGGTTCCTGTTGGTGACAGCAGTACGCACAGAGGTCTCTGTGTTTGAGGGGTTCCTGTTGGTGACAGCAGTACGCACAGAGGTCTCTGTGTTTGAGGGGTTCCTGTTGGTGACAGCAGTACGCACAGAGGTCTCTGTGTTTGAGGGGTTCCTGTTGGTGACAGCAGTATCTGCCGATGCTGCGTCAATGTTTGTATACGGCTGTTTTTGCCCGCTTAGCTGGCTGTTAATGGAGGTTAGTCTATGTTTCCTGTCAGCAGCATTATCTGGGACTTCTTTAAAGGACACAATGTTATCTAAAGCTAAGTCAGTACCACTAGATTTTGTACAGTTGTTTTCTGTTGGAATCTCGAAAGTTCCAGAAGCAGCTTGAATATCTGTAGAGTCAATGGTGAAGGTACCTTGACGGGTACCTATCGTCTGTACCACACTCATCGTCTGCTGCTGACACACATATACACGGCAGAAGTGGAGGATGCACTATTTCAGCATTGGCCGCCATGTTGTCTTCGGCAGAAAATAATATCTGAAAAGAAAAAAAAGATAGTACGACTGACCACCTCACAAGAGAAAAATTTATCTGTAAATTTTACATAATTGTATTTTATGTGTGATGCAACTAGAAATACGCTTTAGACACCTGCTTCTGCTTTTGACTAATACGTCAAAACATGCTTATTTTTAAAAAAAAATCATACAGGTCAAAAATAACACACAATGGGAAGAGGGGGATGGACAATTTTGTGTGATTTTTGAGCTGAATGTTTCTTAACGCATTTGTGTAAAAACGTATATACCTTGTTAATATATAAATACGACAAGGGAGTTTACGTTGTGCTGGAGGAAGATTCGGTTTAAAAAAAAAAATACAATATTTAATGAAACAATGCTGCACTCAAATGACAATGTCATATTTGTGGGCAATTGAGCAAAATAAATACCAGCAACCGTAAAAGTACTACCGCACCTGTTGACATCGCACGTTATGCACCCGCTCTGACATATAACTAGCTAATTTACTCTATGAGTTCCGCATTTTATCGATGACTAAAACAATTCAGCGCAGTTGTCATGAAAGAAAAGGCCTAAACTGATTTTTAAAGGCCTCACAGATTTTTTAATTATTTTTTTATTTTATTTCTTCAGAGCACGAAAGACACTATTATTATTCTGAAGTGTCTTTTCCTGCTTGTCACTTGGACTAATTTGATCAATCGATATTGGCAACGATTCACTGAATGTGCATTCAATCGATTTTTCTCTTTGTCAATATCGTATCGATCTTGGAGGGGGCCTTCAAACGTTGTATCGGGTCTGCTGTTTACCTAACACACCAACTATTTGTACCTGTCACTGATCAGGTTGTAAAACGATATTTCCCTGACTTCTGTTTAAGGATTGTAAGGCTGATAATGGTACTCTACCAGCATATTCTGTCGTTACGGTGTAAAGTTCTGGGCAAAAATGTCGTCTTTGCCGAAAAAAGATGAAGACGGCATTCTCATGGCACGTTGTGTTGTGGTTTACAGCAAAGATGCGATGTCTGAACCTTTCAGCCCAACAAATCTTTTTTCAACGAAATGTTGATTAGGAACAGTGGGTCTGTTCTTTCTCCCCCAAAAGAAGACCCTGCAATCTTCACGGAAATGCTTTATATTATAGATCTCGATATCAGAGACAGTGTGCTTGTTCTTCGTACTATATGAATTACTTCTTCTCTTGTTCTTTTCTGCATTTCAGCGCAAGGGGTTGAAAAGGCACCGGGTGTCTTAATATGTGCTACGTCAGTGTTTCTGAAGGTTTTCACACCTACTTACTGCCCACTACAACAAGGGCGAAATTGTATTGCGGTCCATCTGACAGTTAACCAGTCACAGAAACAAAAAAAAAACAAATGTAGATGGCAGGCAGTTCCTTTGTTAAATCTGACGACATAAAATTACAATAATCATTCGCGGCGCAGCGGTCCAAGAAGTGTGCCCTCAAAGTTCTGAAGTGTGCGACGTAGGTGCAGATATTTATGGTCTCCGATATTCCATCAATACATTGCTTACGGGGTCGACCTCTATACCTAAGTGATACAGTTATCTGTGGTGACTGTCTGGTAGTAATCTTGACACGTGTCTGGACCATCTGATCTGTTGTCTCTTCGTGTAGTTTAGTACTCAGTCAGTTCCGACTTGTTTCCTGTTATCGCCATTAGTGATCCAGTCTCTTCTAGTTACATACAGGATTCTTCGTACACTTTTCATTTCTGTTGTTTCGATTTCTTTCATTTTCCTTGTGTTGTTAATGTCTTGAATTTAAAAAAAACGAAAATAATATCCACAGATAAAACTGGCTGTCACCCAAAAATAACAATAAATGATGACGAAACTAAAAATGTCACAAACTTTGAATATCTAGGCTCTATAATAATCAGCAATGGATACTGTTTGACAGAAATTAAAAGAAGGATGTCCATAGCTATGGCCATGGCCTTAAAAGTCTATGGTTAAGCACCAGCAAAGAGATCAAAATTAGAATTTCGAGAGCATGCCTCTTCCCTGTGGCTACAGACGGATGTGAGTCGTGGACTATCTCTCAGTCCTTAAAAGAGAATAGGGGCTTTTGAGCTGAAATGCTATAGAAATATTCTCAAAATATTTTGGACAAAGAAGAGGAGAAATATTGACATCTCGAAAGATCTGAATATCAGGAGAGATTGGCTAATAAACAGCATCCTGACTCAGAAGCTAAAATATTTTGGTCATATCAAGCGCTAAGACGGATTGGAAAAAAATATAGCAGAAGGAATGGTACCAGGAAGGAGGGGCAGGGGCCGACCGACACGAAAATGGGCACAGCATATAATTGACTCCTTGAGTATGAAAGTACATGAGGCGGGAGAACTGGCGAGAAACCGAGTTTCTTTCAGGCAGACTGTGATGAGAGCGACGTTCTGCAAAGGACCTGCTACATGATGATGATGATGATGTTAATGTCTATGTTTTGAACTGTCTTGGTACAAGAAAATCATCATCATTATCATCATCATGTGCCCTGCCAACCGGCGTAGGCGCTCATGCGTCTCCACAGATCACAATCCCTGGTGGACTGGAACAGCTCTCTTGATGATATCTCCCCATGCCATCGTTTCAGCCCATCCAGCATCATCACTCTTGGTCTGCCTCTACCCGTCTTTCCACTGATGTTCTCCAATGTCTCTCTTCTCGTTATGTGGCCAAAGAACAGTGTTTGTCTCTTTCTTATTATTGTATATAGAGATCTACTTTCATTGGCCTCTTTCAAGCAATCGATGTTAGTTACTCTGGCCGTCCAAGGTTTTCGTAACATTCGTCTCAGAAACCACATCTCTGTTGCTTCCAAGTTCTTCCAAATTTGTTCACCGACATTTCAAGATTCGCTGCCATACAGCAGAACAGGTTCTATGTAACATTTTAGCACCCTCTTTCTGACATTAAATGAGAGCGATTTATTGCATAAGATATTTTTCATTTTCTGAAATGCACTTTCGCTTGACCTATCTGCTTTTAATCTATGTCACACATCTTCCATCTAAACATACATATATAATATATATATAGTATGTTATATACATCCATAAAAATCGAAAACACGCAAGGATTCTGGCTATTGCTACAAATTCATGTAGAGTACTGAAGCCCTCGGAATATTAAGGCCCTCAAAGTACGGAGCCCTCAAAGTACAGAGGCCATCAAAGTACCGAAGCCCTCAAAGTGCTCAGGCCCTTAAAGTACTGAGGCCATCAAAGTACTGAGGCCCTCAAAGTGCTCATGCCCTCAAAGTATTGAAGCCATTAAGGTGCTGAGGCCCTCAAAGTGCTCAGGCCCTCAAAACACCGAGGTCCTAAAAAAACTGAGGACCCTAAAGTGTCATTCGTAGCAGGAGGCAAAGAACTCATGGAATATTCGTGTGTAGTCTTCTTCCTTAATTTTTTTCTCATTTTTTTTCTTTAGAATTTCCTTTTTTTTTCCCTATTCCTTCCTCACCATCTTTTACCTTTCATTTCCTTCTCGATTACAAAAATATGCTACCTTATTCCTATTTGTGAAGTTCTAGTTATAATTAAGATGCTCTTAATTGAGTGTTTAATTTTCTTTGGTCATTTGTGGTGTTGACATCTTTTCTGTTGTAGGTCTTGACCGCTCTTTTCTTTCGTTAGTTCACTGCTTCACACTTGAGCCCACAGAGGTATAGAAAGATAACACACACACACAGTCACAAACAAAACAACAACACATACATATAGAAGTAAAGAGTGAAGTTAAACAGATAAAGGGACATGGCGCGAGCTGAATGCGATGGAACAACTTGATATGATTAGGTTGAGGGCTTATGCTCCAAAAAGAATAAGGGTGACAATAAAACGTTGAAAGAAGATGAAAAGGGGTTCATTCGCCTCCGATTTTCGGAATGCGTTCTCTTTGCTCTTTTCGACTTCTACGAATAGTATTTTATTTCGTTTATTGATTTGTATTTTGTAACAGATAATGGCTGTTCTTTTTATTATTACTATTACTATTATTAGCTAAATGTTGTTAGTAATATTGCTATTCTCGTGACGGCGTACAATTAAAAATAATATCCTACAAACAGTCAGAGAATGTAATCTAAGATAGCATCGTGATTTAATTCCCATCTTCCTGGCTCTTCCTTCTTCATCCTCCTCCTCCTCCTTCTTCTTCTTCTTCTTTTTATTATTATTATTATTATTATTATTATTATTATTATTATTAATTTCTTCTTTCCTTATGCTGCTTCTTTAATTTTCATAATTCTTCGCCGTTTGTCTACCTCAACATCTTCTCATTTTGCGTTTTTTCTCGAATTTTGTTCCTACTTCAAATAAGAAAGTGAATACTTTTACTTTCGTGAGATTTGAGAAATATTTTAACGAAGTTGTTTGAACGGAGTAATTACACGCTGATAATGAAGACAGACAGACAGACAGACAGACAGACAGACAGACAGACAGACAGACAGACAGACAGACAGACAGACAGACAGACAGACAGACAGACAGACAGACAGACAGACAGACAGACAGACAGACAGACAGACAGACAGACACAGACAGACAGACAGACAGACAGACAGACAGACAGACAGACAGACAGACAGACAGACAGACAGACAGACAGACAGACAGACAGACAGACAGACAGACAGACAGACAGACAGACAGACAGACAGACAGACAGACAGACAGACAGACAGACAGACAGACAGACAGACAGACAGACAGACAGACAGACAGACAGACAGACAGACAGACAGACAGACAGACAGACAGACAGACAGATAAGCGGATTAATACAAGGAAGAAAAAGACCCTAAAAATAAAAGCAAACAAGGCAAAAACATAATAGACAGAAGTTGAACATACAAGCAAGAGGTACCTAGACATGCAGAGAGAGAGAGAGAGAGAGAGAGAGAGAGAGAGAGAGAGAGAAAGAGAGAGAGCAGAGAGAGAGAGAGAGAGAAAAGCAGATCAAGAGCACCAAACATACAGATGGACAGACAAGCGGACAACTGAACGGACGAGCATGTGTGCTTTTAAGTTTTAAGACAGACAGTTGGATGGGCGGACGGATAAACATACGGACAAAATGTTTGAAAATAACAAAAGTTACAGTGTTATTGACTGCAACGCCCAACACACTGTCAACATTTTGCTGCCGTGAAGCTATGGCTATGAAATAAGTGAACAGTAATTTTTGTAATACCTGAAGCAACACATAATCCACATCTACTTACAATTTGTAGATTATGAAATTCAACTGCCGCTTCAAATACAAATATTCACAGAGAAGTCATAAACAGGGCGGTGATTTTCTTCATGAGTTTGAGAACGTGTTTAAACACATATAGACTGTATCATACAGTAGCAATCACCAGCCCTTGGCTTCTGTTTACGATTTCAGCTCTCGAGATGACCTCGTGTCATATACACACGTTTATTGTCATGGGCGTCGACAAATGGAGCACTGGTTAGTCAAGCGTTATCGTGGAAGCCGAATAATGGAACATTGACTCGTTAGAGTTATGACTAGTGTCAAATAATAGAATATTGACTAGCTGACAAATAATATTTTTTGGAAAGACAAAAAGGTGCCATTGATAAACACTTACGGGATAAAAAGACCATTTTTCTGCCAAACTGGTCATGTACTGACCCAATAGCCACACAGTACTAGAGCAAAGTATCGAATTGAATTCACAAATTTTCATTGAATCGGTAGATTATGGAAAATTCTTTGACAGCACTGATACGGAATCTCTGAATATGTATAAGGCACTATAGGATTTCACGTGGCATAAAAAGACTTTAAATGCCGAGATCTTCATTCAGTATATACTACTCGTCCTTTTTAGGATGAAATTTTTCGTTATTTGAAGCCTTGCCATGGGCCGCAATATAGCCCGACCATAAATATGGCCTAATGGCTGAACGCGGTTTCTGGGACCTCTCCACAAGTGATCCTCATCCACATAGTGGCACATTGTGTCATCGGGTGTTTATCGCTTGTGTGATGTCCTGGTAGGGTAGAAAATCAGTCAGATCTTCATTGGGGAAAGCTAACCTCTCTTATTTTACTGGCAGTGGACTGGATTATGAAGACAGCAACAGCTACTACCAGAAATGGAATTCAGGGAAACCCTTACAAAACAGCCTTGTGACCTGGCATTTATTGATGATATTTCTCTTCTACGCCACTCATGGAATCAGATGCAAAATAAATTAAACACATGATGCGAGGTCACAACAATTAGGTCTAAACATCAATACGGAAAGACAAAGATAATGAGAATAACCAGACAAACAATAATCGGATTTCTCTTAATGATACCCCTACTCCAAACTGTGGAATCATACACCTATTTGTACAGTAATATCGATGAAAATGGTGGAACTGATAGAGAGATTGAAATATGAATGACAAAGGCAAAAGACGTTTTTACAACACTAGGCTATTTGTGGAAGTCAAAGGAAAATAAAATTAATACCAGATTTAAAACTGTTAATTCCAGTGTCAAATCATATTGTTGTATATAGCTTAAACACGGAGAACAACTGAAAAATTTACTAATAAACTTACAAACATTGATTAAGTGGTGCCTGCGCATAATAGAGGCAATCAAATCATATGGAAGTCACTTATGCTCATCTTTTGAAGACAAACAAATTCCAGTGAATCTAGTGGTGAATAAAATAATAGGACATAAGCTGAGAAAAATATAACTAGAATGTCTTTTCACTGGAACCCAAAAGGTCATAGAAATTAAGGCACACCCCCCTTGTACCAACTTCATCTTCTTCTTCGTGCTCACCAGCTGTACACTCTGGCGGAAAGTTTTGGTTGCTCGACCACTACTGAATTGCAGTCCTGCTCCAGAACCTGAGTGTTGTGTGTGCATCAGTTTTACAAATCTCATTCTCTTGAATACAGACTGTTGGTTCCTTGCCTCTCCGGCAGATGCACTCCAACTTCAAAGGAAGCTCCCCAATTAGTCGACTGTTACGACATGCTTTTGGGGAGGCAGTGGGTCTATTCTTGTTTTCCCCACAACGGGACCCCGGAACCCACACGGGGAACACTTGTACCAACTAATCCCCCCCCCCCCCACACACACACACACACACACACAATCACCATAAAGAAGATACATAAAGTTAGAAAGATGGGGAGGGCAACAGGGGAGCTGCATGAAATTGTAAAGGATAGGACAATTTGGCGTTAGTTGGTTGAGGGCCTATGCTCCACTGGGGGGTCAAGGACAAAAGAAGAAGAACATTGTTTGGGTATCTTATTAAAATCAAAACCTATGAACCACTGATAAAAGAAACAAAAAGTCTGGATATGAAGCCATAAAGAAACATACGAGCTCGTAAATAATTATCAATAGGCAACATCAGCAGTAACACTAAACGCGCAAATACAATCAAAACAGTAGATCTGCTCTCAGAACTTCAGGCAAGACTTCCCAGCACTCACAGATAAGTGGCACATAAGACAAATAACCTCACCCATCTACGACATGACAATTATTCTTCCAAACATTCTTCCAAACATTCTTCCAAACATTCTTCCAGACATTTTTCCAATGAACAGGCGCTTTATAATATTGTTTTTAACTTTATTGTTTTATCTTTTTTCTTAACGTTTCTAAATCGTGGCCCTGAACAACCCCCCCCCCCCCCCCCCCCCCCCCCCCCCCCTTTTTTTTTTTTTGTAAATTTTTTTTCATTTTTTATTAAATCATCTGGCCAGATCGTCTACGCCCTGGCACCGAAACACTGCTTGCTGCCTTTCGGGAGCCATGCCAGCTTTTCTGAAATACGTGCTCAGTAAACCGGAACCTGTCTATACCAATAGGTGCCAAGAATAAACAGGAAGGTCTGTCGGTAAAAGAGATAAATGCACGATCAATATATTCTGCTACATAGCATTGCTAAAATCATCATTTTCATTCTAGGTTTTAGTGCGACTGACGAAATTATGAATTCATAAGCTTTGTGGCGTATGCAAGCAATGGCAACGTTGTCATGTTGAAGACATCGAGGTCACAGCTGTGGAGGTTAAGATCGGATATTTCCACTTTGTTACTACCAGTGAACGCTCGCAGTTGGTGAATTAATAGGTTTCAATAATACGTCCGCCCGGTTTGAAGCCCAACACTGGCTTTTTCCAGGGGCCGCAATATAGGCAGGCTTGAATTATGGCCAATTGTCTGAACGCGGTTTCTGGGACCTCTCCACGGTGATCCTCATCCACATGGTGTCACTTTGTGTCATCGGGTGTTTATCGCTTGTGTGATGTCCTGGTGGGGTAGAAAGTCAGTCAGTCAGTCAGACCGCCCGGCTCTCTAGCGTAGTTGGCTAAATCGGATTGAGCGGTGACCGGGTGACGAACTCCTTGTGGTCCGGGTTCACTCCCGGGGGTAAGCAGAAAAGCCACATTTCTCCCAGATTTACGGAATTGCAATGGAATCAAGGCCGAAAGGTTGTGATATCCATAATACCGAGCCTAAGGGTTAACAACTCATGGCTTCTGGATACTAAAACAAACAAAACATCAATCATACGTCCAAAAAGGCGCAAATAAGCAGGCTTGTTGAAAAAATAACATTGACACATTATGTGTGCTGAGTGTGTATGAAAACGTGAAGATCCAGGGATGATCATCGGGGAGACAGGCGCTCCACGGACGTGAAAAACAGGAAGATCTCAAGTTAAGGTTAGGGAACATCGACTTGCATTAGACAAAGTATATCCCATAAAGCTGGCTATCTCCACAGAACGACGGTCTGTCTGCTAAGAGAGTGGCACAAAGCACGAACTCCTTAGCTTTAGCGATGATCCCCATTGCTCTAAGTAAACATTACACATGTGAACCGAACGACGCCTCGGTGAATCGAACCCGTAATCTTCAGATCGCGTGGCAAACAGCTTGACCACCGCCAGGGAGACCGCCAAGACAGAGAAAGATCTCAAAAGCATCTGGATTCGAGATGGGTGAGGTGACGTGATGTGTGCATGCCAGTAACCGAAGCAGAAGGATGGCCGTGTGGGGTTTTGAAAGACCGAAGGATAAACTACTGGGAACTGGTTGCGGTGGCAGTGGTGATGATCTTTATGGTGAATTGATTTTAACACACACACGTGCGCGCGCGCACACACACTCACGCACACACACGCACACACACTCACGCAAGCACACACGTCATAATACGCACGCACGCGCACGCACGCAACACTCACACACACACACACACACACACACACACATCCCGGCTATAAAGAGAGGTGGTTGGGGAGGAGGAGAAGAGAAATAAATGTAAATTAGAAATATATGAAAAAGAAGAACTAAATAAAGAAGAGGAAGGGGAAAAAAAAAGAGCAAAAACAAAAAGAAGATGAAGGACAAGACTGCGAAGATTACGAATGAAACATGTTGGCCCACCCATAGAGAGTGTAGGTTAAAAGGTCCGAAACTTTCGGAGAAGAGGGACCTTCACTTGGGGGCCAAGGTCATTTTAAAAATATATTCTTTCTTTCTCTCTCTCTCTATCTCTCTCTCTCTCTCTCTCTCTCTCTCTCTCTCTCTCTCTCTCTCTCTCTCTCTCTCTCTCTCTCTCGCTCGCTCTCTCTTGTTGTATCCCACCAGGATATCACACAGAGCGATAAACATCCGCTGACACAATGAGGATAACCCGTGGAGAGGTCTTAGAAACCTCTTTCAGACGTTAGGCCATATTTATGCCCCGGCTATATTCAGGACCCCCCGGCAAAAGCCAGGGTGGGGCTTCAAATAACGAAAAATTGCATCCCGCATGGGGACGACTACAATCTGAAATCAACTAACGAATAATATATTCACAATAAGCATCAGTGCAAATAAACAGAACCTTTGGAGGTTTACAGCACAAAATGGCTGCATGTCTATGTCACTTGTTTTCCTTGATCTAATCTTTCCTCTTTTGACCAGTAATTTGTCTGTTAGAATATATTGTTTATTGTTGTCTCAGAATATAGCTTTAGGCACGTCTTACTTTCTTCTTCTTTCTCTCGATGTTCACCATCTTAAACTCACGCGGAAAGTACTGGTTGTTATTCCATTTTTGGACTTTGGCTTTGTTCCAGGACTTGACTTATGCGTGCACATCCGTTTTACACATCTGTCTTATACGTGCGTAAATTAGTTTGCATCACGCGTGGTTCAGCACATCTGCTGCATCTTGTCTATAAGAAGAAGCTGTACACCACTTTTCCCAACATGTGACGCAATTTTTGTGTTATTTTAAAGCCCTATTCCGGTTGTCGTCGGGGGCCTTAACACAATCTAACGGTTAAATGTGGTTCCTGGGACTTGTGCCCCGGGGAATTCTCATCTAAATGGTGGCACATTGTGTCATTGAGTGTTTATCGTTCACTGTGCTGTCCTGGTGGGGTTTCTGGGACTTGTGCCCGGGGGAATTCTCATCTAAATGGTGGCACATTGTGTCATTGAGTGTTTATCGTTCACTGTGCTGTCCTGGTCAGGTTGAACGCCACTCACTTCCTGGCAATTGTGATCAAGGCCAGTTTTAGAACAAGTAACTCAGTCAGAAGAGAAACTAGAATATTATGGCTTGGAGAGAATGATGCACCTGGGTGTGACCAAAGAGTCTAGCCGGCTCACTACACTTTAGGGAAAGGCAAGCGGACATCTAACAAGACAACGACCGGTACCATTAGTATTGAAATTCTGCACTGCTGCTGAAGATAAGGACGGAGCACGCATGGGAACGCCCTGAGTGGTGTGATGCCAATTCTTGACTCAGTTCATCTCAGCTCACTTCCTTCTTCGTCTGTACCACCTCGCTATGGTCAATACCTGCCTCAGCTGTATAATGGCGTCTATTCTATAAGCGATGTATTGTTGTGATGCAACAGTACAGAAGAGTATTCCCACTCCAGCAGTTACAGGCGTCCATAGCTGCATAAATATAACGGTTTCTACTGTGGTTATTTCAAGAATCTAACCAGACGTGGAACCGGTGTCAGCAGAAATCAAATCACCATCAATTATATCACGCACGCCAATAGTTACTGTTTCAAACTGTTCAGTGATGAAAGAGGCCAGACCGTATTTTGTTTAAGGAGGTTCGGTTTTTACTCTATGGGTGATCGATTTTAGATTACAGGAAAACAAATGATGGATTGCATTTGATATATTCCGTTTGTTTGGTCTGCATAAAGAAAATAATCTTTATTTAGCACCTTGTCGGTGGGATTTGAAAGCTATGTGCTTGCTTTACTGTCTACTTACCTAGCTACTATCCTATGTATTAAAATATATCTGACTTCGACCTTTCCCTCCAGTATGGTTTTTAATCGTGTGCTACGTCTTTTAATGTGGCCAAAGTATTTTCACTTGTCTCTTTTATTTATTTCAGTAATACTCTTTTCATTTTTAACCTTTCCATAACCTCTGCATTGGACTGTTTTTGTTTCCATGATAAAACGAATTCATACCTCTTTCCCCCGACACAGTTTGACTTTCTAGTTGCTTGCCATGTTTCTGCACCATACAGCAGAACTGGGTATTCATAACATTTGACGATTCTCATTTTTAGTGTGTTTTTTATCTCCAGGTCGGCTCTGTGGCTAAGTCGATGCGAACGCTTCGTAATGCCGGGGTGCCGGGTTCGATCCATGCGCCTTGCGTTGGTTTCGACAGTGGTATCAGGGGGCTGACCGTCCAGTAAGCAATGGCAAACTACTGGACGTAAATTGCCAAGAGAAACCACACAACAGCCAGGGGCTGCTGGGGTTGGTTCTGCAACGTCCTGTAAAGGATACGCAACAACCTTTTTTTTTTATCTTTAGGCCTGCGTGCCCAATTATTGACAACTTGTAAATAAAGTTTGTTCGTTTGTTCGTTCGTTCGTTCTAGCTGCCAGTAACTTCCTCATCTTATTGAAGACAGTTTTAGCCAATCCTATTCTCTTTTCGATTTCCGTTTCGCTCCTTTCATCATCTGTTACTACGTGTCCTAGATAGGAAAACCCTGTTTTTGTTCTAATTGCTCTCCGTTTACTGTGATGTTCACTGTTGATCATTGTTTATCCATTGTTAATTACCATAGTTTTTGTTTTTCAAATGTTATTATCTAAGCCTTGAGGAGCGGCTGGCCAAACGGTGAGAACACTGGGCTTTCAATCGGGAGACCCGGGTTTGAATCCTCGGTAAGGCTAATTTTTTTCTGTCGTGAGCAAAATCAAATCCTCAGGCTCAAAGACCCCCCTACACCGCGAAAGTGGTTTAATAAAGACAGTAACTGGCAGTTAATGTCTAAGCCATACTCTGCACTACACCTGTTGACTTGATCAACTAGTTCTTGTAATTCCTGCTCGTTTTCTGCTAGTAGCACTGCGTCATCCACGTTTTTTGAATGGTAACACTGGAGTATGTCACCATAACGGTAAAGTTGGAGAGGAAGAGAGGCAAGGGAGACCAAGAGAGAAGATGCTGGACAGTTTGGCACCAAAGCATAGAAGAACATCTGATCAGAAATGACTGACAGTACACGAGACTGAAGAGAGTGGGAACAGATAAGATTATGAACGTGTCCGTGTGTTTTTGAACCTCAAGATAGGCTTAGCAAAAAAGCCCACTGCCTCGGAGAATTGCCGTTAGACTATATTTATATTTCATTGAAAAATCATTTACTACTTACATGTGTGTGTCCATCCTGAAGAAATATACACGAAATGTAGTCTCTCTCTCTCTCTCTCTCTCTCTCTCTCTCTCTCTCTCTCTCTCTCTCTCTCTCTCTCTCTCTCTCTCTCTCTGTTCCCAGGCTATCTATCAACTTCAGAGTATACACATCCAGATTAGATGGAGCACGTAGGCTTGAACACTGGATCTGGCGACCCTGGCAGTAGAGCCAAGATATTGATACAGCTAAACATTGTTTCTAGTACCAGAGTTCAGGCATCTGCAGCCCAGTGGTTCTCAAACCATTGATATACATATATACATTTAGTGACTCTCCCCTTCGCACGTTGAATTCTTAGTCTCTCTGCATGAACAAACATTGGTACTTTAAACAATAGCGACCCTTAGTCTATCTATGACTTTTTTTTTTAATTTCCTCTTTAAGTTTCTATCATTTTCTCTCCCCCCCCCCCCATTTTTTCTGCGCGCCCGCCCCCCCCCCCCCCCTCCCACACACACACAAATACACTCACCTTTTTCCTAGTTAACACCCAAACCTGAATATTAATCGCTCTTACAGTCATTACAGTGCGTTTTATTCTATGTTTCATTCTCTCAACAGAATTACTAGACGCTTCCTGAGAGCATGGTACAGAGCATGAACTCCGTAGCTCCAGCCACGCTTCTTGTGATTCTCTGTAAATACTGAAACGATCCCACGACCTCCAGAGCTCGATGCAAACTGTTTTACCTCTTCGCACAGAGACCCAATGAATTGCTCCAATAAAAGCAGATCATATACGAGCTATTGACATGGCTATATAGTTCTTATTGACTTAAGTTTGTTGATGCAATATTAGTTAATTTTCGTTGCCTTCAGATGGGTTGGATTTCAAGATTCTGACCGCAGTGGAGCTATTACCACACAGAAAGATCCTAGGATCTCACCTGGATATGTGCCGAACTGCAATCCGAGGCTCTCTCGTGGATATGGGCCTAAATGCAATTGTAGGATCTCACCCTAGATATGGGCCTAACTCCAATCTTAGGATCTCACCCTAAATATGGGTCTAACTGCAATCCTAGGATCTCACCCTAAATATGGGTCTAACTGCAATCCTAGGATCTCACCCTAAATATGGGTCTAACTGCAATCCTAGGATCTCACCCTAAATATGGGTCTAACTGCAATCCTAGGATCTCACCCTAAATATGGGTTTAACTGCAATCATAGGATCTTACCCTAGATGTGGGTCCAATCCTAGGATCTCACGCTAAATATGGGTCTAACTCCAATCCTAGGATCTTACCCTAGATATAACCCTACCTAGATATGGGCCTAACTCCAGTTATAGGATCTCACCTTAGATTTGGGTTTAACCCCAATGCCAGGACCTCAGTCTAGATTTGGGCCTAACTTCATTCTCAGGACGTCGCCCTAAATTTTGATCTAGCTCTAATCCCAGTACCTCACTCTAGATATGAACCTAACTCCAATCCCAGTACCTCACTCTAGATATGAATCTCACTCCAATCCCAGGACATCACACTAGATTTGAGCCTGTCTCCAATCACAAGATCTCACCCTAGATTTGAGCCCAACTCCAACTCTCGGTTCTTGAAAGTTGCTAGAGCACAGTACTGCAGTAGTCGGAGATATTCTGCGAATACTAAAGTTTGAACTCAAACCACTGTTTCCACAAGCTAATGCCCTAAATACAATAATATCGTGACACGTGACTTAAATAAGAAAGATTGACACACGCTTCCTTCTTACTTACAGACCCAACGTTATAAAACTCTCTCAGATGGCGAACAAAGATATAAACCAGTTGCTATGAGACAATCTCGTTTAAAGATTCGCTACGTGGCTTCGCGCTCTATTTTGCCCAAAGCCAGCAAAACATAGTTCAAGGAATTGTAAGAGGGTGTATAGTGTCTGAGTTTTAACAGTGGCGAGGTGTGATCAGTACGAATGTTTAAGCGTTAGCAATGAACGATTACACTGGAGGGGGTATGGTATGATATTCTCCTCCTCGTCGCTTTAATGCTGAGAGATTGCGTGCACAGCTAGAATCGAGGTACTGGTAACTGATAGCTTTCACATTTACAGTTTCCTTATTAGTGGCGTAAACATTAATTCTTTTGAATAGCGAAAAGTGCTCGGCGAGACGTCAACCTAGTGGTGCTTTTGTAATAAATAGAAAAACGTTCTCACAAATAGCAAAATAATGTATCTTTCTTCTTCAATTGAAAGTATAACCGGCGATTACAAGCATATCATATCATTCTAAGTTCGTCTGCGTTAGGCCTGTAAAACTGATGTTGGCGAGTCGTCTTGCAGTTTACATTCTATGCTGCAATATTTCTGTCGGCCAAACTCATGCAGTGGCAACAAACCCCTAATTAATCGCCTTTTACTACAAGCTCTTTGGGGGCAGTAGAGGGCTCCGGAACCCAGACGGGGAAACATTCAAAGTATATAAGATTTATAACAAAAACAACCGCCAAACAAAAGCGGACGTTGATATATGCTTTATGGAGTTTTCGAAACAAACATACCAAAGAGTACATATGACATAGGTAATTCCCTCCAGTCGAATGTGACAAAAGCCGATATTGAGGGTCATAAAATGCTATATATAATTTATTATTGCTGTATGGAGTGGAAATGTGGATCTCAGCCGACTTGAAATGTTGTGCGAATTTCTTAGGTGGAATTGTGTGTGTGTGTGGGAGGGGGGGGGGAGGTGGCATATACTTTTTCAGAAACAGTAAAAATAAGAATGAGAACACTTTACAGGCTAGATCTGATATTTGTGTCCTGTCACATTCACAACCCAGCGATCACTGTTTGTAATGATAAAGTCGTGGATGCAGCTAATGGAACTGTGTGTGTTATGGTCTTTAGCTTATACGTATTGCTGTCCGAAATGGTGCCAGGCATTTTTTTTTTTTTTTTGACAACGACGCCTCGGTACTTTTGGAGATGAGGCAACGCCCTTTTGTGGTTTTCGTGGACTTAAGGCGTCTATCTTGCCTTTGTGTGCCTGGAGTTAATGTAATGCCCTGCCTCGTTATTTCTGGAGTTGAGATGATGCCCTGTTAGAATTTCTAGTTGAGGTGATGTTCTGCATCAGTATTTTTGGAGTTCAGGTAATTCCCTGTCAGTATTTCTGGAGCTGAAGTGATATCCTGTTTCAGTATTTCTATAGTTACGGCGTCCTTCCTGTCTGAGTTAATGTGTCTGTCCTGCCTGTGTATTTCTGGATTAGGGCGTCCATTTCTGGATTGGGGCGTCCATTTCTGGATTAGGGCGTTCTTTTTGTCTGGGTATTTCTGAAGCCTGGGGAGGCCATGGCTCTGAAAGTTGCTGTTAACAATGATCAGTTGAAATGCCATAAAGAGAATCACAGAAAACGGTTAATATAACAAAGAAGATTACATGCTTTTATTATTATAAATTCAGAAACGTTTGATGTATGGTCTTTAATGAGGCCAGAATTCTTTACAATGTTATGACTGAATATAACAAGTAAGCTAACACATATTTTTATGTTCGGGGGTGTATCTACCTGAGGCGAGGAACTAATTAGTAAAATAAGACAAATCTGTAAAACGTATGTGTACCCGAAACTCAAGTACTGGAAAAATACTATAATCCAGAGGTGGACGAACAACCAGAACGTTCAGCTGGAGTTTACAGCTGGCGAACGCGAAGAAGAAGTTCTAGGTTTGGAGAAGGAAAGACAAGCCCTGCAACCCCTCCCTATCAGGGGCGACAAAATCTGAGTATTCAGGCCCCTAGCGCCCTCACCTCTCCCCCTACCCCTCCAGTGTCTTCTTCATGCCGTGTGCCCCTGTCCGGTATCATGTATTTCAATGCGACGTCAAGCCCGATTTAATTAAACATTCAGACTTATCAAGTCGAGATTGTCAATGAACAACAGAAACGGAGATTAGACAGAGAGTATAGCGCGATAAGCAGTAGACGGTAACTGCTGTCCTATTTGATTGTCTCAACCAAGGTATGTTGAGTATTTACCCTCATCCGGTCAAGGGTTCTCATATTCCTGTATGCGCTGTTGTAAATCAGATAAATTTCGTAATGCACCACCCGCAAATGTCAAATCCGGTAGTTCTGTGTGGACCCTGCTGGTTCCGAATCTTGGAAAAGGTTAGCACAGCTCTGCAACACAGTCCCTTTGGAGATGGTACTTTGGTTCCGGTTGAAGAGCCAAGCTCGACAACTTTACTCCAATAACTGCAAACTCCTTTCATTGCATAAACTATCTGATTGTCAATGATTCACACATAAACATTAAGAGTGACTTTTCCAAAGGATCTACCAGTTAACCAAAGCGGATACCTCCCTTATGTTATATGTTAACTGACTATAGTTAATTTCTGTGGGAAATATGCTACTGGAAAAAAAGAAACCTTTATCATCATCGTTTATTAAAATATTGTATATACTTTGTACCTGTTTATAGCACATTTGCGATACTTATGCCTTTCAGGAGATAGATTAAACCTCTTCGGGCCTTTGTTTTCCGGATTAGTCTTCCTGGTTGGTTCTGTGGGAAATCAGAAGACATTTGGCAGACTTATTTGTTTGTGGTGGATTCGCTATCCTATTCACAGGGGTTTATTCTACTGGGTACTGCATCTCTAGGGCAGGGTTGTTGAAAGGTAATACTTTCGTACAAATGTGGTACTCTTGCTGAGCAAAGCTGTACCTTTAGCACTAAGCCCGATGTTTAAGTACGTTTGATTAATTTTGCATCAGCATTTAAACAAAAATTTATTGGTACCGTAAGAAATAAGCGTGATTCAAATGTACCTTTTGAAGTGATTGTCAAGCGCTTTTTTATTTAACAATTGACAACTGGCATTTTGTCCTTCTCTTTTGTCGCAGTTTAACAACATTTATTTTGTGCTCAAAATTTTCTTGTTCAGTTTTATTTTAAAGTATTTTATGACAATTTGTTTTGTTAATATGTTTGTAATTGTTCCTGTCTCTTTTTAAATTGCAGTTTCAGTTTTCAGGATAAGCGAACATGAAAATACGAATGTAAGTTCAGATAGTGATGGTTGCAAAAAAAATAATATTGCTGAAAAAAAAAATTGCTGCTACTTACGGTGGGAAACGTAGCAGTAAAGTTGCTAACGTATGGGGGGCGGGAGGAGAGAGAGAGAGAGAGAGAGAGAAAGAGAGAGAGAGAGAGAGAGAGAGAGAGAGAGAGAGAAACAGAGAGAGAGAGAGAGAGAGAGAGAGAGAGAGAGAGAGAGAGAGAGAGAGAGAGAGAATCTTCATGTTTGTCGTCGGCAAATTAACAAATAACTTCAGTTCTTCTCAAATTTAAGACACGCCAATTTTATTTATTTGTGTGTGTGCGTGTGCGTACGTGCGTGCGAGCGAGCGTTTACATCTGTGTATGCTTTAAAGACGTTTTAAGTTTTTCAATTAAAAATGTAGCACATTTGGAGAAAAACAAAACATTTGGTATTATTCCCAAAAATACTTCGGCAGCCCTGCCCTGGAGGCCAACAACTCCACGATCCCCTGGAAGCTGTCTTGCATAATGATCCGTAAAACCTTCACAGAGCCTACTGGCGCAGGAAATGAGGTACGGTTAACTCTCACTCACGCCTGTGGCCGAAATCATTTACTACTGGTTTATTATGTCGACGATCCATGTGCAATGGGTGGTCTCAGTTTCAACTAGATCTGGCAGGTATGCAGAGACAGAGAATGAACATACACTCCAAGGCCTCACCCAGCACAAAGCATTAAAGTCTACTGTGTTCGTAAATTGTTTTTGTAACCTATGGTGCCATATCAATGGTTTGAAATGAATTGTGTCCGTATTCCATAGTTGTGGATTTCAAGTTCTACGATATACATGGCCAATAAGACACCTTTGTTTGGGGGTGCCTAGTTGACCATGTTCTTAGTGCACTTGTATTCATGGCGAGGCGCACACGCCGTCTGGACGTGACAGGTTCAATTTCCTGCACGGTAACTATAGCTTTCGATTTTTATGTTGTCTAGTGTGTTCTTCTATCTATCTACTTTTTTCTATGAGTGCCGATCAATACACTTTCTGTTACTTGATTAACCCAAAATTGTTGCGCCTTTCCACGAAAATGACAATCAGTCGTTCCGTTTTTCCATGGCGTCGTCGTCGCCTTGCCCTGCCAGACTATACAGCTCTGGGTGTGGACGGTTATAATTATTGAGTGGTCTCTACCGCCTCTACCTCCTACGACGTTTTCTGGCGCCTATTTTATACTGATCTGAGCATCGAGGTTAACTGCCGCATAAACAGCATCCTGTCACAAAAACTGAGCTGTTTCGGTCACATTAAACGTCATTGTTGC
Organism: Candidula unifasciata; assembly: GCA_905116865.2. NCBI lineage: Eukaryota > Metazoa > Mollusca > Gastropoda > Stylommatophora > Geomitridae > Candidula > Candidula unifasciata. The sequence continues at coordinate 645,166 of CAJHNH020000336.1, read as the reverse complement.
CTGAAGAGAACGGCGATGGGGGACGCAGTTCCTGGAAAATGAGGTAGACCTCTGAGTGTGTAGATACAAGACACTGACGAATTGGCTATGAAAGCACACACTACTTGTAGTGCTGGAAAACGCCGCGGAGAGAGACTTTCGGGCGTGACATTCTGTAACGGACTTTCTGGCTAATGATGATGATTCTACACAGGGCTTTCTTTTTTTTTCCAAGGCATGCCATCGTAGTGGGGAATGAACATGACAGATTGGCTGGATCTGCATTGCCGGGTGGTGAATTGATACATTATAAGGCAGATGTTGTCAGAGCTCTTTGGAAACAAGTAACGAAGTCAGAAGAGAAACTAGATTATTGTGGGCTGAAGAGAATTATGCGCCTGAGTGTGGGCTGAAGAGAATTATGCGCCTGAGTGTGACCAGAGGGTTCGGCCGGCAAACTACACTCAGAGGGGAGGCACGACGGTTATACAACCAGATTACGACCGGTACCATTAGTATTGGAACGGCGCGGGCTGCTTAGTATGGGGACGGAATGCCCGTGTACTGTGAAGTTAATTCTTGACTCAACTCCAGGCAGACCTGGAAAAGTAGGCGAATTCTTCCCCCCCCCCCCCCCCCCCCCCCCCCCCCCCTGTGCAACATGTTCTTTCACTGATCTGGAGCTTAGAAGTAGTCCTTTGGCCAGACTGATGCTATTTTCAGCGTAGACGGGTTTGCTGACTGTAAAATAAGAAACAATTGGTTTGTTTCTCCTTAGGCTGGAAAAAGAAGGGGGGGGGGGGTGGGGGAGGGGTGTGAGGTAAATCTGCCAGCAGTAGTTCTATCCACCGCAACATGTCTTCAAAAGAGTGGTACACAGAATTAAACCAAAAACATTTGAGAAGCTACCCGAGAGAACCCAATACACCAGAATACACACAAATTATAAAATCAAGCTGCCATTCACTTGGGTTTTAACAATCAATTGTTCTGGAACACAAGATCTCGGCCATTCAAACAAACAACACAGAAAGTCCACGCCACAACAAAGGCCACAAAAACATGTCCAGTTCCTCACAGAGATTTATTTCAAACAAAATATTGATATACACAACTAGTTCATATCCGCAACATTTCTGTAATTAAAAGACAAATAACTAATGTAAACATTTCAAAGCCAGGGCTACGTTTGCAACTGCAGTCATCAAGTAATCATCAACAACAAGCGATTCTTTAAACAGGACAAACATGTCCTGCAGGATGTCCACAGCTTGAAATGTTTACTGGCCATTTGTTTTTATAAAAGTTATAAAATAAAAAAACGTCACATAAAAGGTACAATAATCTGACAAAGAAGGGCATGGACGGCACAAGCAGAGACTAAGATAAAAAAAGTTTTCTTCTGAAGACCATGTCACCAGGGACAGCAGAAAAGACTTGCGACCGTCTCTGATGCTGGGGTTGATAATGTGTTATTAGCACACCTTGATGGATCTGTCCTGTGGTCAGTCAAAATGCTGGCTGGGGTTTCTCAGAGTGAGAGGCAGTCATGACCCAACAGAAGTGAATGTATCAAACTGCAACCTCCAGAATGAGAATGATGATGGAGGCTAACACTGTGGCCAGAGATGTCTTAACAGCACTGTGGGTCCCTGGACAAACCAGGGTGCTGGGACCCCTTGTAAAAACCAATATGGCAAGTCAATTGACATGCACAGATTAGCATGGTGCTCCTATGAGGCCCAGGCCCATGCACTGAGATGGCACTGACTGTGGCCCTGAAATGGTTCTCTAACATATCACCGACAAAGATGATTACTGTCCATGCTTTAGGAAGTTCAGAAGGGACAGCTGTACCATGAGTGACTGCCATTCATGAAGGACACAGCACCTCAAGAACTTATGAATCCATTGTCCAGATAATTCAGTAACACACAGAAACCAGGTGCAGTAATCACAGAGGAGGATGGTTCCATTGCATGGAGAAACTTTTCTTCCTCTTGTGCGTCTGCTCTCAGTCAAAAATCTGAAAGAATGTGGTTAAAAATGAGTCTACCCAAGTTTTAGGAATAATCAAGTTGGTCATGACTTGCAGAGCTGGATGAATCTCTTCTGCATCAAAATTACGTAAGCACAACTTACACAAACAATAAAACTATACATAGAAACTTCTTGCTGGATAAATTATTGCTCACCCACACCAAATTTAAGAGTGAAAAAAACCTGATCATCTGATAAGTAATGATTACTATCATTCTTTAAATCAGGGACAGATTATATATAGCTGATAGCACACCTTCCACTGAAGTTGCTATAACACACAACTTCACAACAGGTTTTCAGTTTCTTGGGCAGCAATGGCCACATGATAGCCAGTCACCTTGTGAGCAACTTGTGATGAATGTCAACCAATATTACATCAGCAAATATGAACTAACTACTGCTGCTATTAAAGGCATTATATAACAATCTTGGTGACAATGAAGAAGAAGTAATTTAGATGACAAAGCAGACAGTGTGTGACTGGTCTGTTGGCAGACATATAAACCATATACCAACATGGTACAATTTAGTGAAGGCAGACCACAATATGCCCGTAAGTTGTGATGATATTCCAAACCTTAACTTCTAGTATATGCAAACTAAAAATGAGTAAACTGTTTCTTTATTGTTTAGTCACAATTACAAATCTGCATGTTAAACATTTTATCTTGCTCATATTAACAACGATAAGTCTCAGCGTCAGATGTTTTGTTTGTCTGGTTACACACAAGGCCACACCAACAAAGAGACAGGTGTCAAAAAGCATGGCTGTACAGTTGCAACAACAAAAGTCTTTAAATGTTTGCCGCCAACTTCTGACAATATTAGTACAAAAACAGTGATCACAAAGTATAAAAATCTATAAAAAATCTCTGCTACATTAGGGATAATGTTTTATCATTAGAATACAAGAGAGCTGTTATGGTATAGCCGCTAGAGGGATCCAAAGGTCGCGGGTTGAAGTCCTGGCAGAGCTAGAATTTATAAAACAATGATCTAGGTTTCCAGATGGACCCAGCCTCAAGTACCAGTAAAGGCCCGCTAAGTAAGGGTGGCCTGCGTGATACTGACCTCATCACCCATCTGAGTGCCGATAGTCTATAAAATATGTCTAGCCATTTGTGCCCAATATGCTTGGAAAGGCATGAAAAAGATTCCTCTGCACAACTTTTACATTAAAATATGAAATTTTGAGAACACCAGGCCAGGAGGAAAAGCACAGGAAACAAATCCGCACCTCCCAGTCCCAGATACATTTGACTAGGCATTAACTATATGCATGTGTGCATAAAACTCCCAGTACTCATTGCTGTAAAGAATGTGCGCATACATGAATACACACAAACTAGAAAGTGCTATGGGCTTAGTTAGCCTCACAGACCTGGTAAGTCTTCTTCTTCTTTCGTTCGCTTTAAATACATTATCTATACCTGCAGTGCTGTCTCTAGTATGAACTTTCACCGTCTTTTGTAATTCACTTAGCAGCCTGTAAAGTTTGGCTTCCAACAGTGTCTCTCTTGGCCAGAAGTTTTGACTGGAAATGTATTTGGGAAAGTCTTGGGGGAGGTGATCTGTTGTCTCAGGAGCCAGTCCACATGTGCACATGGCTGACTCAAGAATCTTAAATTATGTGTACACGCGTCTGTGAAGGCAATTGCGCTGTTTTAAGGTGTTGAATAATGACCTGCCCTGAATTGCTGTGTGCCAGTTTTGGTGGCTTTCTAATTTATTTGATGATCGTCTTCTTTTGTGATAAGAGACTGGTATGTCAGGTTCATCGGTTGCACCTTGCTTAGCCAGTTTGTCAGCTCTCTCATTTCCAAGTCATCTGATAGTAATTTACTTGGAATCAGTTCGCAATGCACAGCCTGCCGCAGATCCTGCAGGCTTCTGTGTTAAGTTTAACATTTACATTTGTTTTTTTCAGGCATAACAATGACTTTTGTTAACAAAATCTGGTACCAATGCAGTATATGCTCTGCAGTTTCAGGTTGCCACCCTCACATTTATATTGCTGTAGAATCTATGATGGGCTTTCTTTCTATATGTGGCTACTGAGACTCTTGCATCCTGTTCCGAGTTTAAAGTAGTAACCTTGTCCGGTAAATATTGCCCTGTAGCTGAATAGATTATGTTGTGAGTGACTGTACCAGATATTTTTTTTTCTCTTGGTATGCAACAAAAGGTCTGTCTCAGTGTATTAGTCAATTTCTTCAGCTCTCTCATTCTCTTGTGTATCACCCAAAGATGGAACCACTGCTGAATAGATCTGTATTGACATATTTGACAGTAATCCATTTTGTAGGTCCTGGAGCTTGCTGAACAGTGTGTCAGTAAGAATTACTACAGGACATATATTATCTTCTGATTTCACAAATTTCTCAAAGTGTACTTAAGAATTCTAAAGGTGCAGTTAAGATTACTCTGGCCTCAGAATCACAGCTGGTGCGGAATATTTTTGTTTTAGATGTTTCTGTTAATTACCGAATTTGTTTGAATACAACAGTCTCTCTATTTGCTGCAGCAGTCACTGGATAAAAGCCATCAGGTGTTTACCCCAAGTTTTTAGCGTCACCATGGTTAACCAGTTTTGTGGATAGAATTCATTTGTACCTACAGCAGAATCACAGCTGAGACAACAAATTTGGCATGTCTTCTGTTGGTGGCAGTCAGTCAGAGGTAATCAAGTGATAAATAAACATTAAACTTGTGGTGAAGTAGGAGACGATCTTTTCGTCCAGGAGTATGAGCGGATTTCGGCATCAGCGGTCTTCATGTCTCACTGCTGAAGTATGGAACAGTTTCCATCAGAGAGAATCTGAACTGGAACATCGAAAGTTCAATACATCAAGTCAGTGAGCTAACCTTGTGGATCTGAGACATTGTGCTTTCCACTGTAACCCTGGACCATCACATTAAAAAGTTGACTCCTATGAAAGTTTACTTGGCCTTGATCCAAGCTTCTTTGCCCTGCACATCTGAACCCACCCCATTACTAGAAGCCCCTGTAGACTTGCCAAGTTCATTCAGCAGTGGAAACTGGCTGGAATTTGTGTGCTGCTGCTGATGGTAGCTGATGTCCTCTGCCGACAGGAATTGTCCACAAATCTTGCAGTCTGCGAGTCTGCCGGAGCCACCAGTAATTGGCCTTGCACGTGCTTGATGAGCCTTCCAAAGCTCCCTTTGCTTGCCTATGTCCGGCAGGAGAGCTAGCAGCTCTGGAAACACTTTATCAAATTCTACATCTCCCATGAGAGCTTGGCAACTCATATAGTAGCTGTTAGCATCCATCAGACCTTGTCGAAACTGAGCAGACAAAACTTTGAAATTGGAAAACCCTTCATCAACTGTTGCCAAAGCCTCACGGATGTCTTCAATCAGCTTCAAATTTCTAGATTTGAACTCTACCGGCTGAATATAGGCCACACTTGGAGAAAACCCTGGAGGTGTGGATGGAATGGAAGATCTTGGAGCTGGTGGGGCAGATGAAACAGGCATGCTCGCAAATCCTGGGGGTGCTGATATGGCAGCCGTTCCTCGAGGCTGAGGTGGAGCTGCAAAGCCTGGGGGTGGCTTGGGCTGCTGTATTGAAATAGACATTGCATGCAAAGAAGGGAAACTTGAGCTGTCGTCAATGGGCAAGGGACTTGTGACAGTTTTCTTCAAGGCAACATCCTCCTTAGTTTTGGACTGAAAGTCTTCAGAAAAGTTGCTTGGATTGTCAAACCAGTCCAGTAGTTTCACAGGTTTCTTGACTGACTGACTGACTGTGCTGGGTGGACTCCCCTTGTGGTCACTGTCATCTCCAGGCTGCATCAGTGCCAAAGCAATGTCACCCAAACAAGCATTTGCATCTTGGGAGGGTTTCACGTTAGCATTTTCTTCTTTTTTCACTTTCTTCTTTTTCTTAGCTTCATCTTTAGATTTAACTTTACCTGTGCGGGCTGGGAGTCCAGGAAATTCCTCAGGGTTGTTAGCTGGAGCAGGCTTGCGATGTGTCTTCTCTGTTGTAGCAACGCTTTCAACAAGACTTTTAACCATGTGCACATTACCTTCACTAGAAGCTTCTTCAGATGGCCTTTGGTAGCTTTCAGGTAGCTCAAATGATTCATCATAATGTTTCTCTGGCTTGGGTTTCTTTTTACTACTCTGTTTACTCCAGTCTGGTGAACTGGCAAACACACCATTACTCTTGGGCGCACCTCCGACAGATAGTTTAGGGAACTGGTTACTGTCTATTACAGGCATATTTGTATTTAGTTTACTCTTTGGCTTCTCATTCTTCAAGCTCTTACTACCTGATGTTCCAGAATTTATTACAGCACTATTAGCCTGAGATTTTTTAACCCAGTTTATGGGACCTGCTTGTGGTACCAAGCTTTGTGCTGGTGTACCGCCCCCTAAGGTCGGATATTCTTCTTCTGAATTTTTAGGTACAAATGCAGGATAACCTTTGGATATTTTAGTGGTGGGCCCTATTAGAGCAGGTTTAGGTGCAGATGAACTGCTGGTCAAAGCAGGATATTCATCTTCTGAGTTCTTCTGCACTGGTGAAGATTGCTCCTTAGCTATTCTGGCAACAGACCCCAGTGATGCAGGCTTATTTGAAAATAAACTGCCCCCTAAAGAAGAATCATTGTCTGAATATTTGGGTACAGATGAAGAATATTCTCTAGATATTTTAGAAAGCGACCCCAAAGAAGCAGGTTTATTTGAAGATAAGCTGCCACCTAAAGATGGATAGTCATCCTCAGATTTTTTTGGCAGTGACAATACAGGCTTGTGTGAAGTAGAGCCTCCACCTAAAGACGGATATTCATCTTCTGTGTTTTTGGGCGCAGACCTGGGATACTCTCGGACTCTAGCTACCGACCCCAATAAAACAGGCTTTGATTCTTTCACAAGAGGGGCAGCTGGCTTAGTATCAACTTGACGATTCATGACTGTTGAATAAGCTTTGGTTTGGGGCTGTGTCTGCTGTTTGTTGCCTCTGGTGGCTGACAGTGATGGGAAGTCTTCTTCAGGGCCACGAGTCGGTCTTGCCACAGATGGTACACTAACTGGGGCAACAGCTCCATTGAGAGCTGGGAAATCTGCCACTGGGTCTGGCACACGTTCTTCAGAGACTGGTGGAGCATCTGCACGGGTAGCTTCCTTGGATGCTTCAATAGCCCGGTAAAGATCAGCATCGTCTGAATCATGGTCCCGACTGAAAAACAAGACAAGTCTATTGTGAGCAATCTTGTATTTATGTTAAAGTAACATTACTTTTGAAAAAGTATGTGACATTTTTATAATCTTAAAAACTCTACTTTCATATAAAATATAGATAAATAATATCGAGATTCACGTTTCTAAAGAAACATTACCTGTCTATATGAACTCTTCTCACATCACATAAAGCAATACATTTCATTTCTTCTTCTTCATTCGCCGGGTGTAAGTTCCAGCAGACAGCCCTGGCCTTCGTCGATTTGGACCTTGGCTTTGTGTCAGGGCATGAGTTTTGTGTGTACATCCGTTTTACTTGTTTATTTGTGCTCTGCTGTTGTTCCATTTGTGTGCAGCTCTTGTTCCTTGCTAATTGGGCAGATCTATTCCGACTTTGAAGGAAGCCCACAATTGGTCGACTCCTACGACATGCTTGTTGGGGAGGCAGTGGGTCTATCCTTGTTTTCTCCACTATGGGGCCCCGAAACCCACACAGAGAAGATTTCTTTCAAGAGCTGTGAATATTTTATTAAAGACATACAATTATGTAAAGATATAAAATATGTAAACTAAATACCTGTAGGAAAGACAACTTCATAACTGTTTCACAATCTCACATTTGGGAAAGAAAAAAAACCAAACTGAGTACTGTAGATGTAAAAAAAAAATTTTCAAAAGGATCACCAGAAAGAAACAGCAGCATTCAGCCAAGTCATTAAAAAAAAGATGAACATGAATATGTGGTGGTAACCAAGGGGTTTGGAAAATTTCCTGTCTGTTTCAATGGCTTTTAAGTGGCACTGAAGCCTAGCTCATGTGTGTTTGAAGATTACACAAAGCAGGTGTGTCATAAAGTTTCTTTCAATATGAAGCCAGCTTTAGGCCTCAGAAATTAGATATCTAAGAAAGGTGGTCCAAGTGACAATAAGGGACAAAGTCCTAAATCAGACAATACATCAAGATCTTGATACCCAGTCCTTACAAGCCCAAGTGGATCGGTCACAGTTACAATGGTTTGGACATGTATGCAGAATGGGAGAAAATCGACCACCATGGCAGGCATGGGAGGCTAAGAACCTGGGAACCAGACCTCTAGGGTGACCCAGGGTCTGCTGGGAAGACAACATCTGACAATACCAAACTGAGAGGACTGGAATGGAAGAAAGCCAAAAAGAAAACTGCTGATAGAGACATCTGGCGATCTCTCTGGCAACCTCTACACCCCAAGGTAGAAGAGGAGCGACTAAGTAAGTTTTCCAACTTTAGACAAGGGTACTAAACAAAAGTTAGTACTACAATGAAATACCAACTTCTAATCAACTAAATGATTCAGTGCTTCAATGAAATAGCAGTTTCTGATGAACTAGATTAGGGCTATTCAACTAAGCTTACTCAAGAACTAAAATTAGAAAAAAAGGGATCACCAAGGGTTAGAGGCCAAGCTCTAGTATACAAAGATCATTAATACAATACAATGGCAATGATCTGCGGGCCACTACATGGGCCCTGGTGAGCCTAATTTGGCCCGCAAGTTGAATATCCCGGAACTAAATGCTTCAGTGCTTCAAGGGCCAAAGAGAGGGAGAAAAAAAATGATACAATAAATAAACTCCCATAAATGTATTGGAACTTACCGTCTGTTATAACGATCACCCCTCCCTCGTCCTCCACCAGTTTGTCTTTCATCAAAATCATCTGAGGACAAACAATGAATTGAAACATTCAAATGGAGCTAATTTTCATTTTATTTGCTGTTCAGTAATGTCTACACAAAAGGTCCAATTTTCTTGTTAGTAAGAGGATGGCTGAAACTGTTTGCTAAAGTATAAAAGAATCAAAGAATGTGTCTGAAATATGCTGTGAACGTTATTCCTCCCCCTGAGTTTTTAATTCTTCCATCATTTCATCCCCCTCCCACTTTTGTTTTGAGTAAATCCAAGATATAAAATCACAGGTACAAAGATGATGATGCAAGGACAGCGCGGAGCAAGATACAAAGGAGACAAACACTGTACAGATCAGAGAGAATATAAATCTCAATAGTGAAAGCAACCTTCTGCAAGACACACAAAAACATACCAGCCAAAAGGTGTCAACTGCAGTCAGAAAAAGAGTGTTACTGTTACAGGGTCATAAAAAGCCTGTACTTATTTATGATGTGAAACATGGACAACAAACACAGGCTGAAAAACGCATGAAGTAGATAAGATGCGTATTCTGAGTGAAAATGCAAAGAATACCGTCAATTCATCCTCGTCGCGCCCAGAGGCAAATAAGGCAGAGACAAATATCACCACCAAATTCGATCCTGAGCCATTCTCTCTATCTCCAGTTTTGTCCTTCGTGTAGCCTTGAGTTCGGTCTCAAAGGTTCCTCTCCAAGTGCCTTTGCGCCTGCCTCTTCTTCGCTGTCCTTGTAGTGTCCATTGCATTGCCTGTCTCGGCCATCTCTCTCTCTTCATTCTGAGGACGTGTCCAACCCACCCCCATTTTTATTTTTATTTTTGAATTTACATCTTCTTTTAAGTTTTTCGTTTGTTGTAATCTGTTGCTGATTGTAACTTCCCATGTGAACCCCAACACTGAAAAGTCTTTCCTCAAAGCCTCTTAGCATGCTTTCTTTCTGTTTTCCAAGTTTCTGCTTCACAGAGGAGATCTGCCCTAATAAATGTTTTGTATATCCTGAGTTAGTTTTAGTGCTGTAGATGTCTGATCTCCAGATACTCTAAAGTCTGTTGTAAGCAGCATTTACCTTTGCAATTCTCTGCCTGATTTCAACCAATACATTTCCATCCAAGAAGATATTGCTTCCCAGGTAGGTTAAATCAGTTACGGTTTCCAAACTTACATTATCTATTATTATAGGTCTTTCACTTTTGGGGTTTATCTCCAGCAGTTTTGTTTTGTTGACACTGATTCTGAAGCCTGTCTTTTGCTATTTCTGTGATATGCCTTTTATTGCAGATGTTCTTTGCTTTGGCTGATGACACAGATATCTGCAAAGTCCAAATGTTCCAAGTGTTCGAGAAGGTTCAACTGAAGGCCGTCCATGTGCCTTTGGTTGCTTTTTTCGTAACATAATCTATCACTTTGAGAAACAAGAAACGTGTCGGACTCCTGATGTTACCCTAAAGATTCTGTTTCCATGAGTCCTTTTTTCACTTTGCATTAGTATCCTTCATAGAGTTCTTTTAATATATTGATAACTTTATCTGGCAGCCCATACGCAGCAAGGATCCTCCACATCATTGTTCCATCCAGACAGTCAAGGCCTTCTAAAAGTCTATAAAGTTTAATACCATAAACAGACATAAAACAAGGCAGTTCTACAAGAAACTGATGGACAGTATAAACTGACCAGAACCTGACAAATCAGACACAGAGAAGAACTGCTAGGTATGTTGGGAGGAGAAATGAACTTGTAAATTCAGGGACAGCTGAAAAACCTGATAGTAATTAAGCTAGAGGAAGAGAACAGAAATACACACCTGGGTAGTTAGGTCACGTGACATAAACAAGAAAAGAATACTTTCTTTGGGACTGGAGACTGTTAAGATGGTCAACTATGACTGTTCAATGCTTACTGGCATGACATGTGACATAATAAAGAAAGAGATTGTTAACTCTCTCAGTCCGAAGGAATGCATCATACATTACCACCTAAAACCCCCAGTAAACGCAAGATTTGTTGATTTTACATGTCTTTACTACTCCTTGGGCCTCTGATACTAAATCACCTCACCTGGGACTGAAAGAGTTAAAATAACCGGCTATGACTGCCCATGCTTACTGGCATGTCATATAATCACGAGGATTAATAAAGCATGTTTGTTGTCCTGCTTATTAGATATTAGAGAGAAGCGAGAGACAACATACAGAATCTAACCAATGAAGTGTCTGATAGACATCAGTGGCTCAAATCTTGCTAGCACACAAAACTAACCTCTATTTCCTCCTGGGCGCCTGCGTGACATCTGGAAGTCCACCTCAATTGTCCTGGCTTCCCGAGACTGAGCCTTGGACAAGTTTTTATTGTGTGCCGAAGCTCTGTGAGCCTTGAGATCAATTTCCGAAGCAAAGGCATGAGTAAAACGTGTGCTGGGGTTGCCACACTCTCCGTCTGTACATAGGAAGTGTGTCTCCGAGAAGTGCTTCATCAAATCTGGATACTGGCTGCAAGAAAAGAATACATCCCCTTTCAGCACACAAATGCCAAAAATTGATTAAATAATCTCTTGCCGGTAAATATAAATTTTTTTTTACATAATGTATCTGTGAAAGGGTCTCTCCCTTCTCAGCCCATTACACATTCATCCCTTGAGACCACATTATGTTGGTTTTAACTCAATGTTTATATCTCCCCAAATCACACTAGGTAAATCTTAGCTCTACACACAGATCTCCCCCTTAGACCGTGCTAGCTAGATCTAAATTCTGTGCAGTGAGTTGAGAGCTAAGTGTGATCTGGCATTGGGACTCTCAAACATGGTAGCTTTGCCATCAGGGAAAAAGATTTAGAAGACAGTATCAAGCAGAGCTACAGTCAATGGATTCAGTTGAGTACAATGACGTTTAAAAATGATCACCTGCTCTTAGCAGGATCCAGGAAAACTTTTTTGAACAGTCCTGGATACATGCATAAACAGATAAATTAGCAACAGTGTTAAAATGGAGGTGTTGGCATCTTTATCACACAGCAGAGATCCTAGCACTACAGCAGGCTACGAAAATGTTACACTACATCAGTTCTTACTGCCACCAAGTGGTCATCTTCGCACTATCAGTGCTCCAACCCCCCAATAGTGGTAAACTCCGTCACCTGAGGTCTGAACTTGGCAAAGTGTGTGCCAAAAAGCATACTGTACTCCAGTGGGTGCCATCCCACTGTGGTACAGCAGAAAATGAAGTTGTAAATAAACTTGCTATGAAAGGGGCAGAATGTGAACAGGAAGAGAAGACAGTAACATACTTTGAGAACAAAAAAGCCATTAAGTATTTCAGAAGTGAACAGAATCTGGCCACAGATGACTACCATTTACTTGACAGGCATTGAAAGGTCATTATTCTACGCCTCAGGACAGGGCAAAACAAATTTAACAAGCATGTACAAAGACTTTAAGTTCGCCACTGTGCACATATGGAGTGTGTGCAGACTACAGAACGAGTCCTGCCAGAATTTCCCTTGTACAGCCCATTAAGAAGAAAACACTGACCCAGGGAGGCAACATTTTACTCAAAGTTGTATGGAACTGAGAGGGAACTTCTGTTGAACACAGACCAGTGCCATAAATCAGGAAGGTCAGAAGCCCAGTTGTCTATGGCAAAAGAAATCATGTCTTCACATTCTGCCACGGCTGGTGTATCTTTTGAATCTTCTGTACTATTCAAGCAACAGGAGACGAGAGAGATAGACAAGGGTAAGGGTGGGTGAGAGAAAGAGGGCGGAGACAGATACTAAACAACACTGACTTACTCATAGTAAGCATTTGAGCCCTGCTGGTCGCAGAAATGGCAGAAGAAATGATCCTTGCGCAAGTGTCGGAGCAGGTCATCTTTGTCGTTGTACCTGGTATCACAAAACTCACACAGAGGGTGACCCTTGTAAGACTTGTCATCCTCATCCCCCACCCTGCGATGGATAGCTAGGTGTTTGCGGTTGTAGAACTTGCGCTCAAATGGAAATATCTAACAGAGAAATATTTTATCAATATTTTTTCGCTGTATGTAACACACAAAACCAAAAACTAACTGATAAATGTACAAAATTCAACTAGTTGATGATTAATAGTAAACCTCTGGTATATTAATACACTCTGAAAACATAAAAATGAAACTGCTACAGATAAACTGGACAGTTCGAGAGTTTGGATTCTGGAGAAAGCCCTGTTAGAAGCTTGAAACAGGAAAGAAACTTGACGGAAAAGCACCGCCAAGACAGGAGCCTGCAACTTAATTTGACTCAATACCATTATTATTATTCTATTTGCTCTTCTTACTGGTTTTTGTATTTTTTTCTTGTTCACCGGCTGTAAGCTCCAGTGGAAAGTTCTGGTTGTTCATCCACGACCAGACTTTGGACTTGTTCCAGAACCTGAGTGCTTCATGCACATACATTTCACAGATCTGACTTATTTGTATGCAGACTGTTGGGACCTTGCCTCACAGGCAGAAGCACTCTGACTTAAAAGGAAACACCTAATTAGTCAACTCTTATGACATGCTTGTTGGGGAGTCAGTCTTGTCTATTCTAGTTGTCCCCACAATTGGGCTCCGGAACTCACAACAGGAGTTATCAGTTGTAAAATTGGGGGGAAGTCCTGGTTGTTTGTCCACTTCTGGTATTTGTTCTTGCTCCAGGATTTGCTCCATGTGTTACGCAGACATCCACATTACAGATCTGGCACAGATTGTTGGTTCCTTGCCTCTCAGGCAGATACTGTGAAGGAAATGTCAATCCTTTCTTTTTGTCAGGCTTCCAGTTCAAAAACAGCTGTTATCAACCTGCAGGTTACGACCTTTTTTTGGGGGGGGTCGAACAAACCTTTCATGTGTGTCGCCTAAGACCATCGGGAAAACACAATTATTGAAGTTATGAAGGATAACTGTTTGGGGGTCACCACAACTTCAGGGAACTGTATTAAAGGGTCGCAGCATTAGGAAGGTTTAAAGCCACTGCTCTAGAAAGACTGGAGAGGTGGAGATAGGTTCTGACCAGTTTGAGTCCTGGTGCACTACTAAATGCGATTCAGCACCTCGAACATCCCATTCATTACTATTAGAATTCAAGCATCTCCCTAGCCTTTTATTTATGTTCATTTATTCATTGCCCTATTGTGCCATTACATTTCAAACAGGGCATGAGGTCTATTCCTCCATTACATTTTATCTTGTACCATTAATTCAATATTATGGAAGACATCCATTCCAGTACCTCTGGCCTCTCTTAACACTTTACTGTTTCTTCTGGGCGTCCTTGCTTCTACAATCCTTTTAGTTCCCATTTTAGTTAGTGCCTCTTGTGATTATCTGCTGGTTTCTTCTCGGTATTTGTCCAATATAGCACTAGTGATTTCTCAGATATTTTTCTTTATTTCTTTACCCCCTTTTTTTTTTTCTCAGGCATTTGTTTTTAAATGCATTTAACTTCTGCTCCATGTTTTTAGTGATTCCCCAACTTTCACTGCCATATGTCAAAATTGAAATAACAGAATCTAAAATAAATAACTTGGATTTAAAACTATACAATTTAGAGTTCCATATTTTATCTATAGTAAATGTATTTACATTATAGAATAATCTCCAAATAGGACAATAAAATCTTCCATAAAATCAGATAAAAAATGCAATAAGAATACTGAACAGTGAAGTGGAAATGGGAATACCATGAGGTTAGAGACACAGAGGTCACAGGCAAAAAGTTCATGCTCCCGCCTCATGTGTGTCTGCAGCTGAGCAAATGTCCGGTCAGGACCCCGGTTCTGGCAAGATGGCATCTTGCAGCGGAACTCCAAGAGTTCCAGAAAGCTATCTTCCACATCTTTATCTTCAAAGAATATTTTGTATTTGCGGTTGGGTATGCAATCCCTCAGGCTGATGTCCTTGAACTGTGTCTTCTTGTACACAAAAGCAACCTAGGGGAAAAAAAAGGAAACTGCAATGGTGAGCTGGGCACATGAACAGTTCATATGTGTTTGTGGGGTGTGGGGTTGTATGCTGTCAAGAAAGGAGTTATATATGTGATGAATACAGTGATGCCCTATAATACAACAGTCAAGATGAGAGTTAACGGTTCTCACATCATCGGCCAGCTCGCCAGCTGTATTAAGCCGGTCATGAGAATTATACTGTAATTTTACAATGATGGAGGAGTGAACTGACCGTACGGTAGGAGAGGACCAAACAAACTGTGCCTGATCTTTTTAAAGGCAACATGTATGTATGTTTGTGCTTCTAGTGTTACCTTGTAACAGTTTTATTTTGTTATGTTAGCAACAGCCTATTCGCAAATGCCTGAGTTTGGATTTGAGTGCGGATAAGACCAGGAAGGAGATGAGAGCATGAAATCTTTAAAACCAGCATTTTACTGAAACAATCAATACTAATACCTTGCCATCACCCATGAGTTTGACTAGAGTGCTATGCTGAACAGCATGACAAGAAAATGACATTTTTTTAAACAGTAAAGGACCATTTTCCTACACCTTTGGGAATATTCTGAATTTAGGGTTAGTTCGCAGTTTTACAGAAAATACTAATTACTTGAATATATTCCCAAAGTTTACTTCAGCTATTCACTGGATACTTGCTGCTAATATAGGATAATAGTGACCTATGACCTTATAACCTAAGCCCACTATGTAGATCACATGACAGCTGATAAGGTGATCAGTGTCCCACCCCAGCTGAATTATGCTGCTTACCTAGCAAAGACAACTAGAGATACACAGAGATGTCTATGATCACCACTGTAATAATGAATTAGTACCAAAGTGTTATCAGAAGTGGCGTAGTCACTAATACTCTTCCTTACCAGGAGTAGTGTAATGTAGGAGAGAATTTGCCTGCCAGAACCTACTAGGTGCCCTAATGGTGGAATACCACTGAGAAATGGGGTCAGCTATGATGTAAGCCAGAGTTCTGCCCAAATAATCCATCACAGATTCATTGACTGTTACCTAAACCATGTTACCCGCCACTTCTGTTTCCAGTTACGATAGCCAGATTTCTGTCAAGCCACATTTCTTAACAAACCTTTTGCTCACTTAAATGTAAATTATTTTTAAGCATTGAAAACAATGTACAGATATGTTTGCATTACCTAAACAAAAATGGCCACCAACTGCATGTGCTAGTTTCTGAGGGTCAAGTATCTTTTCATAAACTATAATAAAAGCACCACAATGATAGGACACTAGTCTACAGTACCTTCTATGCCATAGTATTCCATATCTATTTAGAAATTTGTCAGTTAAAAGCGAAAATGAAACTCAGATGTCAAGGTTCCTAGAAGTAGAATAAACTAAAAGTGAAAGCTCAAAGTGTCTCCTGAGGCAAAAAGA
Source organism: Candidula unifasciata (assembly GCA_905116865.2). Taxonomy (NCBI): domain Eukaryota; kingdom Metazoa; phylum Mollusca; class Gastropoda; order Stylommatophora; family Geomitridae; genus Candidula; species Candidula unifasciata. Next base: position 628,875 of record CAJHNH020000336.1, on the reverse strand, counting down.
CAAGCCAAACACGATAATTCTTTCTTCAACCTGCAGCTGTTAATCAATCTGAACATTGCAATCAGTGGAAATTAACAGCAAGGTCTACACATTTATAAAAAAAAAGAAACGACAAAAGTTATCATTCATGACCGGGGGGGGGGCGAGCAACTAGACTGTACAGAGACAAAAGCTGAAAGATTTTATGAAAGGCTTCTTATACAATATCATTACTTTATAATTTTCTAGGACGCGGAAGGATAAGAGAAGGCTGGACCTCGAGCCCGGGCATGTAGGGACACACAGCTAGTGCAAACATCCTAACCTGCACAGGTGTAATCTAACAGAATATTTTATTTTTACTGACAGAAAAATATGTCACCTTACCAAGGTTTTTTTTAACTTGGTTCTACTGAATGACAATGCAGCATTTAAAATTCTCTGCCAGATGCTCATGAAATTATATGCTAATTAAAAGGTTTAATTCCTCGCAGCACGGTCTTTCTCCACACATAAGCTGTATGTTGTGAGTGCCAAACACAACACACAACTCCACAGTTCCATTCAGGACATGATGGTCACTGAGTAAATACTTGCATGTGTGTATTCATATTATGTATTTTGTTAACTGCTGTGTGAAAGATAAGTGTTTGGAGTAACTGAATGTAAGACGAGGCTATATGTCCAATTTGTGACACTCTGAAAATAAAGTTTGTCCATTCATTCATGATGTGAATGACAGATTCTCTAAAAGAACCCATGACTTTCAAAGTATGGGGCAAACCTTCTGAAGTCTGTAAGGTCAAGTAAAACAGATGTGAACAGAAACAGAATGACACAATAAAATCCAAGCAAAGGCAGATTTCTAACAGGGAGAACATTTCTGAGCATAGAAGAAATTTATGAATTTACATACTGATTATGCTACTGTATACTTCATAATTACTGTCATTAAATAATGAGAGTATAATTAAATAAGACCACTGTGAGATCTAGAATGCTAAGATTTCCATGGAGACAGCTGATATAACAATATACAAGCACAGAAAGAGGCCTATTCATGAAGACAAACCATCTGGCCAACACAGCTATCATTTTTGTGATGTTACAACAGAACCACTGAGGGGGAAGATGGTGGATGGGTTGACAAACTGGCATGAAAGTGCAAGATCGCCAATGCAAACAAAACACTCTATACTCAGCACACCTATTAACTATAGACAAAGCTCTATGGTCATACAGCCCAGTGGTTTTTTAATTTTCTGTAGGCTGTAGATATATTTTGATTTACATAGTGTGTATACGTTAAATTAATAGAGAAGTAACCGGTCAATCTTGATTAGTTCATATTTTGTGTTATCCATTTGAGGGAAACATTTTAATCAATATTTAAATATATAAAGATCAATAATGAATTGTTAGTCATTTGATATTAGTTATGGGCGGTTGGGCCTGACAAAGATAGTTTAATTTTTCAAAGGCCAAATATGAAAATTAAATGACTGATGGAAACCTTTTAAATGGGCGGTTGGGCCTGACAAGCAAAGATAGTTTAATTTTTTAAAGGCCAAATATGAAAATTAAATGACTGATGGAAACCTTATAAATGGGCGGTTGGGCCTGACAAAGATAGTTTAATTTTTTAAAGGCCAAATAGGAAAATTAAATGACTGATGGAAACCTTTTAAATAAATAATACTGGCAAAAGAATGTGTTAGTATTACTATTTACATTTTAGTTATCAGACTAATATTAAATTACTTCTTCTCTGCGTTCACGGACTGTAAACTGAGGCAGAAAGTTCTGGGCGTTTGTTCATCATCTCTCTGAAAATTAGTTTTGTTCCAGAACTTGAGTGTTGCATGCACATACATCCATTTACAGATCTGAATTATACGCAGGCTGTTGGTTCCTTGCCTTTCAGGCAGATAATCATATACATCCAACTTAAAAGGAAGTACCCCAATTAATCGACTTCTTGTTTTCCCCACAGTAGGAACGTGGAATCCATCATAGGATTATTTAATTACTTATTTATATTACTTATTTAATAAGTTATATATAAGACACAATAAGATGCGTTATTTTACTATATATTATATAGTTATTTATATAAAGGAGACAAAACATTGTTTTTGGCCACATAAATAATCATGAGACATGGTAAGAAACAATCAATCAAAATCAAACATTGGAGAACATTGATTGTGACAACTGGAATGATCAGTGGAAAAAGAGGTAGAAGCAGACCAAGAGAGAGACGATGCTGGATGGGCTGAAACAATGGCATGGAGGGATATTATATCAAGAGAGCTGTTGCAGTCAGGCAACCAGGAATCGTGATTTGTGGAGAGGCCTGGGCCTGAGCGCCTCCTACAGCTACTCCAGTTGGCAGGGTACACATGATGATGATATGTATATATATTGCACACATTTTTTTTTAATTTCCAAAAAAGTAATAATACAGTTAAAGTGCAATTCTACCTGTGGCATCTGACTGCGACAAATCGGGCAGTCAAGCTGTTCACACAGAACCCGCATCCTTGTGGAGCAGCGACTACAGACGGGATGATCACATGGCCCAATGGCGAATATCTCAATCAAATCATGACACACTGGACAGACGTTGTCCACACTCTCCGACCTCTCCACTGCTACAGACATGGCTGCCCCTGTCAAAACTGTCTCTAAATCACTAGAAAGTAAACCGAACCTCTGCTGACAACACTTCGATGCCGTGTAAACGTTGCCCGGGTGTCACGTCTCAGTAATACGTGGCTATAACGGTAACATGGTTTGGACTTAGTTTTATCTCCTTCCCCTTAATGGTGCAACACACTGCTTACCGGAAGTACGTCACCGCGCTAAAGATAGCCCAGGACCAGGTACCTTTCCTGTCTATAGCGCAATAGTTTGCTGTTTCTGAATAGACAACAGCTCAGCAAATAAATTCATCTACCCACACCATTTATCTCACCATCCACTCAATGCTATTTTTCACCGCTTCCTTCCATTCTGGCTGTTACCAGTCTTACACTTGGGCTCGACCAACACTTTGTATAAAAATCTCTATTTGATAGCGGACAGTAAGAGAGAAGCACTGTGTTACTAGACTCATGTTTTTACCTCATCTCATATTTGGTCGACCCATCCATCCATCTACGATTCCATTCATCCACTAATACAGTCATCCATCATTCCATCCATTCATCTACACACCCATCCATCCATCTACCATTCCATTCATCCACTAATACAGTCATCCATCATTCCATCCTTTCATCTACCCACCCATCTATCTAGGACACACTCGCCTATCCACACCATCATCCACACATACTGTTTTCCCATCTATCCCTTCATCGCTCCCTTACACTCTGGTTGTTACCAGTCTTACTCTCGGGCTTGACTGATTACTTTTGTATAACAAGCATCCTTACTGTCTCTATTTGATTGCTGACAGTAAGAGAGAAGCATCTATCTATCTATCTATCTATCTATCTATCTATCTATCTATCTATCTATCTATCTATCTATCTATCTATCTATCTATCTATCTATCTATCTATCTATCTATCTATCTATCTATCTATCTATCTATCTATCTATCTATCTATCTATCTATCTATCTATCTATCTATCTATCTATCTATCTATCTATCTATCTATCTATCTATCTATCTATCGATCTATCGATCTATCGATCTATCGATCTATCGATCTATCGATCTATCTATCTATCTATCTATCTATCTATCTATCTATCTATCTATCTATCTATCTATCTATCTATCTATCTATCTATCTATCTATCTATCTATCTATCTATCTATCTATCTATCTATCTATCTGTCTATCTGTCTATCCGTCTATCCGTCTATCTATCTATCTATCTATCTATCTATCTATCTATCTATCTATCTATCTATCTATCTATCTATCTATCTATCTATCTATCTATCTATCTATCTATCTATCTATCTATCTATCTATCTATCATCTATCTATCTATCTATCTATCTATCTATCTATCTATCTATCTATCCATCTATCCATCTATCCATCTATCCATCCATCCATCCATCCATCCATCCATCCATCCATCCATCCATCCATCCATCCATCCATCCATCCATCCATCCATCCATCCATCCATCCATCCATCCATCCATCCATCCATCCATCCATCCATCCATCCATCCATCCATCCATCCATCCATCTATCTATCCATCTATCTATCTATCTATCTATCTATCTATCTATCTATCTATCTATCTATCTATCTATCTATCTATCTATCTATCTATCTATCTATCTATCTATCTATCTATCTATCTATCTATCTATCTATCTATCTATCTATCTAGCTGTCTGTCTGTCTGTCTGTCTGTCTGTCTGTCTGTCTGTCTGTCTGTCTGTCTGTCTGTCTGTCTGTCTGTCTGTCTGTCTGTCTGTCTGTCTGTCTGTCTGTCTGTCTGTCTGTCTGTATGTCTGTCTGTCTGTATGTCTGTCTGTCTGTCTGTCTGTCTGTCTGTCTGTCTGTCTGTCTGTCTGTCTGTCTGTCTGTCTGTCGATATCTGTTTGCAAGCACAGGCACCACTTTTATTCCATGCGGATGGACTAAGGTCATCCCCACAACCCAACCCCGGTTACGCCCTATAGGCCAACCCCTCCCTCCTTAGACACTCAGTGTACGCTGTTAGCGTCCAACGCGTCCATTTTTTTGCCCCTACCTGCGCGTTGGAGGTATATAGGCTGACCGTCGTTTCATTGAACGAAGTTTTTTCGCCAGGGACACTAGATGAGTATCGTTTATTCTATACATTAGAGTCCTATGTAGTCACTTCATAGTTAGAGCCTATTTGTGTATGTGTACTGTGTTGTCCTTTATGTGCTGATGAAGGCTAATCGCCGCAACGTCCTTTGTTTGTTTATTGTGATCGATTTTGTAAAGCTAACATAAACTAATTGTTGTTTCTTACCAACTTTTTCTCTTCCCTATAATTTTCTACTCCTTATAAAAAGCAAATAAAGCCCAGTGGTCTTTCTGACAGATGCGAAGGTGCTTCTATAAGCAATTGTTAACCCAAAAGACAAGCAGTTTGACGACTTGGCGCAAGAGCTGATGCACGTAGGTTCTTGAGTAGAATTATCTGTCCTGCAGTAGATTCCAGGTCACTGGGGCTAGGCAATGAAAGTGCGGACAGACTGGCCAGAAGCGGCAGTGACATGAAACATGATGCGATCAAATTACTTGCTATGTTGTCAAAAAAGGCAGAAATTCACTTGCAGTGGATTCCATCTCACTGTGGCATCAAAGGCAATGAAAGCGCTGATGTTTTAGCCAAGGATGGCAGTAACAAACCACAGACCTACCAGCCACTATCTTTTCAAGAAGTCAAAACTCTCATTAAGAGAAAATCAGAAACATTTTGGAAAACTAACACTGGTTATAACTACGAAAAAGATTTTCTAAAACACTTGAACAGAACAGACCAAGTCACAGTTTTTCGCTTACGTACTGGACACTGCAGACTTAATAAACACTCACATAAATTAGGTATGAGCCAAACAGCTCTCTGCCAGTGCCTTCGTGCTGAACAGACTCCAGAACATGTCCTGCAAGACTGTCCTCTCCTGGCGGAGCTGCGGAACAACATATGGCAACATCAGTAGAGCTGACTATTAAGCTTTGGGGAAACCTAAGAGACCTTGAAAAGACATCCCTGTTTATGACCCACAGTGGATTATGCGCACGACCAGAGATCGCTGAAGAAGAAGAAGAAGAAGAAAAAGAAATTACTTCAACACCCCCCCCCCCTTTTTTTTTCCCCCTCTAAATGCTAAGTTGGTGTAGGACAGTGGCTCTCAGCCTTCTTAATGCCGCGACCCTTTATTACAGTTCCTCACGCTGTGGCGATCCCCCGACCATATAATTATTTTCGTTGTTACTTCATTACTTCATTGCATATATGTATTCCGATGGTCTTAGGCGACCCCTGTGAAAGGGACGTTCCCCCCCCCCCCCCCAAAAAAAAAGAGCTCGCGACTCACAGGTTTAGAACCGCTGATGTAGGACTACTGGCATGTAGTTTGAGACAGTAAACTATACGCTTCTTATAGAAAAGCTTCTGGCCTGTTCCAACCCCAGTAAAAACACATCTGTATGGTACACAGAAATATATGGACTGCACGATAGCTTTCATAAAGGCATCATCTGGCATAATGTTTGCGACAGAGGATCTTAGAAAAAGAAGAAGAAGAGCCTGTAGTATTCTATGTCTCAGGCGATTCAGACGTCCTAGTATCAGTTAACCACATGCAGTCTTCACACTGAAGGTTGACTTCACAGCCGCTTCCTCTTCTTCTTCGCGTTCACCTGCTGTAAACTCCGGCCGACAGTTCTGGTTGTTCATCCACTTTTGGACTGCAGTCCTGTTCCAAACCTGAGTGTTGCGGGTGCATCCGTTTTACAGATCTGACTCCTTTGTATGCAGACTGCTGGTTCCTTGCTTCTCAGGAAAATGCACTCCGACTTCGAAGGAATTTCACAGCCACGTATGTCGCCCTATACCGAAATATTTATCGTGCCTCCTTTTTTTCCCCAGCGGTTTTTACTCTGAGTATTTTCGGATTGACACTGTTACCGCGCTAGTTTTATTCTGCCTTTGTACAATGTAATCTTATCTTTTTTGTCCATAGTATTCTAAGAATCGTTTCTGTAACATTGAATTTAAAAAAAAAATATTATTCTTATCGGAATATAAGCTATTTACGTAAAGGGGTTGTCGCTGTTATCTGCCATATTTGGTGGCGGTCGATACACTCACTAGTCAATACTCCAACATCACTATCACAAAGCAGGTCTTTGGTATAAGTCGCTGCCATCATAACCCACCAGAAAGACTCGATTCTTTCTCAGTGTCCATGCATGGTGCTGCAGTGCCGAGTGATTCTTTTAGTATGATCCGACGGGTCGAGACAGGCTCTATACGCAGACAGTGGAGTCGCCTCCATCTTCGTCCCAGGGTATTTAGGTGTTGGCAGTGAAAAAGATGACAGACTGGCTGATTCAGCATTAGTTGCAAATGGTTGGCCTATGTATCATGCCAAAATTAATAATGCTTTTAGAGAATAACAGAGATAAGATGATTGGAGGCTTCTGGGAGCATCACTGCTAAGAATACGAGAATTAGGAGTAAAGATAGGCACAGCCAGGCATGAGAGATAACCGGCCCAACAAGAAATCTTATTAACCAGCACAGGACTGTCACTGTTAACTGTAGAGTGCTGATGTATACTTTCAAGTAGTAATCTGAGCCAAGGGACGTGTCGTAGTGCCATGCAGATAGCCCAACTGATAACTCATATCCCAATTAATAATAATAGCGATTAAAACCCCGAGGGCTGAACATGATATTTTGAGTGAAAATCAGTACAACCAGTGCTATGTATGAGCCAGTTTTCTTCCATGCTCAAATCTGGTAGAATGCAGTTTTTAAATACTTATTTTCCTTGATCAGTGGTATTCTAAAGATTTATATATAACACTAAAATCAATAGCCCGCCGGGGAGCACTAATCCCTCAAACGCGATCCGTGTTTTCCACTGACCACATAATGATGATGACGCCATGTTGTTGTAAACGTCTGCAGCAATAAACATGTCCGCGGTGCCTGGCGGAGCTTTCGGGGCTGGCAAAGCCGGGGCGCCCTTCGATGCTGTGCAGTGTATCAAGAAACCACAAGTTTTGTTTCGGGCATTGAGTGTGGTGAGTGCATTTATGATTATGCATTTGTCACTTGTGGAGAATGTGTGTCGCCAGACATCCCCAACAAACCTAGCATTACGACGCTTATGTTGCGCTATGCAAAAAAATAGATAGCAGACTATGTAGCGTATTTTTAAAAGCTGGGTTCCCTTTGCAACTTTCAGTATTGAAGAAGCAAACAGTATATTGCACAATTTATTGCCTGGCATATTTCGCGGTAAATATTAATGTTTGTACCGCAGAGTTGAGTCAACATTCAGCGGAGCACAGAATTTAATCCTTGGCTGAAACACCTACCATAAATTAAATATTAATTAATCCGTTGTTTAAATGTAAGTGCAAGAAATGTTACGATTTTAATTTTACAAAGCAACAAGTGTGTCTCTCAAAGTGGGAAATCACTTTTACAGTAAGCAACAAGTGTATCTCTATAACTCTATAACTTATACACTTATAGTACAAACTATAAGTGGGTTATCCCTGGTGCATATTTAGCAATTGCTTTATAATACCATACATGCTGATGACTTTGCAGTTTGGACAGCCTCCGAATACACTACCACAGCCTCATATCTGTTACAGAAAACTGTGGAAAATGTAGAAGCCTGGACCAAAAAGTGGGGTCTAAAGCTAAATAATTCAAAAAGCACAGCATCACTTTTCTCTCTCTCTCCCAAAAAAGAAAAAATCGAAATTCGGATAAAAAAACCAGCTAATTCCACAGACTGACACTCCTACCTTTCTTGGCGTTACACTTGATTCGCGACTAACTTGGAAGTCACACATAGAAGCAGTACAGGGGAAAGCATTCAAGAAGCTTGCAGTGATGAAAAAAATTAGCGGGTACCACATGGGGAGCTACCTCCAGAATCCTAAAACAAGTATATACTGGAGCAGTCAGGCCAGTCATGGAATATGCCTCCACTGCATGGGCTGCAGCAGCTGAGACAACAATAGGAAAACTGGACAAGGTTCAGAATATGGGATTAAGGATTGTTCTCGGAGCCATGAAATCCACCCTCATCAGAGAAAAGATAGCAGATACTGAACCACTCGAACTCAGAAGACAATACAAAACTCTTTTACAGTATGAGAAATTAAAAAGACTTCAAAGTCCCCCACTGCATTTTAAATTTCAAGAGAGAACAAAAAACAGACTGAAGCGTCAGAGCCCCAACCACATTGCTAGAGAACTGTACATACAGCACCAAGATTTGCTTGAAAGAGATGTAGCTCTGTGCGAAAAACTTAGGCCAGAGCCATGGACAAGCAAGCCAGAAAAGGCAAATGTAGTTCTAAAGGTACCATGGATCACTTCAAAAGGTGCTCAGACGGAGACACAACAGAGAACCATGGCTCTTTCTATGCTTGATGAGAAGTATCCAAACACCACTTGGACTCAGGTTTTCACCGACGGCTCTGCTATAGATGCAGTCAGAAAGGGGGGTTGTGGAATATACATTAAACCCCCTAGCAGTAGAGCAGAAACTCTCTCTCTACCAGCAGGTGACATCTGCACTAACTTCAGAGCTGAGGCAACTGCCCTCCTTTCTGCAGTCCAACATCTCATCACTCAAGAACACAGAGGGCACAAAATTGTTATACTTAGTGACTCATTGTCTGTTCTCCAAGCACTATCAAGCAACAAACAAAACAAACTAATTGCAGATCTAAGGACCAACATTGGCTTACTCTCCAAAGAAGCAGAACTGGTGTTACAGTGGATACCAGCCCACTGTGGTATTCAAGGAAATGAGAGAGCAGGTGAGTTGGCAAAAGCTGGCAGTAATCTTCCACGACCTCATCCACCACACAGCTACAAGGAAACCAAAACAGCACTAAAGCAGTCTTTCAAGCGGGATTGGAGAAAGCAGAATAGAGATTACAGACCAGAGAGTGACAGCATAAACAAACTCAACAGAAAAGAACAAACATCAATTTTTAGACTTCGGACTGGACACTGTGGTCTTCGAGCACACCTGTACAGGATAGGCATAAAAGAATCTGCTGCCTGTGATTGTAGAGCAGAAAGACAGACCCCTGAGCACATACTGCAGTACTGCCCTTACCTCTCCCTGCAAAGACTGTGGATCTGGCCCAGGGGAAGCTATGGGGGACCGGTGGCGACCTTAAACGCACAATCCTATTTTTTACCCAGACGGGACTCAATGTGTAGCATGACTGATGTCGAACGCAGAAGAAGAAGAAGAAGCAATTGCTTTGGCCTGTCCCAGCCTCAGTACTTTCCACATATAATATATCCTTCTTCTTCTTGTTCACCGGCTGTGAATTCCGGCAGTAAGTCGCGGTTGTTCGTCCAAAATGGACTTTTGGCTTTTACCTTGACCTGAGTTTTGCGTGTACATCCGTTTTACTGGCTTATTTGTTTGCAGTTCTCGTTCCCCGCCTCTCCGGCAGATGTACTCCGACTTCGGAGGAAATAATATATCCATGACCTGCATTATTTTCCTTGTTAATCATGCCATAAGAGCCCATCAGTTGGTGCCCTATAGAAAAAACCCATAAAATGATCATTTTCCATAATCCATCATTCAGTCACATTTTACAAAAAACTTTACGACCTGTTTCTCAGTAGTGGATCCATTTGAAGAGATGAACTAAATGGAATAGTTTATCAACACTGAGCGCAGACTGTGACAGGCACACACTCCTTTACAACTATGGCAGCTGTGTAAAAAGATGACAAGTCGTATAGTAGTTCCACGCCTCATTGGTGTTTATCTGTAGTAATCATACTCTTCCTCATCATTGTGTGTACTGCCAACAAACATGAGTGGTCATGTTTTACACAATTACCAGAATCACAGATCAAGTCAGCACTCCTGCACCACCCTTCCTTGCATGTTTTCCCCATATGGCCAAGCCATCCAGGTATTTATTGCTTAGCTTTACCAATATACTTTTTCCATCAATCTTGCTATTTGTCACCAAGTTGCTGAGTCTATTCCTTCTCATAACATGTCCAAAAACACTGTCTACATCTGATTTATCTAATCAGTTTACATTTTTTATCTGTCTAAAAGGAGGACTGCTTCAATGATTATTCTATATTTCCATGATATTCTTGTAATTCTTCTTAAGAATCGCATTTCCACTGCAAGTAAGTGTCTCTCAGCATGTCTGCCTATTGTCCATGTCTTACATGCATTTATAAAGGTGAGAGGATCGACTTTTTGCACTGGATTTTATCCCATATGGCTTGTGGCCTGCAGCTCAGATGAGCAACATCTCATGTGGGCGGTTTCTTATGGGTTAGTCCTCTGTCCATACATACAATGTTAGCCTTCAGTGTTGTCATCACCATGTTGAGGCAAACTGTGACAACTAGCCAATATCAGCCCTCTGATTATGCTCCAATATCTGTCAGATAGGAGTCCCACGGTGCAACAGCAAAGTCTTCAATTTCCTACCTTCAGAAGTCCTACTGACTGGCAGAAAGGTTCAGAAGTCTGTTACCATTTGCCCCACTCGCCAGATTGTCGGTACCAAACAGGGAGGGCATGTCTGATACATGCTTTTTCCATAATGTCCAGGTGAAACAAGATTAAAGGTGTCTAATGTGTATAAAAAAAGAATGGACCAATTTGCATGGTCATCGAAGATCCGGACCTGCATGCTGCTCCCTGCTGATCTCTGGAGGGCGAACCCATGATGAGTGGAAAGCTCAACATTCGGATGTCAGGTTAAGCAGTCATGGGCAATACATAACAGTTCTTTGGGTGAGCCTGGTACCAGAGCATCATGTGTCAGCTCCGATGCCCATGATCTGCCTCTGCCTTCCATTGAGGGCTGACCAGTCTACTAGCGGTTGCCTGGGATGAGTTCTCCAGGGGCGACATCTGTAGATTAGTGACAAAGAGAATCCCTCACAGATAAGATAAGTGAAAAGAAGAAGATCTAAAGGGTTCAGTCTCTCAGTAGAATGGCTAGCTGCCTGCCAAGAGCATCACACAAAATACTAACTCTGTGGCTTCTAAAACATTTTTCAACACTGCTGTTTTCTTGCTGCATAGATAAAAGATTTAATTAAAGATGGTTGTTAGGCACCTTGTCTGTGAACAGGTTTTGTTCTTCTGTTTGCAGCTGTGTGCTATCATTGTTTTTGGGTGCATCTCATCAGACGAAGTCTCCAGGGAACCATCTAATGATGACAGCTGTATCATGAATGACGATGGTAATGCATGCGGGTATGGTATTGGTATTGGAGTTCTTGCATTTCTCATCTGCCTAGGATTTCTTGTAGTGGATGCATTCTTCGAAAACTTGAGCAGTGTCCAGCACAGGAAATATGCAGTATTGGCTGATCTGGGATTCTCTGGTGGGTTGTATTTTACACATGTTCATTATTTCTGTTGAAAACTTTGTTTTCAGTGTAATTTGTGAGTGTGTGTGTGTGCAAACAAGAAAGAATGAGAGAGAGAGAGAGAGAGAGAGAGAGAGAGAGAGAGAGAGAGAGAGAGAGAGAGAGAGAGAGAGAGAGAGAGAGAGAGAGAGAGAGAGAGAGAGAGAGAGAGAGAGAGAGAGAGAGGGAGAATGATTAATTTTGTGGATTTAGAATATGCTGCAAGAATTTGTTGGTGATATTCTGTAAAACAGTTGAATGGGAAAATTTATTGACTTCAGAAGTAACTACCTACCTGTTTAACCAGGCAAGTACAGGTTCATGACAGTATCTTTTAGTTTGCACAAACTTGGAAGGAATTTATCATTTGCACTTCAAGGAATCATAGGACTCTGTTACTGGTTGACATATAAAGATATGGTAGTGAACCTATACTAAAGTTAGTTGCGTATCCTTTACAGGACATGGCAGAACCAAGCCTAACAGCCCCTGGCTGTTGTGTGGTTTCTCTAGGCAATTTACATCCAGTAGTTTGCCATTGCTTTCTGGACGGTCAGCTTTCTTGATACCACTGTTAAAACCAACGCAAGGCGCATTGCTCGCAGCTGGGATCGAACCTGGCATCCCAGCATTACGAAGCGAAGTGTTCGCATCAACCTAGCCACAGAGCAGAATAGCCTTGGTAAAACAGGCAGTTATTCGTGGTTCGGCTGATTTGAATATATGATATTATATATATATATATATATATATATATATATATATATATATATATATATATATATATATATATATATATATATATATACATATATATATATATATATATATATATATATATATATATATATATATATATATATATATATATATATTTTTTTTTTTTTTTTTTTTTTTTTGGTAAAGGATTCATTTCTTGCTTAATTGTATTCAGTTATTACCAAAGTATGCACCTGACGAGATACTGAAATATGCCAGGCAGTGAATTATGCCATCGGTTGTTTGTGTCTTTTTATTCCAGTTTTAAATATTAGGAGTCATAGTTAGGGAAACATTTCTGTTATTATTTTTTTAACCAATTCTTTTCTTTGTCTGTGGGTTTCAGAATAATAATATCTAATCTGCTCTGTGGGCCATATTTGGTATCTCAGTGCCTTTTTCTGCAAAGTTATTGAAGTAAAAACAATCTAATTATTTCCACCAATTTATTTAGATTTTCTGTAATTTAGTCTCCAGTGATAGTATTTTACTGAGCAACACATGGCCACATTGTGGGTGTTGTTGCTGGAGACAGCTGTTCCTGATTCTCTGTAAGGTAAACATGTACACTCTTACCTCCTCACAGCCCAGCACATCTTTGTTAATACTTAACCCCCTCCCCCCCTCAAGTATCTTGATGTGTACTTATTTAAACGATGCGATTTAAAAAAAAAAAGAATAAAAATAATGCATAGCTACTGAAAGGAACATAATTTTGTCATTACATTTTGACATTCAAAATCTTTGTTATTTATTGGGAGAAGCTGTTTAAATTGCACACAAAAATATCTTAGAGTTTAACCAATCAGTTCCAGTTCTTTTTGCATCTAGGTCCTCCATATTTTTAATGCATACAGGCTTTCTGGTCAACTAATAAAAATGCACTGTCTGATGTCCGTTTTTTTTTTTTTAAACAGTTTAATTACAGTTATAATGGGTTACACATTTCCAAAGTATTTTTACTGTTGTATTTTAGCACTGTGGACATTCTTGTGGTTTGTCGGCTTTTGCTACATGACAGACGCATGGCGGCGCGGTGATCAACACTTTCCTGGCCGCAGCAAAGTCCAAGCAGCAATCGCATTCTCATTCTTTTCCATTTTCTCATGGGTAATTATATCTAATCTGTTTTATTCTTAGCATGGTATAGTAGCTTCAGATGGCATGTAGATTTGACCCTAAAATATGCATATCAGGTTTATGTATGTGTGGATGGCTGAGGGATAAGTTGTCTGCTTCTGGATATTTGTTTGATTCTTGTTAAAGCTTGGTGTTTTCAAAATCAGTTCCTCAACCCATACAAGACTCTAGGCACGTACCAGCACTGGTGCAAGTGCTGTAACAAATAAACAGACAATGTTTTCTACCCCTCTCCATGAGATCCACATTGATGATCCTGTCACACTGTGTCAGCCCTTATGTTCCACATTGATGATCCTGTCACACTGTTTCTGCCCTTATGTTCCACATTGATGATCCTGTCACACTGTTTCAGCCCTTTTGTTCTCTGTAGGCATCATTTTATCTATGCTGCATACTGAGCCATGTGAAATGAATCATTAGTTAAGAGAGTTTTTTTCCAGATCAGTATTTGAAATTTTGCATGGATATCAGGTACAGTCCTGGGAAGTAAAGGTGGCCAGCGTGATACTGACCACATCACCCACTCAGTGCCTTTTGGTCTATAGAATATAGGTCTAGCCCTATATGCCAAATACGATTGAAGCTGTGGAAAAGGGTCCTTAATTTTTTGTTTTTTACTTTACCTAATTTGAAATTATGGTAATCATCATAGACATCAGTTCAACAGCAGATGAGTAAAAATTCACACCCAAGTGACCTTATTGTACACGCAGATGGGTCTGTAGTGAGAGGTAAAAAGAGCCAGTGGGGTTTTATTGCAAAGATGAATGGACACCATTTGAAAACAAGAACCTTTCATATATTATCACAGCATCAAGTATGAGAACGGAGGTGGAGGCAGTATTGACAGTTTTCATAGGGCTAAAATGCAGTACAGCCACACAATTTATAATTGTAACAGACTCAGATCAAATGCTTTGGAAAATGTAAATTAGACTGCTACGCTTAGAGTCCTTTGAATCGCTTGATAAGACTCAGGTCAAGAGCGTATGAATTTTTTGCCCAGGACAGTTTAATGTATGGGGAATTGACCAGGCTGATAGACTGTCTCCTGTGGGCGTTGAGCTAATTTATAATAAAATAGACTGGGTGAAATCTTTCTAGGATCAATTGGACAGGGCAACAGAACAGACAGAAATCATTCTTACGTGGAGGAAGGAGACAGAGCATGCATGGGACTATCCATGGTGCAGTTATATCAGTTTTGAATTGATTGATTCATTCAATAATTCGGTAATTGTTATATTTTGTTGCTGTTTTGAGTATTTGCCAACAGCACCAGGAATTGAAATCATCATGTAGGTCGTTTGCAGAATGTTGCTTCCATCTCAGCCCAGCAGAACACCTTTTAATCTTTTCCCAATTCTCCTGTCTCATATCTTCATTCTCAAGGTACCTCCAGTGTCCATTTCTGTTGATCGACTCCTGTCTCCTCTTTCTTCTTTGCGGTCATCAGCTGTAAAGTTCTGGTTGTTCATCCACTTCAGCAGTCCTGTTCCAAAACCTGTGTATTGCGTGTGCATCCGTTTTACAGATCTGACTCATTTGTGTGCAGACTGCTGGTTCCTTGCCTCTCAGGCAGATGCACTCCGACTTTGAAGGAAGCTCCCAATTAGTCGACTCTTACGACATGCTTTTGGGTAGGCAGTGGTTCTATTCTTGTTTTCCCTATAATAGGGCCCTGGAACCCACACGGGGATGTCTCCTCTTTCAATAATCATGCTTTATAATACAGCTTTTTATAAACCACTGTTGGTTTTAATGTGGCCAGAACTGTTCAGTTCCCAAAGCATGTTGTTCTTTATGAGTCTATTTCCTTGATGTTCAGGTCCAGTAGAATGTCAGTACTTTTCTTCTTTGTAATGCAGGGTTTTGAAGAATTTTTCTGAAATATTTAAGTTTAACACATCATTTTCTGCCCATATAAGAACCATAGTTTTGAATACTGTTTTAGGATAGATCTTGGCTTCTGTCTCCAGCAGTTGTCCTTTTTTGTCGTAGTATAAATGCTGCATTCATTCCATAGAGGATATCTGAAGCAGCCACATGCATGGATATCTTTAATAAATGTATTACAAGCAGGCAAGAATACCAGAACTAATCACCATGAGAGGAGTATTCTAATCTCTGGTCAAGCCAGAGATCTTCTGTGTCTGAGGGAAAGATAAACCCACTACCCGTGACACTGTGTGCATATAACATTTAGATTGTCTTTATTTGAACCCCAAGGAACATCTTTAGTATCTTTTCATATTTCAGTTAAATTATTTTATAACGGGGGACATTCTAATGAAACATTCATTAACTTTTTGATACCTGAGAATTAAATGGTATAATAGAATCACTAATGTGGAGCTTTGAGAGAGAAGTAAATGAATTCTAGTGAATAAATCAGCAAGGAAACGGAGCTGGTGTTGGGTGTCGCATCCGATCTGTCAGAGGCATCGCATGCTGGCCAGGTGTCTAGGGGATTTAGTTATTTATATGTCAGTCCTCCACACCTATTCACTGGATTTCCTTCATCAACCAATCACACCACCCACTTTACTTGGCACGGCTGATGATGATTATAACTGTCGTAATGGAAGGCCAACCCAAACAAGAGCGCCACCATAATAAAGCACACGCAACAAGCTAACATATCCTTAGGTAACCACCATTGTCTACGAGTACTGTAACATAGTACACCACCAGTCTCTTTATTGTGGACGAACACATTGTGAGGAAGATTAAATGGTGATTACACTGTCAAGTCTCCTACTGCCTTCCAAATACTCAAATCGGCAGGCTCTCCAGACATGAACAGAACACCCCAGCAAACTATCTACCTGGTGCCTGCTATGGGCATCTCACACCCGATCACACAGATACACCTATGTGATTTGCAGTGACGATACTGTGACGGCTCCTTCTCTAAAGGACCCTGCCCCATGCCTCAGGGTAGAATCACCTCTTGGTGAAAGACGCCAGACCTCCCGTCTGCTACCCCAGCCACTCAGTGAAGCATCACTGACTGACATCCCGTTAATCAGTGTCTGATACTTCCCCATCACAATTCCACTTTGGTCAGCTCACACAAGTTTACCAGCACCTTCTGTGCACTTAAGGACACTGTTAACCAACGCCACATAGTCACAACCATGTCGACCCCGCACACCTGGCCTGCATGTCCATTTTAGAAATCACAGTGACATAATTCTGTAATACACCAAAACCACTGGACAGTTCACAGGAGCTTCACAGAATAAAATCACAGAACACAACTGTCGTACCAAGGCCATACGTGCACAAGACTGGAACAAAAAGCGCACACGCCTCCTCACAGTTAGACAGACTGAAAGCTTCTGACCGATTCAAACTACCACAGGACTTTTCCCACCTGCGTTAAGTTCCACATGGATCTCACTTTCTTACCAACACTCGGGGTTTACAACCCACTCGTGCTGTCGACCCACACCAAAATATTTGTGATGTCCTCAAGACTTAAATCATCAGTGGCTCATGCTCTACTGTCTTCCAGTGAACCCAGATATTTACATTCCTAACCTGTCAACCAAATATCACCAAAGTCCTGGTTTCATTAACTCTTTATCCCCGTGTGATTTCCGGGGTCCCATTGTAGGAAAAACAAATATAGACACACTGCCTGCCCAAAAGCATGTCATAAGAGTTGACTAAATTGGAGCTTCCTTCAAAGCTGGAGTAAACCTTCATGAGAGGCAAGGAAACAGCAGTCTGCATGCAGATGAGTCAGACCTGTGAAACGGATGTGCACGCAACACTCAGTTTTTGGAACAGGACTAGAGTCCAGAAGTGGACAAACAACCAGAACTATGCCGGAGTTTAAAGCCAGTAAACGCGAAGAAGAAGAAGATTAACTCTTTAAATCCCACAGTGATTCTGCACACAACATTGGGTAGGACACGCATGGAGCAAACCTGAGAATGGTACGACTAGAATGTCTTTGTACTGGAATCCACAGGGTCAGAGGAAGAAAAGCAGACAAAACAAAACATTGAGAAAGAAACTAAAGAGTGAAGTTTAGAAAATAGAGGAGGACTTTGGGTGAGCAGCATATACAAAGGATAGGAAGAGTTGGTATTAGTTGGTTGAGGGGCTGTGCTCCAGGGGGAGATAAAGGTCACCAGAAGAATAAGACATGCTAGAGTTTAGCTGAGTTGAGTCAAGAATTGACATCACAGCACTCGCAGGCATTCCCATGTGTGCTCCGTCCTCATCTTCAGCAGCCAGCCCAGAGTTCCAGTACTTATGTTACCGGTCACAGTCTGGTTATATGTCCGTCTTGCCTTTCTTCTGAGTGTAGTGAGCCTGCCATACCCTCTGGTTACACCCAGGTGCCTCATTCTCTCCAGGCCATAATAATCTTGTAAAAAATTATATGCCAATTACATTTCAGCATTTGTTGTTGTTGTTGTTTATCATTATGGTTACACAATTTTACAGGGAGCATTGGCTTTTCTGGCACTACGTCGCTACCGTTTGGGATCTCAAGAAACTTTTGATTATGGATACGAACATGATCCGAATGCATCATCTCCATACAGGTCCTTCCCTGGCAGCGAGATAGGCGACCCCTACCACCAGCCACCCTTCAGTCAGCAGAGAGAGACCCCTGATTATCCACAACCTACTTACTGACTCCAGCTGTACGTTGTTTCTGTAGCGGTAGATTTTCTCAGTGTTTGCAACTGTTGCAGGGGTGTGCTAGTGTTCAGTGTTTCACACATTTGCTGTCTCACCTGGTGTAGAGTGTTAGTTTGATGTCTGCCTGTACCTGCAAGTTGTTTGCTGTCATAACTTCATGTGATTACAAGTGTTTTTTATATATTTTTTATTATTGCCACTCTAGTAGTGTGTAGTTTCCTGCCACATTGATGACAGAATTGTAACAGAAACTGGACCTTATAAGTCAGATGAAAATGATTTTGTACGAAAAGCTGAAGATCTTGTCTATGAGATGAATGATACTGTAATAAATATTTATTTTCTGCCGTGTTAGTGGCAGAATTGTAGCAAATGCTTCACTCATTATTAAATTGTGTAAAGAGGTAGCTTTGTGACAGGGAGTGACACACATTGTATGACATGAGTGATTGGTATGTCAATCCTGATTGATCTGCCTCACCATTTTGGTTGTGTACGTGAAGGGGTATTTTTATACTACGAGATCTCGAAGCTTATCTGGGCTGTATGCCTATGGTTAACGCTTTTTTCCTGGTGTATTTTCTCAGTGAAAGACATTGTCTGTGAAGTTATAAAGTTTACACTTTGCAATAGCTCAACTGAAATAAAACCATCTATTATGTCATGCAAAAGAAGGCCGCTGAACAATAGTGCCCAATCTGTACTTCTCTGTGGTTCAAAGCTAAGGCATTTCTTAAGGGTAGCTTTGAAAGTTAGTGTGGAAAGTTGAAGTGGGGTGCTTGGAAATGGATCAGCAAATAAAAGTGCAACAGAAACTGACATTGAGGTAATAGGGATGCATTTAATACACACTTATAAGGAACAAGCAAGCATTGTTATCATAAGTAAAATGTAGAGGCTGGATCCCAAAGGCATGGAGAGCTTAAGGTGAACATAAGGAAATCTTTTTCTTGTCAAGAAAAAGTAATGTGTGTGAAGTTTCTGTCTGGTGTCTCAATGAACGAGTTAGTTTATATTCACATCTGTATATACTACTAAATATTTTAGTATTTTTGTGTGTGACACCATAAATTATGAGGTGATTCCTGTGTGTTGGATAATAGTGTGAAAGTGTGAGTTGATGATTTCAATTCTGTACACTGCAGAGAAGGTTAAGAGACTGTATTTGGCATGTTTATATAACTTTTATGCAGGGATTTCTTGATTGTATTTATGTGCCGTTGCATACAAGTCAACCTGGTGCAATAGGTGACCTCAAGATTATTGGTCACAATTCTGAGTTAGGTATATACCTATATAATATATTGCATACCTGCTATATAAGTCGACTTCCAGTTTTGGAAAGATTTTTCAGGCTTGAAAGTTTGCCTTATGTGTCACAATATATGGTAAGTGAAAAAATGCCATACATCTTTTTATTAGTCTAGTTAAAATTCTGAACCATGAAGTGCTGAACGCACTTGAGCACCTGAAGGGACTGTAGTAATAAGTAACAGCTGTGGCTCACAGTGGTGAGAAAAATCCAGGAACAGATACAATAGTAAGGATGTGGCTTGTGAAAACTGTCAGATATGGTTATTTATTGATGATTTCTATGGTCAGCTGGCCTTGTCAGCTTTGTTCTGAGCCAGAAAACTGATATACAGGTTATGTTGAAACAATGCCATGACCTCCGTTTCCTGTACAGTAATCATAAAACAGTCAACAGGACACCAGCCATAGTGCAGCAGCCTCCACAACAGCCAGGATACAACTGTGACACACTGTATACAGGTGGGACACAACAAGCAGGACATAAAAGCAAGACACAGCCATAATACAGAAACCATGACAGAATATCCCACACAGTCCATGACACAATAGCTAAGACACAGCATTTGTCATGCAGTAATTATTAGAGTATTAATGTGAAACTGAAAATAAAACATAAACTCTTTCCTTCTCCCTTAGCTCCCACCCCCCCCCCCCTTTCTTTCCCCCCCCCCCCTTTTTTTCCCCCATCACCCGAATTCTGCCATGGAAGCCGTCAAGTGCAACCTACTTTAATAAAAAAAATATCCAGTTGTTGAGATATCTCTAACAGGCACAACTTACATCATATTAAATTTGTTACTTATTTGATTTCTGATCAGTATGACGGATCCGCAGGTATACTGTTTTTTAGTCGTGGCAAGTTTTTGATCAGGACATTAGTTGGCCATTGCATTTTCCTCCATATAGTTCCATCTCCCAACTACCGAGTTGAGTGCGTAGCAAGACGCTGTGAGCTGCAGCTTTCATTTGGAAAGCTTTTCGACTGGGCCCAGTGTAGCTTGTGTTGTAAGCTGCAGATAACTGGTGTTGCCTTATGTGGTTAATTGCATGTGCAGCTACTGATTTGTTGTAACTGCTGCATCCATCAGTGATCAGTAGCATTTCTAGTGTCAGACTGTTTATGTTGGCACTTCTGATGGCTGCCTTTTGCATTTGATGCGTTTGTTTGCTGTTGACTTTGCTGAGACTGTAGTCTGTGTCAGTTTTGTTCACAAGCAGCAGTGATGGAAATCCTGCCTGGTTTTCATTGGCTGTGGAACAGAGCAGCTATGGTGTGATATGTTTGCTGCGAAGTTGAAACTGTCATTACCTGACTTGTATCTGACAGTCTTTACCATCGTATTCACTGTCCTGTGATAAGAGTGGTTATAACATCCACAAGCACCTTTAGGCTAAGAGTATTTTACTTAAGAGTGAAAATACACATTTGTTTTATATTTTTACAATTAATAGACCCAGGAAGATGTGAGCGCAGGTCTCTGAGGAGACCCATGAAATTCAGGTTGAGTTACCCTACACCACTTGTGATTGTGATGTTTGCAGTCTTTTTTTGAAATGCTGACTGTGTTAAACTTTCTAGTCATGATGTTTTTATGTTGAATTATAAAACAAGCAATATGGGCTACATGATTTACATGTGTATTTATGAAAACTGCTACTTCCCTTTTTTTTATGTTATTGCATACTTTTATCAGAAAGATTTCTTGACTGGACTGCTATTTTTGTTTTTCATGCTCAGCTCATGTCATTAGAGGAACAGTAGTCGATTTTTCATGTTTTCTTCATTAGATGAACAGTAAAGGAGAAGATACTTACAATTCTTCTTCTCCCACATTCCATATTTTTTGTTAGTTTCAGACTTGTGTATGCATTATCTTTGACTGAGTAGAGAACACAGTTGGAAGGGCTCCATTTTGCTGCTGATATTGCTCTGCTAAGTGAAAACAGCAAAGAGATGCAAAGAAAAATACATGATTTAGCAAAAATAGCTTCAAAGGTTGGTCTGCAAGCAGGTTGTGAAAGGGAGTTGAGTTAAGTTGATTCAAGAACCGACATCACAGCATTCAGAGCCTTCCTATAAGTGCTCCGTCCCCATCTTAAGCAGCCAGTGCAGAGTTCCAGTACTAATGGTATCAGTAGCATTCTGATTAAATGTCGGTCTTGCCTTTCCTTCGAGCCTCGAGCATCTGTCAGAACCTCTCATCACTCCCCCCTGCATCAGTCTCACCAGACTGTGGTGATACATCTGCTCCTTTGAACTGTACACGCTCTCCCACAAGGCACTAATCACGTCTGCCTTATCATGCATCAGTATTCCACCAAGTTGTGCAGAGCCAGCCAGTCTGTTCACCAGTTCATTTTCCAGCACACTGGCATTTCCCGGAGAAAAAAATCCAGATAGTGCTCCTCACCCATGTTTTCCGCAGTGAAGCATGCCACTCTGCACGAAGCATGCCGTTCCTGATCTTTCTCAGCATGCTTTCTGAGTCAGTTACAGTTATGATGTGTGTGTGTTGTGTTCTCTAACCAGTGGAAAGCTTCATTGACCACCTCCACTCTTAGGCTGGATGTTGTGGTATCATATGCTAGGCTCTCCTGCACCAAACGTCAACCATTATCTTTTGCTGGACTGGATTCCATCCATTGTATTGAATTGATTGCACAGGATAGAATGGAGTGGAGAAACAGACTGTGAGTCCTATGTGACATAACAGCACAACAAGACAGTGATAATGATATGCATTCTCTGGATAAATCACTCATACTGCAGAGATCATGCTGTAACTGTGTCATGGATTTCTCCAGCCAGAACCAGTGGTATAGTGACAGATGAATGAAATACTAGGATGCTTCAGAAAACACACCACAGTAACACAAAATACTGCTAGTCAATATCTTAAGCACACAAAATGTTTGTTAATGTTATTACTTTTATTATAAGGTTTTGTTCAGAGAAATTAAGAGCAAGATTAAGAACACTAGGAAGACCCAGTTTCAAATCCTCCATAAGGTCATGGACTTTTTTTTCTGTTTAATGGCAAAAATTAAATCCTTACACACACAGTCCCTAGTGACAGCACTAGCAGTGCCGCCCTAAATACTCAGGCTGAGAGACGCACCCCCACCTAGAGTGCAGAAGTGGTACATACAGACAGTATATGACAGGTTTTTGTTAAAAAGAGAAACACATTAGAGAAAGAAATGATTGAATAATTTGAAACAAAAAGAGCAAATTTTTCTGACTCACTTTGGTAGACAGTGTGCACCCTGGTTGAAATATGAAACAAAATATCTGATAGTGGTGCCCTCATACTACCACACAACTGACTAGGGAAGGTACTGAGCCTCCTGACAGAAGTGGCGGATCTGAATGGGATGATCCTACGTAGATTTTCACCGTCACATTCTTTTTTTTTTTTAGATGTGCCCCCAGCTGTCCCGTCAGTGCTACAATAAAAATGCCAATTGTCCAGTTCTATACAAATCTGCAGACTTTATTACATTTTATAGTTGTAGATACTTCTCATTTCAGGAGTTCATAAAAATTTCATTGCAGCATTTTTCTTCATTGCCATTAAACAGCATATTGTTTTGTTTTATTTCTTGGCAACAGTGTATCGGGTATTAAATACTGTTGTTAAGCGAGCAGTTAATCTTTTCACCCCGGTGGCCTAGATAATAAAGAGGGGGAGGGGGTTAACCTAACTTGCTTAGGGGGAAAGCTCTGGTTGTTCATCCATTTTTGGATTTTAAGCTTGTTCCAAAACTTGAGTGTTGCCTGCACATGTTATGCGGATCTAGATTTTTTTAAATGCAGACTGTTGGTACTTTGCCTCTTAGGCAGATGCATTCCAGTTTTAGGGAAACACCCCTAATTAGTCACCTTTTGCAACATGCTTGTTGGGCTGTGATTTTAACCCCCCCCCCCCCCCCCCCCCCAAGTGGGGCCCCAAAACCCGTGAGCAGAGGAACTTGAAGAAGAAGAAATGATAGCCAGCCATCAGTCTAGAATACTCAACAGATGATTATTATATGATATTTTATGACACTTTATTCCACTACAAGCTGAAATCATGGTGTGCAGACAAGCTGTCGTTTGTTGGCTTGCTGCACTACCTGCTCTACTGTGAGCCAACATTACATATCACATTTCCATTGTTTAAAAAATCATACCTTGTTTGTCATTGTTCTGAATTCTTTTCCTTGATTTCTTGTTAGTAGCCAGTGTAGTGTTCTCACCATCCCCACCACTACCACACACACACACATGCACACAAATCTGCTCATTACAGCAGCATGTATTGTCTGTAGCTGATATGAGCATTTTGTTCAGGGATTTTAACCCTATTAAAGCCAGCTTAAATTGATTGATGCTATCCCTTTCTTGCTAAACTAACCACTTCGCTAAACTAACCACTTCTGTTCACAATTTTATGAATAAGTTATTTTGTTGTCTCTTGTCCTTTTATTTTAAAGGCATTTAACAGCTGGATTGTATGTGAACATGCATATCTTCATAATTCTGGCCTAGGTTTCTG
Source organism: Candidula unifasciata (assembly GCA_905116865.2). Taxonomy (NCBI): domain Eukaryota; kingdom Metazoa; phylum Mollusca; class Gastropoda; order Stylommatophora; family Geomitridae; genus Candidula; species Candidula unifasciata. The sequence continues at coordinate 604,342 of CAJHNH020000336.1, read as the reverse complement.
TTTATAATGAATTTTTCTTTCTGTGTACACATTGAAGGAAAGATGTAAACAGGTAAAAAGGTCCCTTTACACACCAGTAGTGCATTGGGCATATGAGGCTAGACTTGTTGTGTATAGATCAGTCGGCCCACGATGGATGATGTGGTCATCATCACGCAGGCCGTCTTTACTTTCCAGGACTTTACCTGGTACCCATTTAAGGCTGGGCCAACCTAGAGGCCAAGGTCATGTTTGAAGAAAATCTGTCATCGTGCTGATTTTAACCCACAACCTTCGGAACCGTAGGTGAGCTAGCCACTACACCACGGCAGCTCCCCGGTGTTGTAGATTGTAGCAGTAACATATAAATCATTCCTCAAAAGCCACAAAACAGAGCTTGACTATCATGAACCATTTAATAGCGTACATAACAGAAAGCATATTTTATTGAAGCATCACCCCCCCCCCCCCCCCCCCATTTCCCTCCAGTATGACACGAGGCTAGTCTTTATTTTCATTGTTGTCACTAGTATCGTTAGGCGCATACAATGACTAACCAAAATAAATTGTGCACTGGTTTAAAAGAAAGAAAAACTACTATGATTTATACCTAAACTTCATTATCAGTGATATTTTATTAGGGTAAATGAAAATATAGCTGTTTCCTTCTACAGCAGTGGCTCTCAAGCTTCCTAAAGCGTGGACCCTTTAAAACAGTTACCTCATTTTGTGGCGACCCACAAACAATTATTTTCCTTCATAACTTCAGTGAATCTGAGTTATCTGACGATCTTAGGCGACCCATGTGAAAAGGTTGTTCAACCCCAAAAAGGGGTCACGACCCGCAGGTTGAGAACCACTGTTCTACACCATTCTGAGCAATTTATGCAACAGCTTTCTGATTATCTGCAGTTATAAGTAAGACATGTGCAGAAGCAATGCACTAGTGGAACAGTTAGCATCATCTACATTTTAAAACAGTTTGCTACATGGGATGGAGCATAATATAGGTTTGCCTGTGTGCCATGATGTCATTCTTAAATGATAAATTGTAAGTTTGAAATTCAGATTGTAGCAGAACTAAGCTGAAAGGGAAACTCAGGAGGTTGTCTCATACAGCCAGTGAAAGGTAACATACGGATGACATTCGGACCTGTTTTATTCACTGGTCACCTTGTACTTATGTGTGTTCATTACTTGGCTTCATCTATTTAGGGTGCACTCATTTAGGTGAAATATATATTTTAGCGTGATTAAAAACTTTTTTTTTTTTTTTTTTGGGAGGGGCCAATCTTTTTTGTTTTGTTTTTGCTTTTCTGTGATATTTGTTGTTTTATTCTTTATGTGGGTTATATTTTTAATTGCATTAATGTTTTTTTTTTTTTTTTAAATCAACATTTATTACCAACTCCTATAGTGAATGGCCAGGGTTGAAGGAGCAATGAACTAGCTCCTCTTTGATTTGAGAATTCAACAAAAAGTAATTGGTCAAATGTTCTACAATCATTAGCTTGGAAAACTCTCCTGGCACACTCCAGTTGTCATATAGATGTTGTGCAAGTGACCAAATAAACAATAGAGAGGAATGGCATTGGCAGATTGTGAAAAATATATCAAACAGTGGTTGAAGTATGGATCTGAATGTCAGACAGGGAACAGTGCTCAGATAACACGAGGCAGGAAATCTATCAAGTGCCCATCAACTGGGATTTTCTGCCATGCCAAGTTATAATATATTTCATTTGTTTAACATGTGTCATTGCTGTAAATAAGTAAGTAAGTAACTCAATTTTACCCCACCAGGACATCACACAGAGCGATAAACACACAGTGACACAAAATGCTAACATGTGGATGAGGATGACCTGAGAAGGGGTCCCTGAAGCCCCATTCAACCGTTAAGTTATAATAGAGCCCCGGCAACAGCCAGGGTGAGGCTTCAAAGTATGAAAATTTGCATCCCACAAGGGGACTGACTGACTGACTGACTTTCTACATCACACAAGCGATAAACACTCGATGACACAAAGTGCCACCATGCGAATGAAGATCAGAAACCGCGTTCAGCCATTAGGCCATATTTATGGCCGGCCTATATTGCGGGCCCCTGACAAGAGCCAAGGTGGGGCTTCAAATAATGAAAATTTTCATCCAACAAAGGGATGTCAAGATAATATCACCCCACAAGGGGATGATGAAGATTATAATATATCATTACAACAAGTTATTAAAACAGTATGTTTTTTGCAGGAAAGAAGATAGAAACAGTTGTTTCATTTCTTGCATTGAAAGCAGTTGTTACATAATCAGAGTTCCAAAAACCTGATGATATATTTACTGTACTATACACTTTCAGTGTACACACCATACACCAGTTCATCCTTGATATACACTTGATGACAGTAAACTTGATTGAACAGCAAGGCTGTGATATCTGTGCCTTTCAACCCAAAATATCTAATTTTATTCAAATACCCAATTGGTCACCCTGTAGATGTGCTTCTTGGAGGTAGTGGATCAGTTATCCCCCTTCCCCTTTTCCCCCAAATAGGGCTCCGGAACCCACACTGGGAGGGAAGATAACCAACATTTTTTATTTTTTAAGCTGTATTCTCACACACTCTGATAACTCCTGGCCTCAATTCCCAGAAAAGCTGAGAGACCTTTCTGTATTTATTAATCTAATTTTATCTGTATTCTTTTGTTTGTATTCCGGTGAAGGTTTTCTAGCCACAGCATTTCTTGTATCACTTGTATAGTTAATTCTTGTAAAGCTGACCAGTTCTACATTCCATCTGTATCAATTTAAGCACTATAGATGTTCAGATGTTTTTTTTTTTTTTAATAGTAAATTTTAACAGACACTAACTATTTTACCCTGGTCCTAAAAAGTTAGGTCTGAAATCCACTATTCCTGTAATTGCCCCAGTTAATGTTGATAGTACAGTATAACATAGGTGGGCAGATTGTGTGCAACACCATACATCTAACTTTTCACTTAGGGTATATCATATACAAATCCTGACATTTCATGGTTGAGCAATTATAAATTATCTGCAGTTGTGGCTGGCTGGAGTTTGAGTATGATGTATGATAAACCATTGGTCCTAGGACAAGGGAACAGGGTAATGTTTACATGTTTTACCAGATATACATGATCTCCACGTTTTTGAAATTTTACAGCGAAGAATGCAAGAGAAACAACAGGTAAAGGTAGTGTGGCAGTGTTCTGAATGAAAGAAAGAATCTCTTTTCCATATTTTTAACTGGCTGTGGATATTTTGTTCACTTGTTTATTATATGAATTTGATACCATTTTTTTAATAAGCACAGTTCCAATTTTTTTTTTACCTGAATCATTTTCTGTTGAAAAACTCTCACACATTGTTGTGTATGTATTTTTATTACATACCAGTGTGTCAGTGAATTCTGGGAGATTCTTTCCCGGTGATTATCTCTACTGGGTCATGACATATATCCTGGGTTTAAAAAAATTATTATTAATCTAGTATTCATGTTATGACTAAATAGAAATGCTTCCTCTATGGCTCAGCAGTAGGGCATCACTGTAGCTTTGATGGCTAGCGAATGTGTTTAACAATTTTGATATCGTAAAGTACTAGGCTTTGATTTCCAAGGTGGATTGTACTGTACTCATGGTTTTCAGACATTAGTACAACAGTCACACCCTGGAAGAGATTGGAGCCTGACCAGGTAACAAAGACAGCAGACGGTGCACTGAAGCAAACCTTCATTGTGGAGATGGCACATGATTTTGTTTAGTAGGCCGCATATATACTAGTTGTTGAAGTATCCCTAACAGGAACAACTTGCAGACATCACATCACATTTGTTTGCTTAATTGACTTCCTGCCATTATGGAGGTTATGCTGGTATACTGTTTTTACAAAAAAAATAATGGCAAGTTTCTGCTTATGACAATAATTAGCCGTTGCATTTTTCCTTTTATGAGGACTAAAAGTAAACAGAGCTGAGTGCGTGGCACGAAACTGTTTCCAGTATACAGTCTGTTGAGAGATGTCTCTTATTAGCTGCGGTCTGATAGTTATTACTGTCATGTAGGTAACTTAAAATGTGACAACAGTAGTGTAAGGTACCTCTGCATATAGGGTAGAAGAGGAAGGATTAAATTAAATCACAGAATTTATCCATTCCTGGGTAGAGGAGGAAAGACTTGAATAAACACAGATTACCTGTTTATGCCAGAGTAGATAAAGCAAGATAAAAAAAGACAGCAGGGTTCTGATATAACCGAGGATAGAAGTCGGCAAAATCAACTAGACATACAACACTCTTATTCCAACCATGGGCTGCAGGTTAATTTTTAATCCTATGGACAGCAGTTCTGGAGGGAAACACTGACCACTGAAGGAATCAAGAAGAACCAGGGTACCTGTACAAGCCAGGTTGTTTGAAAATCCTGCCACCATGAGGTGCTACACTTGTCTCATCAAGGACTTGTGATAGTTACACCCCAACAGGTACAGGAGTATATTCATTCACACAGGGTGTGCAATGTATAGTTGCTGTTTCTGACATTATTGGGAATATCCTTTGACTCTTTTGCAGACCTATGTCAATGTCATGCACTTTAGTCGCTGGGCAAATGTAAACACAGCAGAGATAACTGTTGAGCCTGTAATCTACAGCTTGCAGTCATGTTATAAGATAAATGGGTCTGGAGAAAGTTGCAATTTTTGGGAAAATCTAGGGTCTATGAGGCAAAAATATGAGATATTATAAGTAAATTTTTGTGGAGCACTCAGTAGAGGTACCTTGGGATGGCTGCTGCATCACATGACTGAACACGCAAAGGAATGCTTCATTTGCAGTGACTTTCGTTTGCAGTGACTTTCATTTGCAGTGACTTACTTTCATTTGCAGTGACACTGATTGTAACATTGTAGCATAACATTTCAGGGTTTTATATACAATGGGAGAACCATGGGTTGGGTTAGCATGTGAAATGGGAGACAGACACTTCTACTTATAGTCCATGCCTTGTGGCATTGGTAGTCATGGCTGTCCACCATCACTAGTCACATTTAGAGAACAGATATTTGTGGAGGTACATGATCAGTTGTATGACATGGAAACTATAAACCCAAGGTAGCAGAAGAAATAATGCAGCAGTCTACAAAACTAGCATCATGTACTGAGTTTATTCTAACACTAGATCTTGGTTCCTTATAGATGTGATTGTTTAGTTAGTACTTGTGTATTTTCATGGTTATGTCTGGTCAGACTCATGTACCTTTGACTGAGTGACCCATTCATTTCATCAGTGTTTACTGTTGTGATTATCATTGTACTTACAGCAGTAGCTTTCATCAGTAAACAGAGACCAGTTCATACATAGAATGCCGTGCCTTGCTTGTCTGTTGCAGTATTTTGGTTACAATTGGAAGTTGAGAAAAGGCACTTTTACCATCTAATAAAGTGAAAAGTAAGGGATCCTTTTTCTTCCCTTTAGGTATACGGGGCATATAGGGCTAAACCTATATTTTATAGACCAATCAGCATTTGATGGGTGATATGGTAAACATCATGCTGGCCGTCTTTACTTCCAAGGACTCGCCCTGGTAGACTGGGTACACCTGGGAGCCAAGGTCATTTAAAACAAAAAGTCATGGCTTCATTTGAATTTGAATCCACGACCTTCAGATCTGCAGGCAAGTATCTAGCCGCTACACCACGGCGGCCTATATAAGAAAGAGAACAGGTCAAAAAATAACTTTTCCGTAAAAGGAAGAAGGAGTCAAGAAAGACACTTTCCCTTACATGTGAAGTGTGGTGACCTCTACTGAGGACCAGCAAACAATGATAGAATCACTTGACTCACTTTTAACTGTCTAAACAAAGATAAGGTTGGACATTTTGGCAGTACAACACAGCCAGCAAGATCAGATTTGTTTATCCAGCATGGTATAATTACTCAGAATGTATGGCAGTTGTCTACCAGGTACAGCAAAGAACACAATGACTAGAATGTATGGAAGTTGTCCACCAGGTACAGCAAAGAACACAATGACTAAAATGTTTGGAAGTTGACTACCAGGTACGGCATAAACACAATGACTAGAATGTATGGAAGTTGTCTTCCAGACACAGCATAGACATCAAGACTAGAATGTGTGGAAGTTGTCTACCACATACAGCATACACACTAGGTACAGCACAGATACCAAGACTAGAATGTATGAAAGTTGTCCACTAAGTACAGCACAGACCAAGATTAGAATGTATGACAGTTGTCCACTAAGTACAGCACAGACCAAGACTAGAATGTATGACAGTTGTCCACTAGGTACAGCACAGACACCAAGACTAGAATGTATGAAAGTTGTCCACTAAGTACAGCACAGACCAAGACTAGAATGTATGACAGTTGTCCACTAGGTACAGCACAGACACCAAGACTAGAATGTATGACAGTTGTCCACTAGGTACAGCACAGACCAAGACTAGAATGAATGAAAGTTGTCCACTAAGTACAGCACTAAGTACAGCACAGACACCATGACTAGAATGTATGACAGTTGTCCACTAGGTACAGCACAGACACCAAGACTAGAATGTATGACAGTTGTCCACTAAGTACAGCACAGACCAAGACTAGAATGTATGACAGTTGTCCACTAGGTACAGCACAGACACCAAGACTAGAATGAATGAAAGTTGTCCACTAAGTACAGCACAGACCAAGACTAGAATGTATGATAGTTGTCCACTAGGTACAGCACAGACACCAAGACTAGAATGAATGAAAGTTGTCCACTAAGTACAGCACAGACCAAGATTAGAATGTATGACAGTTGTCCACTAAGTACAGCACAGACCAAGACTAGAATGTATGACAGTTGTCCACTAAGTACAGCACAGACCAAGACTAGAATGTATTCTTCTTCTTCTTCTTCTTGTTCACCGGCTGTGAATTCCGGCGATAAGTCGCGGTTGTTCGTCCAAATGGACTTTTGGCTTTTACCTTGACCTGAGTTTTGCGTGTACATCCGTTTTACTGTCTTATTTGTTTGCAGTCCGCGTTCCCTGCCTCACCGGCAGATGTACTCTGACTTCGAGGGAAGACGTCAAGCCTATTTCTAGGTTGACTGTGGCCATTGTTTTGTGTGGGTCGAGATGTTGCCTATTTTGTGTGGTGTCCTCTTTGACCTTTAACAGGTGTGGCCCCCGGAATATCCTCCTTAAGGCAGCCCTAGGTAGAATTGTCAGCCCTCAAGGGAAGGCAGGGGCAGATCATGGGCATTCCCCGCCATCCAAGGAGGCTTCCATAAATGCAGAGCCGACACTTGATGCTCTGGTTCTGGGCTCACCCAAGGAATCGTCACGTCCTGCCCATGACTGCTTAACCTCACAACCATGTATTGAGCTTCCCGCGCTACAAGGCTGCGCTTTTCGGAGATCAGCGGGGAGCAGCCCGCAGGTCAAGGACTTTTGGGGCCACACAAATAGGTACATTCTTTTTCATCATACGTTAGACACCTTTAACGTTGTTTCAGCTGTGCCCTTAGCACGACAGAATCAGGCTTCACCTGTTTGGTCCCAACACTCGGGCGAGTGGGACCAGTGGGTACGGACATTGGGCTTTTTCCTGCTCTGTACGAATTCTGATCGTCGCACTTTGAGCTTGCATGTGTACCGTGGGGTATAACTTTGTTGGACGTTATTTCCTAGCCAGCTTATGAAGAGTTGCTGCCGTGGTGTACCTCAGCGCGGTGACGACGACACTGAGGATTGACAGAGGATGTACGTGGGTAGGATCTTGCTGCGAGAAATCGCCCACAAGAGATGTTACTCGTCTCGGCTGCGGGTAAATCTCTCGGTCAGGGTTGAGTCTCAGCAGCACAGTTTTCCATTCGCTTCCGAATTTTAACCGAGGGTTGTCATTTGATGGTACATTTAGCAAGCAATCCTTACTCATGTTCCGAATGAGTTTTGTTATACTTTTCACCCATGCGTTTGGGGGCGGGCTGGTGAGAGCCAGAAAGGGCACTACACCTCTAGGGGCCGCCAGCTCTGAGATCCCCTGCCAACTCTGTTAATGCTCATTTGAGACATTATCCGTGGCGCACGACGGGGACGTGCGGCAGGAGTCTTGCATGAGGTTCCGTAAAACCAGAACAGTGAAGGACTGGCGCCCGAGTGGGGTACGGAATATCTCCTTATACACATCACATCAGACTTAACTTCCCCTCATGCCTGTGACCGAAATCACCGCGCCACACTAGAATGTATGACAGTTGTCCACTAGGTACAGCACAGACACCAAGACTAGAATGTATGACAGTTGTCCACTAGGTACAGCACAGACCAAGACTAGAATGTATGACAGTTGTCCACTAAGTACAGCACAGACCAAGACTAGAATGTATGACAGTTGTCCACTAAGTACAGCACAGACCAAGACTAGAATGTATGACAGTTGTCCACTAAGTACAGCACAGACCAAGATTAGAATGTATGACAGTTGTCCACTAAGTACAGCACAGACCAAGACTAGAATGTATGACAGTTGTCCACTAAGTACAGCACAGACCAAGATTAGAATGTATGACAGTTGTCCACTAAGTACAGCACAGACCAAGACTAGAATGTATGACAGTTGTCCACTAAGTACAGCACAGACCAAGACTAGAATGTTAGTTAGTTAGTTAGTTAGTTGGGTTATCATCATTGCACTCCGGACATGTCCATAGGTGCTCAGATCCTCCCCTCAGTATGAATCCCAACGTCCGATGGCTAATAGTACCAGTTCTATGTTGATTAACAAGTCTTCTGACGTGTCCGGTGTGCGTCTCGTTTTTTGCTGTGCCGATCTTAATTCCCAAGTCTGCCATTCTGGCGAGTGACGTGGATTCACTGCCACCAAAGTCCTCTATCCTTCCCATTTCTCTAAGGGCATTGACAATATCAGCATGATCCATAGGCCGACCGTCGGTAGTGATAGCGGATCCAGCCAACCTGTCAGCTCTTTCATTTCCATCGACGCCTGCGTGTCCCGGAACAAAAATAAAGGTGACTCCTTGCACAGTGGACTTCTGAATTGATTCAAGCCATTGTCTTCGCACTGAACCTGCCTGAACCCTCCGGATCATACTCATTGAATCACTGAGTATACATATGCGGGTGTATTTTTGTGTTTCAAGCCAGGCAAACGCTTGCGTCACTGCCATCACCTCCATCGTCAGGCTGCTGGTTGTCATGGAGAAGGCGCCGTTGGCTTCTTTGACTGTTCTGCCCGCTGAGCGTGCTGTAAATGCCCATGCGCTTCTTCTTTGGCGTATAACGGATCCGTCTGTATAGATTAGTGCATCTGCTTCGTCTGAATTTTCACCGATGAGAGCGTTGACCTCTGCATTAACAGCAACAGGATTCTCTTCTCTACATCGCCTGTTGAGTGTGACAATACAGGAAAATGTACAAATACACGCCTGAGGCACAGGTATCCATTCTGCACCAGGTATGATGTCGGTTAGGCTGCATATTTGCCTAATAACATCTTCTGCCCGACCTAGCCACGATTTTTCCCTCTTCAGTCTGTCGCCCTTTTCACTAAAAAGCGCTTGATGCAGTGGGTGTTTCTTATCAGCACATATTTTGAGGTATGCCCGAGCCCTCCACATCCTGATCCTTTGGTTCATTGTTGGAAAGTTAAGTAGATACCTCATTGCTCCACATGATGTGTCTCTTGTACATCCCAAAATAATACGCATGGCTTCATTTTGCACCTTCTCGAGTCGTTCAATCTGGGTAGCACTGACAGTGAGGATGGCCAGAGCGTATTCAATGGGGGAAAGGACCAGACCGTAGAATAGAAGCACCAGCAGTCTTTGCTCGATATTGGAAGCAGCCATAATCCTCATTGCAGATAGACCTTTGCGTGCTTTTGTTATCACATGGTCAACGTGTTCCCTGAATGACAAGCTGCGATCGAACCTCACCCCGAGAAACGTCATAACGTTGGTTCTGATCAATACATTATCACGCATTTTCACTTCTGGTAAGTCCGACTTGACAATGTGATTGTTCAAAGAGAACCATGACACTGATGCCTTCGAGGGATTGACATAGGCATTGGAACCATCACACCAGGCGGCAATTCGATCGAGTTCTTTGTGCATTGTGCTGGCGATCTCCTGTCTATCATGCCCTCGTCGATAAATCAAAATGTCATCAGCAAATGACAAAGTCCTTCCCTTTCCATTCAACTGCTGCTCAGTGATCATCACCGTATAAACGTTGAATAAGACTGGTGATAGCGGTGATCCCTGTGGCAAGCCTGGACATATCGTTTGCGGTTCTGAGGACCAGCTACCACATCTTAGTACAATCTTTCTCTGGAACAGGACCGCAGCAATCCAGCGGATCAGAAAAGGATTGACTTCTAGTTTAAGCAGTAATTGCATTAAATAATCATATGGTACTTTATTGTAGGCATCTTCTAAGTCCAACACTGCCGCACATGTCTCTTCTTTAATCTGAAATCCCTCGTACACATCGTAGGCGAAAACAGCAGCATTGGACCATGTCTCTTTCTTCAATCTGTACCCTCCAAGTGTTGATGGGAACTTATCATGTAGTTCCAAGTAGGTGGTCAATCTTTGTGCGACAATTTTTTCCAAAAGTTTGCCAATAGTATTCTGCATCGAGATGATTCTGTAGCCGCAGATCTTTGAGTGGTCTTTATTAGGCTTTGGTAGTGGGAACAAATAACTATGGAGCCATTCCTCTTGTATCTGGCCACTCTGGATGCTGATATTGAATTCCTTTGCCACGCTTTTCAAATCAGAATTCGACATCATCAGCATGTCATTGTATCGGATGCCGTCAGGGCCTGGAGCAGTGCTGCGCGATTTCTTGAGGCAAGTTCTTAAGGTGTCTGCAGTGATTGTGAAATCAGTGCCTAGCTCAGTGTTCTCGCACAGCATCGACAGTTTCATCTTAACCCCTATTCTTGCAGCTTCGTCTTTTTGGTCAGTTTGCTCCAAGTAGCGCGCAAGAAGGGTTTTTCCTTTATATGACAGTTGTCCACTAGGTACAGCACAGACACCAAGACTATAATTTTTGTGAATTTTCTGCTTCAACTCTGGCAGAAACCTCTGGTTGTTCATCTACTTCTTCTGCACATTTGCAGTAGTAAAGAAGGTCGTGGCTGTACCTAGTGGACCAATGACACAGTCCAAACACAGAGGTTCTGGAAGGGCTATAAATGAAAAGAGAATTACTGAAATAAAAAAAAAGAGAATTAAAATACTTTGGCCACATTAAAAGACAACACACTTTTAAAAACCATACTGGAGGGAAAAGTCGAAGGCAAGATTCATTCTCATAACGTGGCCAAGCTATTTCCATCTTCTCTTGGTTATCATATTGTCTAAAGTTTCTTGGTTTGTGGCTTGAAGTAGTTTAGTGTTTGAGATTGTATCTGGCCAGAAAATTTTGATAATTCTACGTAGACGTGTGTGGTTAAAGGTGGACAGCTTGTGTGTATCCGTTTTGGTCATTCTCCAGCATTCCGCTCCATAAAGAAGAACTGGCAAAATGATTGGTTATTTATGGTCACTGGTTGTTGGTTTGGACTGCTTGTCATGATCTTAGTTTTCTTTGTATTTATTCTCAGTCCCACCATTTCTGCTGTGCTGTGTAGTCTGTTACTTTTTTCTTGTATGTGTTCATGTTTATGTGATAGGAGTGCTGTATCATCTGCAAAATCAAGGTCCTCAAGCATGGTCAATGGAGTCCATCGTACGCCTCTCGATGTCATGTCTACTGTGTTCTTTAGTTTCTAATCAATCACAAGGTTTAAGAGGAGAGATGACATAACACATCCCTGTCTTACACCTGTCTTTACTGGGAAGGATGTATTGTAATTTTTTATACTGCAGGAAAATTCTTTATAGAAGAGAGCAATTATGTTGACTATTTTTTCTGGAATTCCATAATGTCGTAAAATTTTCCATAGACTGTCTCTATGCACGCTGTCAAAAGCTTTCTCAAAGTCCATAAAATTAATGTATATACTTCTCTGCCATTCACTGCATTGTTCTAAAATGTTACGTATGGCGAAGATGTGTTCAGTTGTCCCTCTCCCCTTTCTGAATCCTGCTTGTTCTACTCGTAGGCATTTATCTACTCCTTTTTCAAGCAGCATTATGATGATTTTACAAAATATTTTGCTTGGTACTGAGAGTAGAGTAATTCCCCTCCAATTATAGCAGTCTGTTAAGTCTCCTTTTTTGAGGATTTGGACTATTGTTCCTTCAGTCCAGTCATCAGGCAACACTTCTTTTCCCAAAATATCCTTGAACAATGGTTCTAGAATGCTAGCATTTGTGTTGGGATCTACTTTGAGAAGTTCTGCTGGCAGTTCGTCTTTGCCTGGTGCTTTGTTGTTCTTTAAAGTGTGGATAGCTTTAATTTCAGGATTTCTTGTTTGCTTGGTGGTTCAGTAATAATGTCAATGTTCTGAAAGGCTGGTTGAATATCTGGGGGATTTTCAGGATCAGGTCTATTCAAGAAGTCGGAGAAGTGTTTAGTCCACTGCATATCTTGTTTTTGTTCTGTGGTGAGCAGTCTGCCTTGGTTATCTCTAATAGGTATGCTGTGATAATTGTTTCTGCTTCCGCAAATTTGCTGGGTAATTTTGTGTAGGGTTTGTAGATCATGTGCTTTAGCAGCATTTTCTGCTGTTTCTGCTAGATGTTCCATAAATCTTTTTTTTGGTCAGCTCTGGCACTTTTCTTTGTCATTTTATTTTGTTCGCTATATTCTAACATTAGTTTGTCTTTCTGACGCTCTGATTTAGTGTGATTTATGAGGCTCTTTATTCTTTTTCGCTTGGCAATATAGTCCATGGTTTGACTGCTTATCCATTCTTTGTGATGTTGTTTCCTGGTTTCTAATATGTTGTTGCTAGTTGATTTGTATGTTTCTTTGATCTGGTTCCATCTGTCCTGAAGGCTGATTGCATTTTGAGTGTCTGGTCACTTGATAGGGTTTGAAATCTATTCTTGAGTTCAATTCTTACGAAATGATCGTGTGTATAAGTTGCTGTCGCATCAAGACTAACTTTCACATGGGACAGTCATGATACATTCATCTACTAATAAAAGATCGACGGCCTCTGTGGCTTGGGCTTTGCGATCACGCTTTATAATTCCAAGATACACCCGTGCGGGTTCCGAGGCCCCATTGTGGGGGAAAACAAGAATAGACCCACTGCCTCCCCAAAAGCATGTCGTAAGAGTCGACTAATTGGTGAGCTTCTTTGAAGTCGGAGTGCATCTGCCGGAGAGGCAAGGAACCAACAGTCTGTATTCAAGAGAATGAGATCTGTAAAACTGATGCACACGCAACACTCAGGTTCTGGAGCAGGACTGCAGTTCAGTAGTGGACGAGCAACCAGAACTTTCCGCCAGAGTGTACAGCTGGTGAACGCGAAGAAGAAGAAGAATTCCGAGATATCTAGTTCAATTAAAGCTGCCGGAGGTTCGGCGTCAGGCCGCATTGCGTTGATTTACCCAATGGTATTGAAAGAGGCGCGGGCTGGAAGACACTATCAGAAAGGGGCAGTCATCATTTTTTGGGTCATGTTACGAGAAGAAGATAACTGAAACATGTGGCGATCACTAGGAAGAGAGACTGGGAAAGGCAGCGTAAAACGATTCTTGACATTCTTTTGCTATGGATGGAGGAGTGTCAACTCACGAACCAATACATGCTGTTGATTGGTGAGAGGCGTGATCGCTCATATCAATAGACAAGGCACTTGATAATGGCGATGACCAAGAGCCGATTGTTGAATGACAGCTGAACCTGAGCCTAGTTTAAAAAAAAAAATTATGCTGGGATTGGTTCTGCAATGTCATGTGAAGAATAGCTCAACTAATTTTAAGTGCCGTTAATGGAGGTAGCAGAAACTCTTTGTTTGATATTAGTTATGAATGATTACCACTCATTCAGGAAATTAGATTACACGGTTTAAAGTACAGTGAGGTCTCTCCTTGGGGGCATTCACTAGCTTACCATGCAGAGATAATCGTCTGCTCGTGACTAATAACGGCACGTGGATGATGATGTGGCACTTAAAATAAAATGAAGACAGTCCTTTGTGCCTGTAATATCCATTACGGAAGTAAAATGCTTTGTTTAGAAACTGGTATAAAAAAATGGGCATTATCAGTTTGTAGAAAGGAAATTTGGAATTAACAACAGCAAAACTGGTGCATAATAGTGTTTGCTGTGCATATTCACAGTGCGGTAAGTGACAGTTATCAAAGCTGGGGTATCCACGGCGACGTGATGGAGTCGTTTTCCTCGTGCTCTCATGGGCGTGGGTTCATTTTACGTCTGCGTCGTTCGATTCATGTTTGCAATTCTTACGGAGATTCTAAAGGATCGTCGCCGGAGTTACGGAGTTTGTGCTTTTTGCGACGCCTATACGGAGAGAAATCAAGCCACATGGGGGGGGGGGGGGGGGGTAATTAGCCCCCTTTTAATTTACTAGGGGCGGGGGCTCAGCGGGTGTAAGCTTTGTTTGATGCACAATAATATATATATATATATATATACACACACACATACGAACCGTCAGTTTGATAAAGGGGTGAAAGAGACCTGAAATATAATGCTCATAAGTATCCTTATCACCACTTTGAGGGTGCAATTGTTCGTTATTTAAAGCCCTACTTTGGCTCTTGCCAGGGGCCGCAATATAGCCCCGCCATAAATATGTTCTAATGGCTGAACGCGGTTTCTGGGACCTCATCCGCATGGTTGCACTTTGTGTCATCGTGTGTTTATCGCTTGTGTAATGTCCTGATGGGGTAAAAGAAGATAATGCTGATTTAGTTCTGTGTTCTTATCTCAAATTCAGCTAACAATATTTAATCCTAGCATTTATTTCTACGGACCATGCTTTCAGAGTGAGAGAGTGTGCTCCTTTTCAGACCTGTACAAATTAGCCGTTGACTGCTTAGGCGTTGCGAACGCGCTTCGTAATGCCGGGTGCCGGTTTCGATCCCTGCTGCGGGCGTTGCGCCTTCCGTTAGTTTCGACAGTGGTATCAAGAAGACGACTGTTAAGGAAAAAATGGCAAACTACTGGACGTAAACTTGCCTAGAGAAACCACAACAGCCCAAAAAAAAAATGCTGGGGTTCGTTCTAACAACATCCTGTAAAGGGTACGCAACTAAAGAAAATAAAAAATTAGCCGTGTCGGCGGCAACGCGCCCGCTGCCGTGTCTGTAGAATCAATTCGCCACACTAATTTGTTCAATTTGTCAGCGCTAGCGCTAACGGCAGTACTGGCTAACGGTAGCCAGCAGCTGTCCAACATGGGCAGCATATAGAGCGGGCTTTGCGCAATACTCCTGCAGTTTTTTGCCTCTTTCTGTTTCTCTGAGTTTAGTGTCACCTGTTTCAGTTAGAAGAACAGTAAACAGGGCTAAACTTTGCAGGTCAGTCCTAAACTTTGCAGGTCAGTCCTATTATGAATGTGCGATCATAATAATTAAACATGAGTTACTAACTTACTTAAACATGCGGCCGACGGGTCTCACAGTGTGGTGTTTCAACTGTTTCCGTCAGGCCTCAGGTTCCCTCTGTTTATGGGCTTAACAGAAGCAAGGGAAAACAAGTAATTAGTTGTGTAGTGTTTCGATAATTAATTCTATCCCGTCTGCAGACTGTAACTATCACATAGAGTTTAACAAAAAAGGTTGTCTTTTGATAAAAATGTGGGAATTTCGATTTCGTGGTTTAAAAACAATACGGCTATCCTCCGAATAACATAACGGTCCCAAATTACCGAGGCCGAAAATATACCCTAACAGGGCCTCAGTCACATGTAAATTGCGGACTTCCGGCGACTACAGCCACCACCGAGAGAATATTCCAAATTGCTACGCGTGGCGTGAAGCGGGGCTAAACTAGATGACTAGGACTCACGAGCAAATAAAATGAAGGAGGCTGCAGGAGATGCGGTAGCTGCTGCTTGTGAGTCCTAGACATCTAGTTTGGCCCCACTCCACGCCGCGCGTAGCGATGTGGAATATACTCTCGGCAGTGGTGGTAGTTGCTGGAAGTCCACAATTTAAGTCACCGGAAGCCACCTGACAGGGTCGTGATAGGGTCACCATATAACTATAGCTTTTGATTTACTGTCATGTTTCGTATGTCCTTCTATTTTCCTTTTAGTGTCCATCAATAAATGATTATTTGTGTCTTTTATATATATATATGTGTGTGTGTGTGTGTGTGTATACACACACACACACATATACATATGCACACACACTCTTGTCATTAAGTGGAAGGACAAGATCACCAACACTGAGGTATTTGAAAGAGCAGGTATTACAAAGGTCTCTCAATGCTCAGTCTACAAAGGCTCAGGTGGCTGTCACACCTGGAGAATAGAAGATGGCAGAGCCCCTAAGGACATCTTTAATGGTGAATTAAAGACGCGTGCAAGTGGGACATGAATAATACAGGTATTGAGGTGGACTCGGAACAAAATTCCATGGATCGTGTTGTGTGGAGGGGGTTCATCAGGAAGGGAATGAGAATGAAGGAAGAAATGAGAGCTGAGCGTCTGAGACGTGATGAAAGTGCCTGTTTGCAGGAACAAGTACTATGATGCATGAGCAGCTAGACACCCCTAAAGAAGATGTCTTTATAAGCCATGTCTGTCTCATTGCTTGAACACCAGCTATGGAATACAGACAAAATTACTCTCAAACCCAGTGAAACAGCACCATAGGTTACAGGAATTGATTAACTAAGCAAAGGTCGAAGTAGTCACCGTGGTGTAGGTCGCTAGATGTGTGCCTGTGGATCGGATGGTCATGGGTTCGCGTCCTGACTGAGCCGGACTTTTAAAAAAAAATGACCTTGACTCCCAGGTCGACCCAGCCTTGAGTGGGTACCAGGTGCAGTCCTGGGAAGTAAATGCTAATGTCTTCGAGGCAAAATCACAAATCTTTTCATTCACTATTAATATATGCGGTTGATTTTTTAATAGTGTTTTTTAAATGTATGTATCCATTTAATCTTTACAGAAATCATGACGCCTGGTAACCCAAAATACCGTTTCCTGTATGCTGTCTGGGGCTTTCTGGAATGTCTTGGTTTTGGTGGTTTGATTTATGGCTGGGGATCATTGGTGTACATATTGAAAGATGAAGGCTTGTACCTTGACCTCTGTCCTTTGATATATCAGAATGATACTGCTTCGTTCAATAGCACAGGTGTGAGCAATGTCACATCTATTGTCTATCAGGTTAACCAGACTCTTGAAATGTCAGATATCGGGTAAGTGGATGATATTTTTTTGGGGTGAATGTTTGAAGAATCTTCATAGCCGTAATAGCTTACTTATGTTACCTGTTAACTGAATTGTTGTTAGTAGCCATGACAAATTTATGTTGCTATCATAACAGAAAGAGATATCTCAGTGTCCCATATTTAAACAGAACAGAGATTGACTGGCAAATTTACCAGAAGGATTGTTGTTGCTGTTTTTATATGAAAAAGAACAGAGATTGACTGTCAATTTGACCAGAAGGATTGTTGTTGCTGTTTTTGTATGAAACAGAACAGAGATTGACTGTCAACTTGACCAGAAGGATTGTTGTTGCTGTTTTTGTATGAAACAGAACAGAGATTGACTGTCAACTTGACCAGAAGGATTGTTGTTGCTATTTTTGTATGAAACAGAACAGAGATTGACTGTTAACTTGACCAGAAGGATTGTTGTTGCTGCTTTTATATATCTTATCCTAAGTTGTTCTTTTTTTTAGAAAATAATGACATGATATTTTTGTGGTGGCTTGTTTCACCTTAGAGGATAAGCAGTACCCACTCCGTGCATACTTAAGACCTCTCCACACAAATTCTGCAAGATGCGGCTGTGCTGATGGCCTGTCATCATCATATAAGCGAGACAGCAGTTATTTAACAGTGAACAATGAAGTAACCATGTATGCATTTATTCCACAGATGCTGTGAATTATTCTTAATCACTGTTTGTAATTACAAAAATGGCAAGTCTTTTGAAATTAAAAGCAGCTTAGTGTACATTTGTCTGGTATGATTGAGAAACTAGTTAAAGCAAATTGTATAAGTAGATCATAAGGCAGATCAGGAAGACAGTGGAGAGATAATACAGACAGATCATAAACCAACTGGATAGAGAAAGCCAGTCACAGAGATGGATGGAGGTGGGTGATATCTGCAGTAATGAACCTCAAGGACACCGAATGCTGAAGATAAGCAAACGAATGAAGAAGAATGCTAAAGAGGAAGCAGAATAGTGAGACTGTTTTTATTATTGCGTTCCAGGGTTTGATTCTTTCATTTTTTGCTCAAAGAAAGGATGCACATAACTGACATCTAACATTGCACATAGACTCATACATGCACATTCACGACCCTTACTTGCACAAGACTTGGTGTACCAGGCTGGTTGGACTGATGTGGGTGCAATAACTTATTTAGGGGCTGAACAGGCTATCTGGGATTTGCCCTGTTGGCTTGATGTCCAGATTAAAATGTTGTAATTGTAGGGTTGTCAGACCTTCAGGTAGCAACTGTGGTGGGCTTAAACAAAATGGATCATTGCAAATTTTCTTATCTGATTGTTGTTGATCATTGACTTACTTGGCTGAGATCTGTGCTTTTGGTGGTGTTTTTGTAGCTAGCATTAATTTAACATCTTTGCATTCTTAAAGATTGTTGGCTAAGCGAGACCCTGAGTGTTTAGACAGAAATGAAAGACTGGCTTTTGCATTTACCATTGCCATGGCCATATTTTGTGTCGGCAGTTTCATTTTGAGACAGGTGAACTATTGTTATTGCAGCCCAGGGTTTGATTCTTCCATATTTTGCTTTATCTGATTGTTGTTGATCATTGACTTACTGACATCTAACATTGCACATAGACACATACATGCACATTCATGACCCTTACTTGCACAAGACTTGGTGTACCAGGCTGGTTGGACTGATGTGGGTGCAATAACTTATTTAGGGGCTGAACAGGCTATCTGGGATTTGCCCTGTTGGCTTGATGTCCAGATTAAAATGTTGTAATTGTAGGGTTGTCAGACCTTCAGGTAGCAACTGTGGTGGGCTTAAACAAAATGGATCATTGCAAATTTTCTTATCTGATTGTTGTTGATCATTGACTTACTTGGCTGAGATCTGTGCTTTTGGTGGTGTTTTTGTAGCTAGCATTAATTTAACATCTTTGCATTCTTAAAGATTGTTGGCTAAGCGAGACCCTGAGTGTTTAGACAGAAATGAAAGACTGGCTTTTGCATTTACCATTGCCATGGCCATATTTTGTGTCGGCAGTTTCATTTTGAGACAGGTGAACTATTGTTATTGCAGCCCAGGGTTTGATTCTTTCATATTTTGCTTTATCTGATTGTTGTTGATCATTGACTTACTTGGCTGAGATCTGTGCTTTTTTTGTTGTGTATTTGTAGCTAGCATTAATTTAACATCTCTCCATTTTTAAAGATTGTTGGCTAAGCGAGACCCTGAGTGTTCAGACAGAAATAAAAGATTGGCTCTTGCATTTACCGTCGCCATGGCAATGTTTTGTGTTGGCTGTTTCATTTTGGGACAGGTGAACTTCAAGTTTGGCATCCGTGTGACCAGATTGGCCGCAGCGTAAGTACTTCCTAGCCTTTAGACTTGTAATTGTTACATATCTTCTTCTGCTGGCACGTTGTGTTGTGGTTTACAGCTAGGCTATGATATCTTTACCTTTCAGATCAACAGACTCAGTTTCACAAATGCCTTATTAGTAATCTATCATGAGGTGCTTCTTAGGAGGCTGTGGGTTCATTCCCTGACACCCCCCCTCCCCCCCAACTCTGTCCCTGAAAGTCAGATGGGGACAGTCATAAACATCATTAGCTTGTCGTAGGGCTTGCAGTCTTTTTCTCTCTTCCATTCTATTCTGTACAGTCATGTTGACATGTATAGAACAGGGCAATATGCTTTTTCTGAAAGGCTTTGGGGAGGTGAGGCTCACTAATGTATACTTTTTCACTTCCTAAATTGTAATCTTTAACTTCCTGTATTATTATCTGTAATCTTGACAGTAGTAGATTGAATGATATGGAAAGCACAGTATTTGATCTTGTGTAATGTTAACAGTTTATAGTGCAGGGAATAATGTGGACAGTACTATGTTTGATCTGTAATCTTGACAGTTTTTGGTGAATGAGGTGGACAGCACATTGTTTGATTGTATGTAATCTTGAAGGTATATGGTGAATGAGGTGGACAGCACATTGTTTGATTGTATGTAATCTTGAAGGTATATGGTGAATGACGTGGACAGCACATTGTTTGATAGTATGTAATCTTGAAGGTATATGGTGAATGAGGTAGACAGCACATTGTTTGATTGCATGTAATCTTGAAGGTATATGGTGAATGAGGTGGACAACACATTGTTTGATTGTATGTAATCTTTTATTTAGGTTTTTACATGACGGATTAACACCATGGCACAAGAGTAGTATCTCATAACTGCTCCATTCTACTTCTAACTCAAGCCTGAGTCTGAAGAATCTCAGAACAGTGCATGAACTCTTAAGTACTTTAGGTAGATTTTTAACTCTTAAGTTTTGCCCGGGCAGCACCGTTATGCTACTATTTTTCAATTTCCCACTGCCAGGGGAATTTTTATGTACGCTACAGTACACAATAGGCGTCCGATCTTACTACCCAGAGACCAGGGGAAATTACTAGAAGTCTACATAAAAAAATCCTAGCTTTCACCGGGGCTTGAACCTGAGACTTCCAGCACTCGAGGCGGACACCACGCCTTGAGACCTCGCAGCTCCCCAACTTTGAATGTTATCTTGAAAGTATGTGGTGAACAAGGTGGACAGTACATTGTTTGATTTTATGTAATATTGAAAGTATATGGTGAGTGATGTGGACAGCACATTGTTTTGTATATGATCTTGAAAGTATACGGTCAGTGATGTGGAAAGCACATTTTTTTATTGTAATCTTGACAGTTATGTAAAATTGACAGTTTTTAGTGAATAATGTGGACAGCATAATGATTGATTGTATGTAATCTTGTAAGTATATGGTGAATAATATGGACAGCACATTGATTGCATGTAATCTTGTAAGTTTATGGTGAATGAGATGGACAGCCTTACACAGATGGATCAGCAACCTGTGCATTTAAAAATGAGGTTGTTGGAATCTTTGTTACATACCCAGGCAACCACCACCACACAAAGTGTATGCCCACTGGTAAATTCTGTTCCAACTACACAGCAGAGATCCTAGCACTAGAGCAGGCTGCTGAAATGTTACACAACACCATTTCTGACTGCCACCAAGTTGTTATCTTCTCAGATGCGTAAATCAATGAACAAAAGATTGTATAATCTGTGTCTGCTAATAAATGAACAAAAGATTGCGTTCGCTGTGTTTGCTAATAAAGGAACAAGATATTGTGCTCTCTGTGTTTGCCAGTAATGACCACCCAATCATGTAGAAGCTACAATGGAAACCAGATAAAACAAATCAAATTGGTGTTGTTGCAGCTCCGGCCACATATTTGACAATTTTTAATCTCCAGTGTGGTAAACTCCATCACCTGAGATCTGAACTTAACCCAGGTGGCCAAACAAAAGCATACTGTACTGCAGTTGGTGCCATCCCAAGTGGGTGTACCAGGAAACGAAACCGCGGATTAACTTGCTAAGAAAGGAGCAGGAAGAGAAGGCGGTAGCATAATTTGAGGAGAAGTCTATCAGAAGTCTTCTTCTTCTTCTTCGCGTTCACCAGCTGTATACTCTGGCGGAAAGTTTTGGTTGCTCGTCCAGTACTGAACTGCAGTCCTGCTCCAGAACCTGAGTGTTGCGTGTGCATCAGTTTTACAGATCTCATTCTCTTGAATACAGACTGTTGGTTCCTTGCCTCTCCGGCAGATGCACTCCGACCTCAAAGGAAGCTCCCCAATTAGTCGATTCTTACGACATGCTTTTGGGGAGGCAGTGGGTCCATTCTTGTTTTCCCCCACAATGGGGCCCCGGAACCCACACGGGGGTCTATCAGAAGTGAACAGAATCTGGTCAGAGATGACTACCACTTACTTGACCGGCATGGGCAGAACATTATTCTCAGGACAGGTTATAGCAAACTGGACAAGCATATGTACAGGCTTCTTCCAAGTAGTTCACGATTGTGCCCTTGTGGGCTGGCTGTGTGTGCAGACTACATAACATGTCCTGCATGAATGTCCTTTGTGCAGCCCATTAGAAAGGGAATACTGGGGCAGTGAGTCAGCATTGCCCTCAGAGTTGTATGGAACTGAAAGGAAACTCCTAAAAACGGTCAGGTTTATCGCAAGAACTTTGTCAGTGAAAATCAGAAAGCGAATACAAGAAGAAGAAGAAGAAGGTGGACAGCACAGTGTTTGATTGTATGTAATCTTGAAAGTATATAGTGAATGAGGTGGACAGCACAGGATTTGATTGTAAATAATCTTGGAAGTATAGGGTCAACAAGGTGGACAGTCTTTGAAAGCTATCTGTTTTCTTTATTTACTTCATTTCAGTGTTGTCTTCATTGTCGGAGCATTGGCAATGGCATTTCTATCTAACGGTGAGTTTTTGTTTATCAGAAGGCATTAGACATACGGAATACCATATGGTTTTATTAATCCTTATTCTCTTAACCTTTAACTCTTCTCTTTCAGTCCCAAAAGACAATCCAAATGAAACAATAGCCACACTGAAATAGAATCAGTTTCTTACTGGCAGAATAATGATATATGATGTGATGTGCTTCATATTAAAATATTAGGCCAGATTTCATTCATATTTTCAGACTACATGTAAATTCAATAATAACACACCATTTGGTACTATATACAGACTATAGCTGGTCACATATGGTGTATTTCTTCTGACACAAAGAGTTAATTAGGTGGGTTCCCATGATTTGTCCTATTTAGTTTTCCAACAGAAATCTATATCACATTAGTTCCACCAGTGATCCCAGTCTCATAAAGCATTTGACCATCTTCAAATGCCCTGCATTTTGCATTTTATCAGGGGAAAGCTATTGAAGGCAGCTTCAGCAGTTCTTGATTCACTTTACTCTTGTTGGATGTGTGTAGAATTTATATTCCTGTCTTGGACGGGACGAAGTTAGTGGATGTATTTTTTCTTTCTTTCCCTATCTTGGATTTTAGACCAACTTGTTAGATGTGTTTACATTATCCTGCAGTGTTATCGTTATGAACCTACACTGCTCTCAGACATTGTCTAAAATGTCTGTTCTCAACATTGTCTGATATATCTCTTTTCAATATTGTCTTTAATGTTTTTCTTCAACATTGTCTAATATGTCTTTTTTTTTTCAACATTGTCTGATGTGTCTCTTTTCAACATTTTTTCTCTTTTCAAGATTGTCTGGTATATGTCTCTTTTCAACATTGTCTGATATGTCTCTTTTCAAGATTGTCTGGTATGTCCCTTTTCAGCATTGTCTGACATGTCACTTTTCAACATTGTCTGATATGTCCTTTTTCAGCATTGTCTGATATTTCCTTTTTCAGCATTGTCTGATATGTCCTTTTTCAGCATTGTCTGATATGTCTCTTTTCAAGATTTTCTGGCATGTCTTTTTTCAACATTGCCTGATGTGTCTCTTTTCAACATTGTTTAAATGTCTCTTTCTACATTGTCTATCTTTTCAAGATTTTCTGGCTCTTTTCAGATACACCATTCCTGCTGTTTCCTGGATTGTCTATGCTGGGGGCCGGTGGTATAGCCTACCTGGTGACAAACATGCAACTGTCCATGCTCTTCCCAAAAGGTGGCTCTGCAGTTGTTGGGCTCATGTGTGGTGGTTTTGATGCCTCGTCTGGAGTCCAACTCTTGATCAAGGTACAGTCATATCTCAAGTCTGTTGAATATTGCATTATTTTGGCCATGTTGGTGACCTGAAAAGAACTGTGATGTAGGTTGCAGTTTCTGGAAGATGAGGCAGAAGCCGACCTTCTAGAGCTGGAGAGTTAGCTATTTAAAGAGATTTGCAGGTGTCCTGTGAAGAGAACAATGTTCTTTAAAGGCCCTGCTGACTTATAATGATTACATTGTCATTATGACTGTTCTAAGGCATTTTAATATTTGCTTTCTGCTCCGCCTTGAACATTAATTTTATAAATATCTCACTGTTGATTTATTTCATTAGATTTATCACTTAAACATTTATCTCTGTGTGTGAGACACACATCGTGGGGGGGAAACTTGCTTTGTTCAAGCATGCCTGACCAGTAGGTTCCTGTGTTATCATATCCGAGATCATACCACACTCTAAATTACTGCTCAGTGGGGAAGGACTGTATATATTTTGAAGCACAGCTAACTAGACAATAGTCTTCTGATGCCTTTCGTGAAGTTAAGGATCTCCCAGCGATTGACGTTAGTGGGTGTTAGATGTTAAGTTTAACTCTGCAATATGTTTAACACCTTTAAAAAAGTGTTAGATATTAAGTTTAACTCTGCAATATGTTTAAAACCTTTAAAAAAGTGTTAGATGTTAAGTTTAACTTTGCAATATGTTTAACACCTTTAAATAAAAAAGAATAATAGATGCTGATCACACAGTGGAGGATGGCTGTAGTGGCTATGTGCATCCAGTGCAGTCTTTAGAAATAATAAGACCCCAGTCTCTTCCACAGTCTTCCTCTCATACCACTGCCTGAAAGCTACGAAAATAGTTTTTAAGTTTTAACATTCTTCATTAAGTTTAACACTGCATTCACTTGAACACTTCATTAAGTATACCACTACACTAAAAGCATTATATCATGTAGTTGTATTTAACTGATGAGACAAAGACAAGAAGCTCTACTGCCCTTGGTCTTTTGTTGTGTCTGATGAACACCATTATCAGCAAACACCTCGACAATAATGAATGTTTAAAGTTAGGCAGTGTTTATGTTTTTTAATTTTTAATATTTTTTTGTTCTGATTTTGCAGATTGGCTATGAAAATGGGATCAGCAGACAGACTTCCTACATCATCCTGGCATGCACTCACCTGTTGACTTTAATTAGCACTTTCTTCTTCCTGCCTAAAGGCTTTTTCAAGAAGCCCCCAGCCCATGGCCCTGATGAGGTAGCTGGTGATACAGATGTGGCTGTTAAACTAACAAGTAAGAGTATGAGAATTTGTATTCGAACTGAGTATCTGATGCTTTAGCCAGTGTTTAAGGACCATGTTGTATTGACTTGACTCTAAGCAAAACAGAGGACGCCAGACAGAGATGAGTAATAGAAACAACAGGAAAGAAGGGAAGACAAGATTACACATAAGTCCTTGTAAGGACCACCAATGAATACCAGAGACCTAAATAGCAACAAGTGAGATTGGAAAGGGCAACAGGGACAACAGAAGATAGAATCAGCCAATCAGCAACCTTGCAATAATGGTGGCTAAAAAAGAACCGAAATATGACAACTTAATAATTGCCTCCAGATGTGTTCTGACATAGTCGGGAATAAAACGAAACCATATAACAAGAAGGAATTAAAGAGCCCTACCTCCTTAGACACCAATACCTTTAACATGTTTAAACAGTGTTATAGAAGGAAGAATCAACATCAGTTAAAACGTCTAATGACAACAAGACATAAAGGAACCAAAAGAAACCATATCTGAACAAGTCCTACACAATAAAGATCGCAAATATAGATAACAGCCATAAGGAGCTAAAAGGTCTTAATGCGAGAGAGAGAGAGATCGAGAGAAAGAGAGAGAGAGAGACTTGACTCTTTTTTGACATGATGCAGTCAAGGACTTGTGACGACTTAGTGGACAAGAAACATATTCTGAGCATCTTTGAGAATTCTGCTGAGTATATTTGGATATGCATTAGATGTAGTATCTAGGTGCTCATTAGCTGTTGTAACATTTGTTGTTGTCACAAACCTCTTTCTGCCATTAAAAAAAATTTGTATTTAGCCCTCAATTGATTGGGGACCTGACATGGTGTAGCAGTTAGATGCCTACCTGCAGATCCAAAGGTAATGGGTTCAAATTCCCATTGTGCTAAACTTTAAAAAAAAAAGACTATCTCCTAAGTCAACACTGTCTTAAATGGGTACCAGGTAAAGTCCTGGGAAGTAAAGGTGGCTGGCATGATGCTGACCATATCACCCACCAAGCGCAGATTGGTCCATAAAATATGGGTCTAACCCTGTGTGCCCATTATATCTGAAGGCGTAAAAGACAAGGTCCTTTACTGTTACTTTACTCATTTGATTGCTTAGACAATTAACAGCTTGGAAATAACAGGTGTATGATGTTATGTGCTCCACAGCTAAAGGTGCTGATGATGAGGAGAGGGAAGAAAACAAGCCAAGTCTGAGGAAGTGCATGCTGTCTCCTGTTTACATCCTCCATGTCGTATGGCTGTCCATCCTTCAGCTGAGGTTTTACTTTTTCTTGGGCTCTTTGAATGTCACACTGGAGACCATTCTCACATCTAACAGCAAAGGTACCCTTTCAGTTCCAGTATTGACACACTGATTACTTCATTGTCAGCTCTCTCTTTCTCTGTATCCCCCTACCCCCCCCCCCCCAACAAAAAAAAACACACACACACACACATAATGCACACACACAGTGACTAGATGCTCCCCTGCAGATTCAGTGTTCATGCCCTGATGGAGCCATACTTTTTTTTTTCCAGAGATGATCTTGACTTCCAGGTCGACTCCGCCTTAAATAGGTACAGGTAAAGTCATGAGAAGTAAAGGCGGCCGTGTGATGTTAACCACATCCGCCCACTGAGTGCTGATTGGTCTAAAATATAAGTGTAGCCCACCAGTACGCCCTAAGGCATGAAAAATGGTAATTTCCTTTAAAAAAATGTTTTTCCACTCTGTGTATGTGTGTGTCTCTCTCTCTCTCTGTCTCTCTCTCTCTGTCTCTCTCTCTCTCTCTCTCTCTCTCTCTCTCTCTCTCTCTCTCTCTCTCTCTCTCTCTCTCTCTCTCTCTCTCTCTCAGAAGTCAGTAAGTCACCAAGGGTTGTTTAAAAAAAAACACAAATGATAGCAACTTGAAAACTCTCTCTCCCCCTCCCTCCATCTCTCTCTCTCTCTCTCTCTTCTCTCTCTCTCTCTCTCTCTCTCTCTCTCTCTCTCTCTCTCTCTCTCTCTCTCAGAAGTCAGTAAGTCACCAAGGGTTGTTTAAAAAAACACAAATGATAGCAACTTGAAAACTCTCTCTCCCCCTCCCTCCATCTCTCTCTCTCTCTCTTTCTCTCTCTCTCTCACTCTCTCTCTCTCACTCTCTCTCTCTCTTAGAAGTCAGTAAGTCACTAAGGTTTGTTAAAAGAAATATGATAGCAACTTGAAAACTCTCTCTCCCCCTCCCTCCATCTCTCTCTCTCTCTCTCTCTCTCTCTCTCTCTCTCTCTCTCTCTCTCTCTCTCTCTCTCTCTCTCTCTCTCTCTCTCTCTCTCTCTCTCTCTCTCTCTCTCTCTCTCTCAGAAGTCAGTAAGTCACTAAGGGTTGTTTAAAAAAACTAACAAATTAAGATGATAGCAACTTGAAAACTGTTTATTTGTGCACATACACTGTCCTTTTATTTTTTTTTAAACATAATTTCCACCAACATTGATGCACTTGTCCCATTGTTTTATCAGCCCTCCCAAACCTGCTGTAAAGAACTGCAGGCTCTGTTTTCAAAACCAAATTGTTAATAACTCAGTTTTCCTAGCAGACTTCCTAAACCTGTATAATTTTTGACATTGTAGTTTATCCTTTTTTTTAATGAAATTTGTTGATTGATTATGGTGCCTTTTGTTTTCAACCACCCATTGATTGATTCTGTTGGTCTTGTTTTTCAGTTAGCCATTATACCAATGTGTTTATGTACATCCTGATGTGTGGACTATTCACTTCACCTTTTGCTGGTGTAGTGTGTGATTTCTTTAGCCGACTTTTTGCCAGTAAGTTGCTTTTCTATTAGTTTTATGATTTTAGATATCTTAACATTATCATGTAAATTGTGGTAGTGGCAGTGACTGCATCTCTCCGATGACTTCTGAGCCTGTTAACTCTTTATTTTTTTATGTGATAGTTTTCCATTCTGTGCTGTGGGTATCTTCTGTTCCTTGCCAACTTCTTCTGCAAAGTGTTCACACATTCTAGAAAAGTAAAGTCAGTATAAAGTAATGTCTGAGCTGTAACCTGTCTGATGTTGGGCAGTTGTTGTAACCAGCCATGGTGGTGCAGTCATCTGGTCTTCAACCAACTCACTGCAGCCACAGACATAGAACATCTTATTGGTTAAGATGTTTGTGGGAGCATAGATTGTCATTGACCCCATTCAGGTCCATTTGTCATTGTTTGTCCTGTAGATGAAGAATAAATGAGATTGCAGAAGAAATGAACATCACAGTATATGAAGCACATGTCAAAGCTTATCCTCCATAACTCTTTTTATCATCTGATGTTGAAAGGCAGAACAAGGAAAAGAAAGAAACTAAAAATGAGGCTTGAAAAAGGAGTAGATAAATGCCTACGACTAGAACAAGCAGGATTCAGAAAGGGCAGAGGAACAACTGAACAGATCTTCGCCATACGCAACATTTTAGAACAATGCAGTGAATGGCAGAAAAGTATATATATTAATTTTGTGGACTTTGAGAAAGCTTTTGACAGCGCACATAGAGACAGTCTATGGAAAATTTTACGACATGGAATTCCAGAAAAAATATTCAATATAATTGCTCTCTTCGATAAAGACTTTTCCTGCAGTATAAAAAATTACAATACATCTTTCCCAGTAAAGACAGGTGTAAGACAGGGATGTGTTGTGTCATCTCTCCTCTTCAACCTTGTGATTGATTGGATACTAAAGAACACAGTAGACAGAACATTGAGAGGCATACAATGGACTCCATTCACCATTCTTGAGGACCTTGATTTTGCAGATGATATAGCACTCCTATCACATAAACATGAAAACTAAGATCATGACAAGCAATCCAAACCAACAACCAGTGACCATAAATAACCAAACTCTTGAAAATGTAGAACATTTCACATATCTTGGCAGTGTGGTGTCCCTGCCGGAAGGAACCGAAGAGGACATACAGTCACGTCTGAACAAAGCTAGAGCTACTTTTGGAAGGATGAGGCAAATCTGGAAATCCAACAATTACTGCAGAGGTACCAAACTCCGGCTCTACAAGAGCACCATTTTGCCAGTTATTCTTTATGGAGCGGAATGCTGGAGAATGACCAGAAAGGATGCACACAAGCTGTCTACCTTCCACCACACATGTCTACGTAGAATTATCAAAATTTTCTGGCCAGATACAATCTCAAACACTAAACTATTTCAAGTCACAAACCAAGAAACTTTAGACAATATGATAACCAAGAGAAGATGGAAATGGCTTGGCCACGTTATGAGAATGAATCCTGATATACCTGCCAAAACAGCTCTCACATGGACACCAGAAGAAAAGAGAAAACAGGGGGACCCAAAAACAACTTGGAGACGAACGATGGAAAGTAACCTGAGTGCGGCATCTTTGACATGGAAAACTGCACTGAAGATTGTACAGGACAGGAAAGCATGGAAAATCCTCTCTGAAGCCTCATGTGCCACTAGGCATAACGAGAACTGAAGGAATAAATAAGAAGAGGAATAAAATAAAATGAAAAGAGGCAAAAGAACAAGGGGCAGTATTAGAAAATAATATAATAACAAAAAGATTAAATGTAAGGTCAAGATATATAATAAATTGAGAGGAGGTAAAACAAGGAGCAGTATGGAGGAATGTAAGAAGACATGACAAGAAGTATGAGAAAGGTGAAGAAGAAGCAGTATATGAAATTAATTAGTTAGTCGTTAGTTGCGTATCCTTTACAGGACATTGAAGAACCAATCCCATCGTTTTTTGGCTGTTGTGGTTTTTCTTGGCAAATTTTACATTCAGTAGTTTGCCATTGCTTTCTAAACGGTCAGCTCTTGGTACCATTACGAAGCGCGTTTGCAATGCCTAAGCCTAATAAGAAGACAAGAAATAAATATAAGTAGAGAAGGGAACAGTATGAGGACAGGGAGCTCTTAGTGTGGTTTTGAGGAAAATGAATAGATCCTAGCAAAAATGTGGGAAAGATGAATAATAAGGGTATATCTGAAATCGGACGTGTTGGACTAAAAGGCAAAGATTTTGCAGCCTAGCTGTAAACCGCAACACAACATGCCAGTAGTTCTTTTAAGTATGAATGCAGAAGAAGAAGATGAAACAACTGAACAAAAAAATTTTTTCTTTTCAAGTAGGAGTTTAAAAAACAACATGGGAAGAATGACTGATTATTATATTTTGATGTCTGTTTTACAGCGAGTGAGTCCCTTACTCGGCGGCAGCTGATGCCTCTAGTTTTCCCATTAGCTCTGACCACAACCTTGTGTATTGTCATGTCAGGGCTGATCCTAAGTGAGGACCCAACCACACTGTACGCAGTGTTTGTGTTCCTTCTGTTCTTCAGATCATTTATGTACACACTGGCAGCAGGACTCATCGGAGCTGTGTAAGTACTCATCTCGTCATGTATTTGTTGGCTTGCATAGTGTGAGCATAGTATAAATGTTTGGGGACATTTCAGTGTACATGTTGTGTGCCATAAGTATGAATATATTCAGAAAGATGCCAGAGAATGAGTGGTAGGCATGTTTTAAACATGAGTATTAGTAAACATTAAGGTAGATTTGTGGGAACCGACTACCATGGGCCGTTTTTAGTGGAGGGGAAAATCAGGAAGGGAAGAGAAATAAAGGAAAACATTGCAGCAAGTTTGAGAGCTGGACGTCTGAGAGAAGCACATAAATATGTGGGATGGCAACAGTGGTCCTGAAATCCCATGCTCTACTCTCATTGTGTTTATTAACACGGGCGGATCTTGCTAGACACACTCGCCATCACCATGGATGATGATGATTCAGTTGTCTTCCCATATAATACTATTGACAGGAAAGTTGGAATGGTGCCAACAACAACAATGGGTCTTGATTTTTAAAATGCGGAACTAGAGAATGCCCTCAAAATACTGATGGTTACTTGCAGAGGATCTAGTGGCTTGCAGTCCTCAGTCAAGGAAGGGTGCTGATTGAATAATTGCCTCTACTAAACTGTGTTTGGTGAGTGTTTTTCATAAGCTGCAGTTGGGAGCGGGGAAGGGGGAGCGGACTTGTCTACAAATCGTTTCATTTTAGTCTGAGGTGTTTAAATGAGTGGACGGTTTGGGTTAACTTGAGTACAGACAAGCGAGAGTTGACAGCCGCAGTAAGAGATTTGTGTCACTACTTTCTGCCTGTGAGCAATTGTATGCTTTGTTTTTTTTTGGTATGGTGATGCTGAAAAATCAGCGAATTATATGTCTGCGACGTTTCTATGATTTCATGTTATATTCATTGCGTTACTTGGAGTGATACCTTTGTTAATTCTGAGTTGAACTTGTGCCCTCGGTGTGAGAGGAGACATTCAAGTTCTAGTCTTCCATGTGTCTGTGTGTGTGTGTGTGTGTGTGTGTGTATATATATATATATATATATATATATATATATATATATATATATATATATATATATATATATATATATATATATATATATATATATATATATATATATGTGTGTGTGTGTGTGTGTGTGTATGTATGTATGTGTGTGTTTTTATGTATGTTATTGACTACATGCTTCCTGATATAAATGTGTGATGTTTTTCTATGTCATTGACTGCAGGTTCCCTGGTAAATGTGACTAGTGCAGGTTCCCTGTAAATGTAAATGTTTTATTTTTATTATACAATGTCAAGTGCAGGTTCCCAGGTAAATGTGAGTGTTTTATTATACAATGTTGAGTGCAGGTTCCCAGGTAAATGTGAGTGTTTTATTATACAATGTCGAGTGCAGGTTCCCAGGTAAATGTGAGTGTTTTATGATACAATGTCGAGTGCAGGTTCCCAGGTAAATGTGAGTGTTTTATTATACAATGTTGAGTGCAGGTTCCCAGGTAAATGTGAGTGTTTTATTATACAATGTTGAGTGCAGGTTCCCAGGTAAATGTGAGTGTTTTATTATACAATGTTGAGTGCAGGTTCCCAGGTAAATGTGAGTGTTTTATTATACAATGTTGAGTGCAGGTTCCCAGGTAAATGTGAGTGTTTTATTATAAAATGTTGAGTGCAGGTTCCCAGGTAAATGTGAGTGTTTTATTATACAATGTTGAGTGCAGGTTCCCAGGTAAATGTGAGTGTTTTATTATACAATGTTGAGTGCAGGTTCCCAGGTAAATGTGAGTGTTTTATTATGCAATGTTGAGGGCAAGTTCCTTAGTAAATGTGAATGTTTTATTACACAATATTGAGTGCAAGTTCCTTAGTAAATGTGAATGTTTTATTACACAATATTGAGTGCAAGTTCCCTGGTTAATATGAATGTCTTATTATACAATGTTCAGTGCAGGTTGGCCGATAAATGTTAGTTTTATTACACAATGTTGATTGCAGCTTTTCTGGTAAATGTGTGGGATATTCTCTTATATTTCATTGACTCATTTCCTTAGTATATGTGTATGGTGTTTTCTTGTACGTCATTAACTCCAGGTTTCCAGGTGAATTTTTTGGCATCATGTACGGGATTTTAATCATCACTGGAGGCATCATCAGCATGTTCCAGTATGCTTTGTTTGACTGGGCAGAAGCTACAGAGTTTATGCAGGTGAGAGACTCTTTTCAGTTAATTTGTTTTCCTGGTGTTTGGAGCTATGATGTCCTTGTTGTTTGTCTACTACACATTATGATATCTTTGCCTGTTGAATCCACATACATTTTACTATATAATTAATTTAATAAACTAATGAAGGTTGAGCTTTATACACAACTGTAACATTGAGATGACTTCTTTACTTATCTGAAGAGAAGAAAGGCATCGGACAACACTGTGATAACGGGAAACATCATTCTCCGTATGAAGCGGGCAGCCCTGTTTTGTTTTTATGGTGTTAAATTATAATTTATAATTAAGCTAGGAAAAATGTTTATGTCACAGATTGAAGTACAGATGCTCTGAATGTCAAAATTGCTCCAATCTTTTGACAGGGCACAACAGAGATCATTCTCTATATCGTTTCTGCAGCCCTGTTTTGTTTTTTGACTGTTAAATAATAATTAATAATTAAGCTAGGAAAAAAATGTTAGTATAATAGATTAGAGTACAGATGCTCTCAAATTCAAAATTGCTTCAAACGTTGGGACCCCGCCCCCTTTTCTGCTTTGAGCTGAAAACCACTGATCTAGCAAGACACATGATATATGATTATGATGAATTATTTGGCTGCCTTCAGAAGAGAGATATTTGCTTTCCCACAGTTCTTACTCCCTTCCAGTTGTAACTAGTCTGTATAAATATTTACCTGAGTTTGCTACCAGGAAGAATGTTTAGGGAATGAAGCTGGTCGCATAACCTCAAAGTATTTGGTACAGAGGGGAGTGGCATGTAGACATTACGGAGTGGAAATAACATGTACACAGTATAAAGTGAATCATGGACTATTGGTATATTAGTAAAATGGTGAGAATACCCTGGACATATAAAAAAATAGTAAGGAAGTTGTCTTGAAAGAAACTGATTCAAGAAGAGAACTGATTGCTCACATAGAAAAAAAGACGATCTGCATTCTTTGGTCAGGTGATAAGGAGAAAACTGGAGTATATCATGACAGTAGAAAAGTTTGAGGGGAAAAGAGGCAGAGGGAGACCGAGAGAAACGAGGCTGGACAGTCTGACATGGCATGGAGGATCATCTGTGTCAGAGTTGATTGAAAGTACAAGAGGCAAAAGGTGTGGATAGACATGACTACCATCGCCACATGGCATACACTTTAAGAAGAATAAATACAGAGTGAAATAATGTGTACACAGTACAGAGTGGAGTAGGGTATACTTATTTCAGAGTAGAATAGCATTTACTGGGTACACAGTGAAATAACATGTACTTGCTACAGAGTGGAAAATTATGTACTGGGTACAGCGCAGATGTGTACTGTTTTTAGATAAAATGTGAATTTTTATCTCTACAGGTGAATATTTTTTTGATCATTTTCGTGGCGATCACGTATGTTCACCCATTGTGGCTGTGGGTCACCTGCAGGAGGCCAGAGATGTTATTTTTTTGGTCAGGCTATCGGAAAAAAGGATCTGAAGAGGGTTGTGACAACCAGGAACGTTCACGGTGATGGAGGCAGAAGTTGATACAAAGTGGAATAACATATACTAGGTACAAAGTGGAAAAGCATGCACTAGGTACAGAATGAAAAAAGCATGTACTAGGCACGATGTGAAATTGACTGTTCTAAGTACAATGTGGAAGAGCATGTACTAGATACAGTGTGTCAGAGCATGTACAAAGTACAGAGTAGAATTAAATGTATTAGGTAAATGTGCTCTTCCTTTTCGTGTTCACTGGTTGTAAACTCTGGCAGAAAGTTCTGGTTGTTTGTCCGCCTCTGGACTTAAGTCGTTCCAGAACCTGAATGTTGTGTGCACATCTGTTTTAGACATATCTGGCTTATTTGATAGATGTGATTTCATCACATTTTCCAGATAAGTCATGTTGTTATCAATCCAGGAAGATCCAGATAAGTCATATCTTTAAATGATTTCATCACATGCGCTGGGTACAAAGTGGAATAGCATGTGCTAGGTATACAGTAGAATAGTTTGTACCGTGTACAGTGTGTAGGAGCATGTATAAAGTACAGAATGGAATAAAATGTACTAGGTACCTGGTGAAATCATATGTAATAGTACAAAGTAGAACAGCATGTTCTAGGGACAGTGTGTAGTTGCATGTACATAGTAGAGTGAAATAAAATAACTAGGCTTATTAATCAAGGTTCCAAGTTCACTGCAGAACGGATCGCTCCATTCCTGAGACAGTGGAAGTCGCACAGAATGTTCTTTGCTGTCCCATTTGAAAACTAGTGATTGACATATCAGTTCCAGCAAAGTATTGAAGCCTGCACACACAAAGTCAATGTATAAGGCAGCTGTCTGATGTGCCAACACTAACTACAGTCTCCTGGCAGAATTGCAACTCAGTGTTTATGCAAGCCACTTAAGAAAACTGGCATTGCACTCGAAGAACACATAGGTGCCGGCCATTCTGAATGCAACTGGCCACCTGCCATTTTTAATGCAGTTCACAACACAGGCCATAGTAAGCACACACACAAAAAAACACACTCCATATGCAGTCCACAGCACACAGTGTTGCACCAAACACTAATCTTGGAGGCTGGGCGATGCAGCTTTTTTGACCCCCAGTCCAGAAATGGTGAGTTTGCACAAGCAAGCCGTGACTAGAAACAAATAACTTTTCCCGGGAAGGCTAACCTGGTCAACAAATGCCCGCAGAAGTCAGATGTGTTGACCAAAAGGTGCAAATATCGCAGCCATGCTGTAAACGGACACAATGCAAGTACATCTTCGGTTGAACACAGAAGAAGAAGAAATAACTTTTCAGAATGTCAGCAGCAGCTGGACAGGACACTATGGTCTAATATGTCTAGATACAAAATGGAGTAATATGTTCTTGAATAACACTATATCTTGAACTAAATGAAGAGTGAAATATCATGTACAAAGTACACAGTAGAAAGATTTGTACCTGAATAAGTTTGAATTGGCTTGAATATCTGTAGAATGGAATTGCTTGTACATGATAGAACAGTGGTCTCAACCTGTGGGTTAAAATTGTGACCCTTTTGTGGGTCAAACGACCCTTTCACAGGGGTTGCCAAAGACCATAGGAAAACACATATTCACTGAAGTTATGAAGTAGCAATGAAAATAATTGTAGGGTTGGGATCACCACAACGTGAGAAACTGTCTTACCACATTCTTAAGGTTTAAAGCCACTGTAATAGAGAGTAAGTAGTATAGCATATATTAGGTACTTGTACAAAGTAGAATAGAATACACTAGATAAAGAGTTAAAGAGCATGAAATAGGTGCAGAGTGGATTAGTTTTTACTGTGTACAAAATGGAAGAGAGTGTACCAGGTACAAAGTGGAATAGCATGCACTAGGTACAGAGTACAGAGCTGTAGAGCATAAATAGGTGCAGTGTGTACTAGGTACAGAGTAGAATAGAATACAGTAGGTACAAAGTGGAACATAATAAATACACTAGATACACTGCTGAAGAGCACGAATAGGTACAGAGGGGAATGGTGTGTACCAAGGACAAAGGGCAATAGCATGCACTTGGTACGGAGGGGAATACCATGTTGTCTGAATCTGTCAGCCAAGTGTCGGCAACTTTTCTGATGTACTTCATGCAGTGCTGCAGATGACAGCCTCAGTAATTGACATTTGGACTAATGCAGGAGAAGCCTACAGGGATAGAGCGGAACAGCTTGTTTTTGATTCAAAGTGGAACAGCCTGTTCTTGATTCAAAATGGGACAGCTTGTTCTTGATTAAAAGTGGGACAGCTTGTTCTTAATTTAAAGTGGGACAGCTGTTTCTCAATTCAGTGTGGGACAGCTTGTTCTTGATTCACAGTGGGGCAGCTTTTTCTTGATTTAAAGTTTGGCAGATTGTTATTGATTCAGAGTGGATCAATTTGTTCTTTTTTCAGATTAGAACAGCTTGTACTTGATACAGAGCAGAAAAGCTGGTACTTAGTACTGAGTGGAATAGCCGGTACTTGATAGAGTGGAAAGCTGGTACTAAGTGCTGAGTGGAATAGCCGGTGCTTGATAGAGAGTGGATAGCTGGTACTTTGTGCTGGGTGGAATAGCTGGTACTTAGTACTGAGTGGAATAGCTGTTATTTGATAGAGCAGAGTGGCTGGTACTTAGTACTGAGTGGAATAGCCAGTACTTGATAGAGAGCGGAATAGCTGGTATTTAGTACTGAGTGGAATAACCGGTACTTGATAGAAAGCAGAACTGCTTTTATTTAGTACTGAGTGGAATAGCCGGTACTTGATAGAGAGCAGAACTGCTTTTATTTAGTACTGAGTGGAATAACCGGTACTTGATAGAGAGCAGAACTGCTTTTATTTAGTACTGAGTGGAATAGCCGGTACTTAACAGAGAGCGAAATAGCTAGTACTTAGTGCTGAGTGGAATAGCCGGTGCTTGATAGAGAGTGGATAGCTGGTACTTTGTGCTGAGTGGAATAGCTGGTACTTAGTACTGAGTGGAATAACTGTTATTTGATAGAGAGCGGAATAGCTGGTATTTAGTACTGAGTGGAATAACTGTTATTTGATAGAGAGCGGAATAGCTGGTATTTAGTACTGAGTGGAATAACCGGTACTTGATAGAGAGCAGAACTGCTTTTACTTAGTACTGAGTGGAATAACCGATACTTCATAGAGAGCAGAGTAGCTGGTACTTGGTACTGAGTGGAATAGCTGGTACTTGATAGAGTGCGAAATAGCTGGTACTTAGTACTAAGTGGAATAGCCGATGCTTGATAGCAGGCGGAGTGCTGGTACATTGTACTCAGTGGGATAGCTGGTACTTGATAGAGAGTGGAATAGCTGGTTTTTAATACTGAGTGGAATAGCCCGTACTTGATAGAGAGCAGAGTAGCTAGTACTTAGTACTGTGTGGAAAAGCCAGTACTTGATTATGATGAGCGGAGTACTTAGTAGTGAGTGGAATGACATGTACCTGATTCAAATATAAATTTCTGTATTCTCTACAGGTAAATCTGTTTTTGACCATCTTCATGGTGATTACCTATGTGCACCCGGTTTACCTGTGGTTCACCTGCAGGAGGGCAGAAACTTCTGAGTCGTTTACAGTGAGGAAACAGTGAAGTGGTAGAGTTGTCTGTTTTCCTTAACCCCTGCTGTTTTGTGTGATTTGTCGACCTAAGTTTGTAGACATTATCAGAAATCATTTCATGTGGGGAATACGTATTTAATGAAATATAAATTTGCAGTTTTTTCTCATAATATCCTATGTTGCTTATTCCTCTGCACTTTTGTCATCAGAGAGACCTGTTAAATATTGCATGTATTGTGAGTTTCCACTCTTGCCATGGATATATTTGTTTTTCGTTCTGTGGCATTTTTCTGTGTCGAAATATTTTTATGTCAGAGACTTGGAAGGTATTGGGAAATGGCATTGCTAGAAAAATAAAGCATTTTTTTAATTGTATAAACTGTAACGCTCTACGCTGTGCTTATTGGGACGTTATATATATGGCCCATTATACAATATTTACAAGTGATCATTTATATTTTCATTTCAAAGTAACATTTGCATTTAGTGAGTTTCATCATAAAAGATACAGAAAATAGATTTGTTAATTTTAACATCTGACAATAGAACAGTAGATTGTTCAGTTTAACATTTGACAATAGATTATATAGTTTAACATGTGTATAGATTATATAGTTTAACATGTGACAATAGATTGTACTGTTTAGCATGTGACAATAGATTATATAGATATAGTTTAAGATCTGACAGCAGATTGTTCAGTTTAACATGTGACAATAGATTATATAGTTTAACATCTGACAGTAGATGATATAGTTTAACATCTGACAGTAAATTGTATAGTTTAACATCTGACAATAGATTGTACAGTTTAGCATGTGACAATAGATTATATAGTTTAAGATCTGACAGTAGATTGTACAATTTAAGATCTGACAGTAGATTATATAGTTTACATCTGACAGTAGATTATATAGTTTAACATCTGACAGTAGATTGTATAGTTTAAGATCGGCCCTTGTTCACTTTATCTTGTCAGGTCAGTACTACAAAATTAGAACAAAATGCTTTTTTTTTTCTTAACTCCTGGAACGCCTCACAGCATTAGGGGAGGAAGAGATCTCTGGAAAGAGCCCTTCTGTTTGCTTCGTATATAGTATCTTTCAGTATCACTGATATTTCTGCGGTCCATATTCTGCGTGATAGACCTCTGGCTCTGTTACTGTTGTATGTATGTGTATAACATACATTGAAGCACAAAAATCAATCTCTTTAGTGTAGAGCAGTAATCCAGAGATTGATGATTAAGTTGTGATTGTGTAAACAGAATGACATGTTTGTCATTTTGAGACTTCTATAATAAGACTCACATTCTTGTTCTTCATATTGATTGGCTTTAAACTCTGGCAGGAAGTTCTGGTTGTTCATCTACTTCTACTCCTGGTCTTGTTCGGGAACTTGAGATTTGCACGCAAATCCTGTATAACATATCTGGCTTACTTGTAAGCAGACTATTGGTTCCTCGTCTGTCAGGCAGATGCACTCCGTCTTCTAAGGAAACAGTAATAATTAGTCACCTTTTATATCATGCGTGTGTGGGTTAGGGGTTGCTAACATGCTTTCTTAACGCTGGGGTTCCGGATTTGATACCATATGTGGACAATTTGTCTTGCATTGGTTGGTTTCAACAGTGGTTGGTACCAAGAGCTGACCGTTTAGTAAGCAGTTGTAAACTATTGAATGTAAAATTTGCCTAGAAAAACCACAAAACCACAACAGCCAAAAAAAATGCTGGGGTTGGTTCTGTAATGTCTTGTAAAGGATATACAAATATTTTTATTTTTTTTTTTACTTGACTTTTTTTTTTGGGTTGTTGTCTTCCCCCCCCCCCCCCCCCCCCCCCCCCCATGGTCATCTGGAATCCACACAGGGAAATCTCACACTGAAACAATGGACTGTAAAACTGACAATGAAACGGTGGACTGTGTGAAACATTAAAACAATGAATTGTGTAAAACTCACATTGAAACAGGGGTCTATGTGAAACTCACGTTGGGACAATGAACTTTGTGAAACGCGTATTTAAACAGTGGACTGCATGAAACTCACATTAAAACAGTGAAACTTGTATTGAACTTTAACTCATTTTTTAACAGAGTAGACTGGAATGCCCTGGAAAAATGGACTTTATGAAGTTGATGAACTTTGTGAAACTCATATTGAAACAGTGATCTGTGTGAAATGCATTGGAAAAATAGACTTTATGAAACCCAGTGAACTTTGTGAAACTCATATTTAAGTGAAACTCATATTTAAACAATTGACTGTGTGAAACTCACCTTGAAACAGTGAGCAAATGAAACTCACACTGGAACAATGGACTTCCTGAAACTCCTTTTGAACTTTTTGAAGCTGATATTTGGACAGTTTACTGTTTGAAACTTACATTGAATCGATGAACTATGTGAAACACATTGAAACAGTGGACTTTGTTAAACTCATATTTAAACAATGTATTTATAACTCAAATTATCAACATATTTATACAACAACTGTATGAAACTCACATTGAGACATGGACTATGTGAAACATGAGACTTTGTTGAAACTAACACTGAAACAGTGGGCTATGTGAAATTTATTTAAAAAAACATTGGACTGAAACAGTGGACTGTGTTAAACACATTGAAACAGTGACTGTGAGAAATACATTGAATCAGTGGACTGTGTGAAACACATTGAAACAATGGACTATGAAACAAATTGAAACTATAGACTGTGTAAAACAGACTGAAACAATGGACTGTGTGGAACACACTGAAACAGGGGACAGTGAGAAATATATTGGAACAGGGGACTGTGTGAAACACATTGAAATAATGGTCTATGTTAAATTCACATTGAAACTGGGGACTGTGTGAAACTTACATTGAAACAGTGGACTGTGTTAAACTCACATTGAAACAGTGGACTGTGTGAAATTCAAGATTGAAACAATGGAGTATGTAATTGTGTACTGTCACCTGATTTGTTTTCACTGTACATTGAATATATAATGAGATCTTTAATTGAAATGCCCGGAATGGTGGTTGGTGGGCACAGTATATACAATTTACGTTATGCTGATGACACAATCTTGAAAGAACTACAGAGAATGATAGACATTGTGGTGTTAGAAAGTGGAAGAATGGGCCTCAGTTTGAATAATGGGAAGACAGAAGTAATGGTGGTATCAAAGAAACAAAATATTCCCAAATGTGTAATAAAAGCCATTGGTGTTATTTTGGGACAAGTACAGAAATTTAAGTATCTGGGCACATGAATAACATCAGAACTGATATAAGAAACGGAATAGAACAGGCAAAAACTGCATTTTATACAATGAAGAACATCTTGTGCAATATATCTTTGTCATTGAGTTAGAAACAGAATTCTTGCTTGCTACATACATCCAGTTTTAACATATGGCTGTGAATCCTGGACAATCGGTACAAACATTTTCTAGAGCACAAGAATAGAGCTACTGCATCCCTGACAAGCATGTCATAGGAGGCGACCAATTGGGAGTCTTTCCTTCAGAGTCAGAGTACACCTGCCTGAGAGGCAAGGAACCAACAGTTTGCATATATTAAATCAGATCTGTAAAATGGATGTGCATGCAAAACTCAAGTTCTAAATCAAGACCAAAGTCCAGAAGTGAATAAAGAACCAGAACTTTCTGCAAGAGTTTACAGCGACTGAATGATAAGAAGGAGAAGTCATCTTTCCTTTCCAAAAAATTGTCTGATATCCCTTTCTACGAAGCTTGGTTCCCAGAATCATGTCTCTGGTAGAGAATCCAGTTACTTGGGAGATTGAGACCAGACCATTATTTCGTCTGTAAGATTAAATATGCAAGGTAATTTCTTCTTCTGCATTCGCCCTTAAAATTGACATTGTGTTGTGGTTTACTGATAGGCTATGATTTCTCACCTTTCAGCCCAACTCATCCGATTTTAGCAAATTGTTAATTTGTCACCTTTTACAAGCTTGAACAGGGGAAGCAGGGCAATACATTGTGCAGTCTGTTGTTTTCATTATTCATATGTTTTCACTTCTTTAATTTTGTTGTATCTTAGCAGAAACATGTTCTCTGTATCATTGTTTGCTCATTGTTGAGTTTGTTTGACTCCTGTACATCCACTTTCCATGTGCCTTTTGCTGATTGATATTGAAATCTCACGGCTGATAGTTTATGCAGATAAGATTTACATAATTTCTGGAGGCCAAATCTATACATAGACATGCACTTATGACCAGTAGATGTGTGCTTAGCTGATGGCCTTTGTCATGGCACCCAGAATAGTTTGAAGTTATACCTTTTTATGTGAACTGCAATTTTACAAAATGAAACTAGTTGAGTGCATTTTTTATTGAATGGTTAAATACTTGTTTTCTTAAAAATATGTAATATGTGTATAAAATATGTTTTGTGTGATAATTATTATTTTCACCTGTTTGAGAATGAAGATTCAATCCCCTTGAAAGATTCTAGACAGTATCTTTGTCAAGTCTGAAGCAGCAGTAGACACAAACAGTCACATCGTAAAGTTATAAAATGTATTGTATGAGGCACTAAGGTTTGGCCAATGTTGTTTCCTGAAGTAGAGATGTAGCTCAGCAGAGCATCTTTCCTGTGTTCTGTTATATGAAAACAGTGCATGGTCTTTGCTGTATTAACCTGCCGAGGACCCGTGGAGGCCTAGCCTATGGCCCGCAGATCATTGCCAGTTGTCTTTAGTGATTTGAGATTGTCATAAAACTTCCAGTGAAATAATGGTACATTTTCAGCAACAGTGCCATACACCTGGTTGAAACGAGTTTTGCTGTTAGGGTGGGAACAAAGTCACCAACACTGCACCAACTTGTTCACATGGTATAGGAATGAACATCTTATACACCAGTGCCCATAACAACAACCACACCCATCTAATAAATGAGTCAAGATGATAAGGGGTTTATTTTCTGGGTAGTTTTGTTGAGGCAGTCTCTGCAGTAAGAACGTTAAAAAAAACTGATTTAAAAAAAAAAAGCTTCACAGAGGGAAAGGAAAAGACAGAGAGATACAACCAAATGTTTCTGACAAAACATCAGACAAATTTAACAGCTGACTTGGTCAGCATGAAGCAGGAAATACATAATAGGATTAGGGAGAGCAAAGATATGCATTCTCTTCTTCTTCTTCTTTTGTCAAAATCTGCTTGTGCCACTAGGCGTCGCAGTCTATCAGATGATCGGCAACCGAGCCAGGGCGCGCTCAGTCGCTTCATATGCCGTGATGTTATGAAGTCTCAAGTTGTCTGTGACTCCTTCAATCCATCTTCTTCTTGGTCTTCCCCTGCCTCTTGGTGTTTCGATTTTCATGTTGTATGCTCTTGATGCTGGCATCGTTGGTTCCATTCTCATTAGGTGACCAAACCATTTCATTCTTTGCTTCTCAATAAATTTAACGATGGGTATGGTAAAAATATAAAAATATAAATATAAAGATATGCATTAGTACAGTTTAATGTAGTACCCACTTTTTGTAAACATTTTGTGTATAGTTATTTGTTGTTGTCTGCTTGACTCTTTTTTTTTAACATCATCTCTTTTACAGTAAATAAGAGAACTTCAAATGAAGACTCTAAAAGTGATAGAATTACAGTAATACAATATTAAGAGCTGTTGCTTTGTAACCTGTCAGTATTATTGTTAAATATGTTAAAGAGTCTTAAGCACATGAAATCAAGGTGCAGACGAACATGGTTGAGTTTCTAGCGACAGTTCAAAGATGGTCGCCCAACTTTTGACATGCCACAAAGGAGCAGCTTTCTAATATTCATTTTGAGCAGTAAAGGGGTGAAGCCTAAAAAAAAATTCATCAGTGAAAATTGGTGAAAAAAGTGTATGAGTGTAGTAGGACTTTTGTAGTGTGCCTGACCCGCTCGTGAACAGAGTCGTCAGTGAACATATTGCTCAAATCTTTCCGCTTGTCCGCTGGCTACTTTCTTTCTAGTGTTTTCAGAATAAGCACAGGAAATGTTTTGTGATATCGATGATATATGATCAATGCACCATGTCATACTGACACTGTACATAGAGGCTGTTCACTTGGCAACCTGCAGGCAAAATCTGGCCCGTGGAGGCCTAGCCTATGGCCCGCAGATCATTGCCAGTTGTACTGTATTGATAACCTTTCTGTGCTGGAGCTCCGGCTTCTGGCCTATGACCAACCACATTTTCTAAATTGTGGCCTCTGAGTAAACTAAGTTGAATAGCCCTGCTGTAGGTGATGGGGCAGGTTATAGAATGTCTGTCAGATGACAGGTGCTGACATCTCACATGTCATTATGGTAACTAAAGCAGATTGGCTGAAACATTAGTACAACATTTAACAGAAACGTGCCACCCACCCCCCCCCCCCCCCCCCCCCCCCCCATTTCCCTATCACCGTCAGTATTACTTACTGAGTTTTTACTTTATTGTAATCTCACTATCCCCATCAAATGAGTGGTCAGATTTTGTTGTTCATATGTGTTATTATTTTTTTTTTCTGTATTACTCAATTCTTAGCTTTTTGTAATCTCATTGTCTCCACCCA
Source organism: Candidula unifasciata (assembly GCA_905116865.2). NCBI lineage: Eukaryota > Metazoa > Mollusca > Gastropoda > Stylommatophora > Geomitridae > Candidula > Candidula unifasciata. Next base: position 559,877 of record CAJHNH020000336.1, on the reverse strand, counting down.
TATTTAGTGACCAGATTTTGTTGTTCACAAGTCTAAAGATTTGTTTATGTCAATATTACTTATTACTTTATTGTAATCTCAGTATCCCCTCCCTGTATAATATAGTGACAAGATTTTGTGGTTCATATGTGTAATGATTTTTCTCTCAGTATTACTTAATTCCTATATTTTTACTCTCAGTATCTCCACCCCGTATCTAGTGACCATATTATATTATTCACACGTGTAAAGATTTGTTTCTCTCAATTTTACTTATTACTTTATTGTAATTTCAGTATCCTCACCCTGTATAACAGTGATCAGATTTTGTGGTTCATATGTGTAATGATTTTTCTCTCAATATAACTTAATTCCTATCTTTGTAATCTCAGTATCTCCACCCCATATCTAGTGACCATATTATATTATTTACACAGGTAAAGATTTGTTTCTCTCAAAATTACTTATTACTTTATTGTAATTTTAGTATCCTCACCCCGTGTAATAAAGTTACCAGATTTTGTTGTTCATACATTTAATGATTTGTTTCTCTGAATATGACTTATTTATTATCGTTTTGTAATGTCAGTATCTCCATCCCATATCTAGTGACCAGATTTTATTCACACATGTATTGACATATATTTCATATTTATTTTAATAATTGTGCATAAGCTGTGTTCAATATTCAACAAATAGGACAAGAATTTCATTGACACAATATTTACGTTTATATACCATTTAGTCCTGATGACATATTGATGAAAGTATCCTCATTCATTTCTGTAGATAGAAGCTTCACAGACAGTGTGAAACCTGGGTTTTGATTAGATAGAATCTTCACTGACAGTGTGAAACCTGGGTTTTGATTAGATAGAATCTTCACTGACAGTGTGAAACCTGGGTTTTGATTAGATAGAAGCTTCACTGACAGTGTGCAACCTGGGTTTTTATTAGATAGAAGCTTCACAGACAGTGTGTAACCTGGGTTTTGATTAGATAGAAGCTTCACTGACAGTGTGAAACCTGGGTTTTGATTAGATAGAATCTTCACTGACAGTGTGAAACCTGGGTTTTGATTAGATAGAATCTTCACTGACAGTGTGAAACCTGGGTTTTGATTAGATAGAAGCTTCACTGACAGTGTGCAACCTGGGTTTTTATTAGATAGAAGCTTCACTGACAGTGTGTAACCTGGGTTTTGATTAGATAGAAGCTTCACTGACAGTGTGTAACCTGGGTTTTGATTAGATAGAAGCTTCACTGACAGTGTGTAACCTGGGTTTTGATTAGATAGAAGCTTCACTGACAGTGTGCAACCTAGGTTTTTATTAGATAAAAGCTTCACTGACAGTGTGTAACCTGGGTTTTTATTATATAGGGGCTTCACTGATAGTACACAGTGATGTTTGACAGTCTCATTAAGAAATGTACCGTCTATACAATTACACTAGATTTATTGTTGTTGTTTACCCTTAATTGAAGCATATTAGGTACACGTTTTCTAGTCCCACATCTTTTATCGAGACATTACTCAAAGAGTGATGTGAGGTGCCATAGATGTGTAATACTACATTTACATTTACAAAAATTTGTGATACATGTTATATTGATTCCATGGCTTGTATTAATTTTGTTGTGTGTGTGTATGTGTGGGGGAGGGGGGGGGGGGGGGGAGAAAGGTCCTTGTTGCCAATGAGTGTTTTAGCAGTACAGCAACAGGGAAGTAGTAGACCACAAAGAAGATGATAAACATTTGGATGTCATCATTGTTTTAATCAGTTGCAGTTTACTTTCTTTCTACTTCTGTTTAACATTTTCTCCATGTCTGTTCCGAGGTTCCATTTTGGAGAACACAGAATAGACCAACTGCCTCCCTAACACGTTTGTCATAGGAGGCGATTACTTTGGGGTGTTTTCTTTAGAGTTGGAATGCATCTGCCTGAGAGGCGAGGAACCGGCAGTCTGTATACAAATAAACCAGATCTATAAATGTGATGTGCACACAGAAACTCAAGTTCTGGATACAGATCAAAGTCCAGGAGTGGGCCAACAACCAGACATTTTTTAAAGCTGGTGAACACTAATAAGAAGAAGAAGTTCACATCTTTTACATACAAGTTAGTTGTGTGTCCTCTTGTGGCCATCACAATCTCCACCCCCCCCCCCCTCTCTTCAGGGCATCACAATCTCACCCCCCCCCCCTCCCCTTCAGGGCATCACAATCTCCACCCCCCTCTCTTCAGGGCATCACAATCTCACCCCCCTCCCCTTCAGGGCATCACAATCTCACCCCCCTCCCCTTTCCTCTTCAGGGCATCGCAGGCATGCACCCCCTCCCCTCCCTGCATTCATAGGCTTGTGTATTCTTTTATAAGCCATTTTTATGTTCACTACCATACCATTATATTAAAATAGAATGCTCACAAACCTGCCTCAGTTACCAGAAAAGAGGAGGTTCTGTCTATACAGGTCTGTGACTCGCTGGTTGACCTAATCTGTACGGACCTGTGCGGGTCTATGCAGGTCTCTGGTTGACCCAGTCTATGTGGGTCTCTGGTTGAGCCAGTGTTTTACTGTTGATGTCTAGAGATTCCTGTGGGAGAGGCAAGCTAGCTGGCATGTTATTGACCATGATGTCCCTGCTGTGTCATTTGGTCATGGAATTTAGCTCAAACACTATAATCTCACTGTGGTATATTGACATGTAAACAAGAATTTGGAATTTAAACTGCACCAACAACTGCACCGTGTGTAACCAGAATGTACTCATTTGCATGAGTTTAAACATGTCAGAGCATTAGTGTTACATATTAAGCAACACGCACACACTAATGATTATTAGAGTAACTAAGGTTAGTTGCGTATCCTTTACAGGATGTTGCATAACTAACCCCAACAGCCCCTGGCTGTTGTGGGGTTTTTCTAGGCAAATTTACGTCCAGTAGTTTGCCATTACTTTCTGGACGGTTGGCTTTCTTGATACCATTGTCAAAACCAACACAAGGCGCATGGCCTGCAGCTGGGATCGAACCCGGCATCCCGCGTTATAAAGCATTCGCATCGACTTAGCCACAGAGCTGACATTAGAGTAACTAGCCATGTTTTTAAAGTGTCACAAGGCTAAACACTAGATAACATCTTTGGCGATTTGGTACTCATGGGCAACACCTGATCACACACACATGGCGTGTTGGTTGGGACCGAGTTGATTGAAGGGTGCTGACAATTGAACTCTGCAGGGCCGAGACCTGAGCTGGACTGCAGTCACCGCTGTATTCAATATGATGGCAGAAGCAATAAGGCAATCATTAAAACAAGTAAATCATAGGTGTACTACATTTACTAAATACACAGCACATTGTAGGAGATAAACTGTTGTTGCAGGGCTTTAGTATGCCAAAATGTTGCCAGATTAGTCAAAAACTGCCAGCCAGCATGTTACACAGGGGAAAACTGGGCATATCTTGATGTCAGTCTTATGAAATTTCAATTTTACATTATGTCTGTGTTGTTTTGACTCATCAGGGAGGACACAGCATCATTTGACATTGTTGGTTTACATTTAATATCATCTTTGTGTCAAAATATATCCAGGCAAACAATAAAAGTCATCAGTATAAAGATTAGGCTTGGAGTGATGCATTTTCTGTAAACTGTCTCTTATAATCCTGATTGGAAGCCGCGATGGTGTAGCAGCTAGTTTCTCGCAGCGGATCTGAAGGTTGTGGGTTTAGGTCTTGACGAAGCTGGACTTTTTCAAAAATGACCGTAGCTGCCAGATTGACCCAGACTTAAATGGGTACTAGGGAAAGTCATGGGAAGTAAAGACAGCTGGCGTGATGTTGACCACATAACCAGTGCTGATGGTATATAAACTATATAGATCCAAGAGTCAGTTGTTGAAACTTGAACACATACCGCATAAAGCCATGTGAATGATTATAGGATTTAAAGGAGGCACCCCAGTAGACTGTATCTGATATACACTTGTGCTGCCAACTGTATCAGACAGGCTCAAAGTGTTGTGAGCTAGGTCACAGCTTCTTGTGGGTTCCGGGGCCAGATTGTGGGGGAAAACAAGAATAGACCCACTGCCTCCCCAACAAGCATGTTGTAGGAGTCGACTGGTTGGGGATTTCCTTCGAAGTCAATGTGCATCTGCCAGAGCGGCAAGGAACAACCAACTGCACACAAATAAGCCAGTAAAACAGATGTACAGGTAAAACTCATGCCTGGCCAAAGTCCAAATGGACAAACAACCAGGACTTTCTGTGGAGCTTGTGGTCAGTGAACAAAGAAGAGGAGGTCACAGCTCAGGGTAACCACAGACAAAAACCACATTATTCCTGAAGCCCTGGATAAGCTAATGACCACAAGTGGGAAGTCTTAGATGGCACACACCAGGGACACAATCAGATACGTGTATACGCTTGAAAAAACATTGGGAGAGATGAATGGGTTAAAATGTCAAAGCAAAAAATCAGACCTGTTTAGGATTCTGATGACTCTGGGCCGTGAGTCTAGGGGTTGGCCAGCAGGCTGTGCAGACTGGACGTTATGAACTGATTAATGGCAGTTCACCCCAGGTGATGTGATTATCTATAGAGATGGCTCTGTGTTAAGAGGCAGGAGAAGTGCATGTGGGTGTGAGTTTATTGTGAAAGTAAATGGATGATGCTTAGTGCAAAAGAGCCTAGCATATAATACTACAATGTAGTATGGAGAGAATGGAGGTGGAGGCAGTCACATCAGGTTTCTGCTATCTTTAGAATCATCTATGTACACATGTGCTTGTAACTGTCTTACAAAGCATGCTGAGAAAGGTGGAGACAAGCATGCTCTGCAGAATGGCAAGCGTCGCTTCAGTGTAGTTAGAATCCTTTGGTGATTTTCTCCATGGTATGCAACTATGATAACAAATACAGGCAGAAAGATTGGCTGGTTCTGCGACATTTGGCAATGAATTGTTGCATGACAAGCAAGATGGGGTCAGGGTATTGTCAGAAATGAACAGGCAGAAAGATTGATTTGTTTTACACCATTGGGTGATGAATTGATGCATGACAAGCAAGATGGGGTCAGGGTATTGTCAGAAATGAACAGGCAGAAAGATTGGTTTGTTTTACACCATTGGGTGATGAATTGATGCATGACAAGCAAGATGGGGTCAGGGTATGGTCAGAAATGAACAGGCAGAAAGATTGATTTGTTTTACACCATTGGGTGATGAATTGATGCATGACAAGCAAGATGGGGTCAGGGTATTGTCAGAAATGAACAGGCAGAAAGATTGGTTTGTTTTACACCATTGGGTGATGAATTGATGCATGACAAGCAAGATGGGGTCAGGGTATGGTCAGAAATGAACAGGCAGAAAGATTGATTTGTTTTACACCATTGGGTGATGAATTGATGCATGACAAGCAAGATGGGGTCAGGGTATGGTCAGAAATGAACAGGCAGAAAGATTGATTTGTTTTACACCATTGGGTGATGAATTGATGCATGACAAGCAAGATGGGGTCAGGGTATGGTCAGAAATGAACAGGCAGAAAGATTGATTTGTTTTACACCATTGGGTGATGAATTGTTGCATGACAAGCAAGATGGGGTCAGGGTATGGTCAGAAATGAACAGGCAGAAAGATTGATTTGTTTTACACCATTGGGTGATGAATTGATGCATGACAAGCAAGATGGGGTCAGGGTATGGTCAGAAATGAACAGGCAGAAAGATTGATTTGTTTTACACCATTGGGTGATGAATTGATGCATGACAAGCAAGATGGGGTCAGGGTATGGTCAGAAATGAACAGGCAGAAAGATTGATTTGTTTTACACCATTGGGTGATGAATTGTTGCATGACAAGCAAGATGGGGTCAGGGAATGGTCAGAAATGAACAGGCAGAAAGATTGATTTGTTTTACACCATTGGGTGATGAATTGTTGCATGACAAGCAAGATGGGGTCAGGGTATGGTCAGAAATGAACAGGCAGAAAGATTGATTTGTTTTACACCATTGGGTGATGCATTGATGCATGACAAGCTAGGGCCCTTTGAGAACAAGTGAAAAATGGAATCACGAATGGATAATTATGGTTGGAGAGTTGTGCAGCTAGCAATGACAAGGGGATCCTGTCAGCACTCTACACTCGGAGGAAAGGTACACTCGGAGGAAAGGTACACTCGGAGGAAAGTTACACTCGGAGGAAAGGTACACTCGGAGGAAAAGTACACTCGGAGAAAAGTTACACTCGGAGGAAAGGTACACTCGGAGGAAAAGTACACTCGGAGAAAAGTTACACTCGGAGGAAAGGTACACTCGGAGGAAAAGTACACTCGGAGAAAAGTTACACTCGGAGGAAAGGTACACTCGGAGGAAAGGTACACTCGGAGGAAAAGTACACTCGGAGAAAAGTTACACTCGGAGGAAAGGTACACTCGGATAATAAAAAATAAAATAATAAAACTACTGCTGGCACTGTTAGAACTGGAACTCTTTGCTGGCTACTGAAGATGAGGACAGAGGGCTTATGGAAATTACCCGAGTGCTGTGATATCCTAACTCAACTGTCAGGTTTTCATAGTGTACAAAACACACATCACATGTTAAGTGGTGTGTAGGGTAAATCTGGTGACACATCTTTTTTTTGTTTTTGTTCCTAAAGAGTTAACTTAAAGAAAAAAAGCATACTAGTACATAAAATAGTCGGCAAAGTGTATTTTATATTAGTATACAAATATAAAATAAAGTGGTTGAATGGATATGTCTTTTGTGTAAAATGAACAATTTAATGTTCAGTATGAAAAAAAAGAGGAATATACATTTCCAGTTGCTTGTCACAAAGGATCAATATCTTGTTTTCACATGGAAATCTGTAAGCACATCTTAGTGTCCAGTTCTTGTTGAAGTCATTGTAGATCAGTGGTATTCAACCTATTTCAGGTGGTCAGTTCTTGTTGAAGTCATTGTAGATCAGTGGTATTCAGCCTTTTTCAGGTGGTTCTTTCCCCTCTCCTTTCCACTCTTTTGAATTATTAGCACAATTATTTCCACAATTTAAAAAAAAAACTGATTTAAAAGGGCATAAAATGAGACATTTTAAGCACTGTTAACAAGAACCACATCAATCAAAATGTTTAAATAACATCAAATAAACGATCATTAACAACTGGTAGTTTAGTGTCCAAATATGAATGTGATAATTGACACTGTTTTGTCTTGAGGATAGCTGCTATTTTTTAGCCTCAATTTGCACAAGGGAGATCACTCAAGCTGGCAATGCTGTTTTATTTCCATGACTGCTTAAACTGCAATTCTGGATTTACAAGGTTATGTGGAGAACAAAGGCAAAAATACATTTGTAGTTAATTTGGCCACCTGAGGGTTCATTGCAAAGTAGTGCACCAAAAGAATAAAAATTCTAACCTAAAGGATGTGAAATAACCGTGAGCATTTGAATTACATTTCAGCGCAATTGCTTCTTCTTGAATAGATGATAGGAGTATGTCAGTGTCAATAATAGAACAATTTCTGGCCAACTTCCAAAATGATAAAAACTGAACTCCTCTTCGAGAAAATCTGAATGTGACAACATTTTAACTGCAAGTTCGTTATTTTCACACTTCTTATTTTCCAACTGTTCATTAAGACAATGAGTAGATGAGTTCTTGGATTCAGTTTGTTGTTTCTATATCTTAATTCTCCCCCCAACTCCCCCAAACGAAAACTCTGATTGCATCACAGTGTAGAATAATGTTGCCATTGTTTCCTTAAAGTTTTAATTTCTAGTTATTCTTAAGCTCAAAAAAAAAAAAAAAAAAAAACCGGCAAGATGCGCCAATGAAATAACAGTAAATACATGCATGACACATGTCATCAATTTTTGTGTCTGTGGATACTTAGTTTGTTATTAATATATAATTAAATGCACACTTATCTTATTTATCAGATTTGTAACCTTAAATGTAAAAAATACTCATAAAAACAAAATCATCTTTGGCTATTTGTTTTATAAATAGTTTAAAAAAAATATTTTATTTATAAATTATACACTGGAAAAAAACAAAACATTACAATTAACAAATGTACTCATTTTCAAAATTTGTATATGCCACTCCGCCCCCTACTTTTAAACGTCTCCTCCCCCCCCCCCCTTTCCCCCACCACCGGTTGGAAGCCACTGTTCTAGATGATGAAGTTCTGGTCAAGTGTGCACATTTATTGTGCCATTCATGTCTTACATTGGAGCAGTATATTTGGCAGACATGTACTTTGCTGGCCCCAGGTCTTATGTTTCTTATCTATGGGCCACGTCTTCTCACTGCGAATTTGATTAGTACAACCTATCTCTCTCTTTGTCACTCCCTCTCACTGCTACTCTCTCCATTTCTTTCTCTCTGTTATCCCCATCTCTCTGTCACCTCTCTGTGTCCTCTCTCTCTTTGTCAGCCTCTCTCTCTCTGTCACCCTCCTTCTCGCTGTCACCCTCTCTTGCTGTGTCACCCTCTCTCTCGCTGTCACCCTCTCTCTCACTGTGTCAACCTCTCTCTAGCGGTCAGTCTCTCTCTCTCTGTCACCATCTCTCTCGCTGTGTCACCCTTTCTCGCTGTGTCACCCTCTCTCACTGTGTCACCCTTTTTCTCTGTCACCGTCTCTCTCGCTGTGTCACCCTCTCTCGCTGTTTCACCCTCTCTGTCACCCTTTCTCTAGCTTTGTCACCCTCTCTCTAGCTTTGTCACCCTCTCTCTAGCTTTGTCACTCTCTCTCTAGCTTTGTCACCCTCTCTATCGCTCACATTGTGTGTACTATCCCCCACCAGCATAGATTTCTCACCTGCTGGTTCTCGTGGTTGTGGCTTGTGTTAACATCATCAGTCAGCAGGTTCTTTACAGAACGTCGCTCTTGTCACAGCACACCTGAAAGTCTCTTTCTCCAGCCTTATGCACTTTCACAGCCAGTGCATCTTTAATGTCTTGTACCACCTTCACGGAGGTCTACCTCTGCCTTGAAACTGTACCATCCATCATCTTTCTCTCTTGGACACCATGACGTTTACAATGGCCAAAATGCTCCAGTTTTATGAGCTTATTCTCCTCAATGTTCAAATTATGTATAAAGTCGGTGTTTTTGTTCTTCTTGGGGCTTGCGTTATACTTTTTACAATTAAAAAAAAAAACTAAACTACAATAGATAGATTACCCCCCCCCCCCCTTTTTTTTTTTTCTTTTTCCCGTTTCCTGATTAAAACGTTAGGATGATACTGTAAACGTAATTAAGACGACAACAACAACATTGATCACACTAAACAACACAAGGCTACAGACTGTGCCCTTAAATATATAGGACTGGGCCCCGCATGTTGTGTTGTCATAAGTGTCAGTGCTAATGACCCCCCATTCCATTGTGGTCTGGTAGTACCATTGGGGTTTAGTGGGTGCCACTGCCAGGACCACATCTTTGTGCCCTATTGCTACGTCAGCGCAGCCGTAAAATTGCTCCTGGTTGCCACATCCAATGCAACCAGTTCCATCAGGGTTGGCGCCCCAGCTGTTGCCTGCTGTGTACTTCCACTGCAACATGCAGGCTCGACACCTGATACCAGCTGGCAAGCGGAACTTCATCGCAATTTTCCCACTGTATCCGATATCAGGAACTGGGTATTTCACCGTTCCTTTTGTTTCCTCAACCAATGGATATCTAGCCAAACAGTCTTCGGTAACTTTACCGAACGGGTCATCGCTAGGACATATATGAAACTCAAAAAAACCCTTATGGTTGGCGGTGAGGTCGATGACAATGTCGATGACTTGTCCAACTTCGTAGGAGCGAACGATGATTCCATTGGCGAAAGCACCACCAGCCTCGTTTTCGCGGGGTCCATTCCATGGATCTCCGCAGACGCCGCATTTACCTCCATTAACACCGTACTGGACCTAGAAGACAAATGGACACAGAAATCGAAATGTGAATCATTCAATACATGATTGTTAGGAAACTATGTGGCGTAGCTTCTATCTCTGTAAGAGACCGGGGATCTGAAGGAGGAGAACAAACGCATACTGAAAAGGGTGGAGAAATGCATGTTGCATGTAGAGTGACAAGCATTATGCCCAAGAAGTCCAGTAGTTAGCGTTTTTTTGGATGTTTTCTCGGGAGCATTCAGGTGTTTTGGGACGCGAACAGGCAGTGCTGCATCATTGGTGGTGAACTAGTGCAAGGCGATTTTATGAGACCAATCGGCACTTAGTAAGTGATGTGTCAGCATCACGGAGGCCGCATTTACTTCCCAGGGCTTGTACCTGGTACCCACTCAAAGCTGGGTCTTTCTGGCAGTCAAGATCATTTTTAATCAAAAGTCCGGCTCCGTCGGAACCTGAACCCACGACCTTCCGATCCATAGGCGAGCGTCTATGCGCGAAACCATGGCGACTCCTCATGATCAACAAGGCAAGCGAAATAGAAATTGTGTGCTTCTTACCCTATTGACACATAGATGTTAACCATCTCAAGCCAAACATTCGTATTTTATGTCGTCTCCTGATGCCCTCTCTCTTCGTGTAGCCAGCACAAATTATTCTTTCTATGTGTTTTAGGTCTCTCTCCGTCTATATCTCTATCCTCTCTCTTCCGCCTCTCTCCTCCCTCAGTGCGGTCCCTGTTGTCTGTGTGTGTGGTGTGTGTATGTGTGTGTGAGTGTGAGAGTTTATATATATATATATATATATATATATATATATATATATATATATATATATATATATATATATATATATATATATATATATATATATATATATATATAAGAAACGCTATTGTATGCGATAGGCGCTTGCCTGCCCGCACGAAAGTCTTGGATTCGAATCCGTATTTGGTTTTCGAAAGATGACCTCAGCTCCCAGGTTGACCAGCTGACAAAGGGTGCCAGGTAATGACCTGAAACGTTAAGGTTTCCGGCACGCTTTTTGTTTGCTTTGAGTTTGTGTTTGTTTTTTTCATAAACCGCAATTAAGGCAAAATAAAAACTTGTTGTTTGTTTACTTTAAAAAAAAAAGTGTATCTATCTTTCACTGACATGATTATTAACAGTTTACATGCTGGGTTTCAACAACTTACCTCGAATGGGTTGTGAAGTTAAAGATTTTTAAAACGGGGTTGTACTTCTGGAACAGACAATAGTTCTCACACATAAGCTCTTCATTATTGTTTCTACTATACCACTTGAGTTCTCTACTAGAAAATAAAGAAAGATCCCTTTTCACGCCTTTAGGCGTATCGGGCATATGGGAAAGAGCACCCATATTTCTACAGACCAATCGGCGCTCGGTTGGTAATGTGGTCAGCATTACACCGGCTGTCTTTACTTCCCCAGGACAGCCATTCTGGTACCCATTTGAGGCTGGGTCGACCTGCGACGTCCCATACCACAATAAAAATCCACGCAGCCTGCAGTGGGTTTTGATCGCGGTACGTTGGATTACGAGTCGGACTCGCAACGCCTTAGCCACGGACACCGTATTCTCTACTACTAATTAGGTACCAAATTGTCGTACTATATGTCACCATGCAGCAGTGTTGCCACTTTGAATGTTTTACATCCATATCTAGAGGTTTCATTTTTGCATCTAGATGGTGTTTTTGACGCAGGTGTAGGTGTAATTCTAGATGTTTTTCATTTCCAGTTAGATATTTTACAGATTGTTTTCTTTGAGTGTCAGTTTGATAATTACTATTTAAAATATTTATTACACATTTTTTGGGGGGTCTGGGCACGAACATTGTGGTAACTGCGACTACTTAAACTTTGAACTTACTGGGGTCAATGCTCAATAATTTGGCAGCCCCGGTACTGATTAAGAGCGCGCATAAATTTAAGTTGTCATTGTGCAATTTCAAAGAAAATCTGGCGAACCAACATCGAAATAAGGCGAGCAGTGCTCACTACAAAAAAGCTGGGGAACCAGCACTAAACTGGGGCGAGCAGTGATCACTTCAAAAAGAATTATATCAACAGTATATTTTTAGACGGCCCCATCTCGTCGGCTTCGATATTTTGTAGGGAAATCCCTAGAACATACCATGCTACAGGGTCGGTTAGGGTTAGTAGCAGTCATTATTCATTTAACACTCGCCTAAACACCCCCCCCCCCCTTTCTATACTATGGCACTGTGAAGGAAAATCCATAGGAATTCCCTACGAAATCTCGAAGCCGATCAGATAAGGTCGTCTAAAATTAAAGTACCATATCATGTTTATAATGCAATGCTTTTTTTTTTTTATATCAACGGTACATTTTTAGACGGCCCCATCTCGTCGGCTCCGAGATTTTGTAGGGAAATCCCTAGAACATACCATAATACAGAGCGGTTAGTGTTAGTAGCAAGGGGGCGGAAGTGCTCACAATAAGAACGCTGGTAAACAAACATCAAACCAGGGCAAGCAGTGCTCACTACAAGAAGGCTGGTGAACCAACATCAAACTTTACTTGGGGGGGGGGGGGGAAGGAGTGCTCACTATAAAAACGCTGGTGACAAACACCAAGCTGGGGCATTCTGTTCTCACTACAAGAAGACTGGTGAACCAATATCGAACTGAGGCGAACAGTGCTCACTACAAGAAAACTTGTGAACTAACATCGAACTTGGGCGAGCAGTGATCACTACAAGAAGACTGGTGAACCAGTACTAATCTTGGGCGAACTGTGCTCACTATAAGAAGACTAGTGATCCAACATCGAACTTGGACGAGCAGTGCTCACTACAAAGAGGCTAGTGAACCAGCACTAAACTGGGGCGAGCAGTGCTGACTTCAAAAAGAATGATATCAACGGTACATTTTTAGACGGCCCTATCTCGTCGGCTCCGAGATTTTGTAGGGAAATCCCTAGAACATACCATACTACAGGGGCAGTTAGGGTTAGTAGCAGTTATTGTTCATTTAACATTCGCCTAAACTCACCCTTCCCCCCCCCCCTCCCATAATATGGCACTGTGAAGTAAAATCCACAGGAATTCCCTACGAAATCTCGAAGCCGATGAGATAAGGTCGTCTAAAATTCAAGTACAATATCGTCATCACCATCATCAATCAGTTGTCCCTTTACATAACGTCGCTCTCGTCTGAAAGCAGTGTTCTCTACAAGAAGATTGGTGAACCAACACTGAACTGGATCTAGCAGTACTCACTACAAAAAGGCTGGTGAACCAACATCAAACTTTTTTAGGGGGTGGGGGGAGGAAAGGGGGAGGAGTGCTCACTATAAGAACGCTGGTAAACAAACACCAAGCTGGGGCAAGTAGTGCTCACTACAAGAAGACTAGTAAACCAACATCGAACTTTGGCGAACAGTGCTCACTACAAGAAGACTAGTAAACCAACATCGAACTTTGGCGAACAGTGCTCACTACAAGAAGACTAGTAAACCAACATCGAACCGGGGCGAACAGTGCTCACTACAAAAAGACTAGTAAACCAACATCGAACTTTGGCGAACAGTGCTCACTACAAGAAGACTGGTAAACCAACATCGAACTTTGGCGAACAGTGCTCACTACAAGAAGACTAGTAAACCAACATCGAACTTTGGCGAACAGTGCTCACTACAAGAAGACTGGTAAACCAACATCGAACTTTGGCGAATAGTGCTCACTACAAGAAGACTAGTAAACCAACATCGAACCGGGGCGAACAGTGCTCACTACAAAAAGACTAGTAAACCAACATCGAACTTTGGCGAACAGTGCTCACTACAAGAAGACTTGTGAACTAACATTGAACTTGGGCGAACTGTGCTCACTACAAGAAGACTTGTGAACTAACATTGAACTTGGGCGAACTGTGCTCACTACAAGAAGACTAGTAAACCAACATCGAACTTGGGCGAACAGTGCTCACTACAAGAAGACTAGTGATCCATCATCGAACTTGGACGAGCAGTGCTCACTACAAGAAGACTAGTGATCCAACATCGAACTTGGGCGAACAGTGCTCACTACAAGAAGACTAGTGATCCAACATCGAACTTGGACGAGCAGTGCTCACTACAAGAAGACTAGTGATCCAACATCGAACTTGGGCGAACAGTGCTCACTACAAGAAGACTAGTGATCCAACATCGAACTTGGACGAGCAGTGCTCACTACAAGAAAGCTGGTGAACCAGCACTAAACTGGGGCGAGCAGTGCTGACTTAAAAAAGAATTAAATCAACGGTACATTTTTAGACGGCTCCATCTCGTCGGCTCCGAGATTTTGTAGGGAAATCCCTAGAACATACCATACTACAGGGGCAGTTAGGGTTAGTAGCAGTTATTGTTCATTTAACACTCACCAAAACACCCCCTCTCTCCCTCCCATAATATGGCACTGTGAAGGAAAATCCATAAGAATTCCCTACGAAATCTCGAAGCCGATGAGATAGGATCGTCTAAAATTTAAAGTACCATGTGAAGTTTAGAATGCAATGCTTTTTGAGCTTCTAATAATGATAAATTAAAATAAATTCTTAAGCCGGACTGATGAAAATGATAGAGTTCATGGAAAACTTTAAAAAAAGAATTAAAAAGAAAAAAGAAAAGAAGGGTCCTCAGGTCTTAGCTAACTGGCCACCAAGATCGTCATCATCATCATCAATCAGCGGGCCCTTTACAGAACGTCGCTCTCGTCACAGCAAGTCTGAAAGCCGTGCTCACTACAAGAAGATTGGTGAACCAGCACTGAACTGGATCTAGCAGGTTTGTGGGCCAAATGTGTGACCCTTTGGAAATAGAGTTTGCTTATTTTTCCCTGTTCCAGTGTATAATAATAATAATAATAATAATAATAATAATAATAATAATAATAATAATAATAATAAAACAGTGTCATTAATAAGAAAAGGTCAGCAGATAAACTTACCCCGACACCCCCACAGAACAGTTCCATGTCCTGATAATTGATTGGAGAATCGTAGCCTAGTCGCCACATGCTGGACCTAGAGGGGGGTTCCCATAGCCGACCATGCCCAAGCACAGGAACCAGCAGAGCCGTCAGACAGGAGACTATGAACTCCTGGACCGCCAACGCTGGTCGCATCTTTCACAGCTCTCTGTGGCATATTGGGAATTGAAGGGTTATTTCTTTAAAAGCACAGCTAATAAGAGAATCTATTTTTTTTTTAAATCTAAAAACATTAAGATTTCCAAAGTAAATACAGCAGACCAACCACATGTCCAAATCAAAAACTAAGAGCGTAAAAACAGATTTTGAATATTTAAGCTAAGTAATGAACAACAACGGTGACTGCACAAAAGAAGTTTTAAAAAGGCTAGTTTTAACAACGCAGAGGCTAAACAGCAGAAACAACCTACGATACATCACCTGCCAAAAACTGCCAATTACTGTCTTTATTATACTACTTTTGCGGTGTTAGCAGGGGGTTTTTGAGCGTGAGAGTTTACGGTCGCATGGCTAGTGCTGTCGCCACGACTGTGCAGTTAGGGATTTTATGTTGGCCCCCGACAGAAAATAATATCCCCAGCCTTACCGAGGATTTGAACCTGGGTCTCCCGTTTGGCCAGCCGTTCCTCACAACACCAGCAAGCGAGCTAAATTAAATTTTTAAGATCACGTATCTTTCCCGTGGCAATTTGTGGATGTGTCATGGACTCTCACCTAGTCTCACTTAAAAAAAAATAATCTTCCCGTGTGGGTTCCGGGGCCCCATTGTGGGGAAACAAGAATAGACACAATGTCTCCCCAACAAGGATGCGTAAGAATCAACTAATTGGGGATTTCCTTCGAAGTCGGACTGCATCTGCCTGATAGGCAAGGAATCCAACAATATGCATTCAGATAAGTCAGATCCGTAATACGGATGTGCACGCAACACTCAGGTTCTGGAACAAGACTACAGTCCAGAGATGG
Source organism: Candidula unifasciata (assembly GCA_905116865.2). Taxonomy (NCBI): domain Eukaryota; kingdom Metazoa; phylum Mollusca; class Gastropoda; order Stylommatophora; family Geomitridae; genus Candidula; species Candidula unifasciata. The sequence goes on along the minus strand of CAJHNH020000336.1, from coordinate 543,990 downwards.
ACAAACAACCAGAACCTTTCGCTGGAGTTAACAGCCAGTGAACGCGAAAAAGAAGAGAAAGAATAAAATAATCGGAGCTTTTGAACCGAAAAGCTACAGAAAGGCTCATAGAATACTGAGCACCTTGAAGAAGATAAACGCGTCATCCTATATGACCTGAACATCAGGAAGAACTGGCTTGTAAACAGCATCCTGTCCCGATAGCTAGGGTATTTTAGTCATGTCAGTTCTCTTGGTGGTCTTAGGAGAACATCGATGAATCCAGCCATTTATTTATTCATACTAAGACACATAGGGCGCATCATCAACCAACCAGAACAACATCCAGTAGGCAATTATTATCTATCCTTGAGATTACACCACCTAAAAAAAAAAAAAAAGTAGACAACAGTACACCACACTTTTCGGGAACCCTACCTCCCTTTTATAGAACATGTCTCCAAAATCTCATAGAAAACGAAACATTAGTACAAAATACAACAAAACAAATTTACACACACTTAGTAACTAAACAAGAGATCCCACTGTACACCAAAATCAAACGAGGAACAAGATACACTAGAACAAATCACTACATGTCCTTTGCAAACATACACCAACCATACATAAAACCAGTAGCAAAAGAAATAACGTATAGATTACTTTTTAATTTTGCTCCCACTAAAGAAAAAATAGCAAAAATTAAAAAATGTAAAATACCATGCAAACTGTGCTCAAACAACATACAAGAGACAAAAGAACACATATTTTATGAATGTACAACAATTAAGACTACACTTCAAAATCTCAAAACCATCATCTACAAACACACAACAACACAAGCAGACATATACAAAGCAATATTTTGAAACACAATTCCTAAAACAGCAAGAGAAAATCATGAAAAAGTTTTGACGGCACTGGCAGAATCCAGAGCTTTAATCTGGAGGTACAGGTGTAAAGCAGTGCATGAGGATAAAAAGTATACCTCCCATCATCTTCTGCACCACTTCCAGTGCCTATGGACAAACATATTCAATTAACAAACACCCTACAAGTACACACACTATTATATGTAATTACTGTATATACTTCTCCTTCCTCTCTCGCTCTCAACCCCTTTTCACTTACAATTCTCAACTCCTCCTCCCTTCCTCAAGCCTCTATCCTCTATCACATATCATGTTTATTTGAAATGTATTTACAAAATTATGTGTAAAAAAAATGTACATAACCAGCAATTATGGCCAAAATAATCCCAAAAATAACCCCCTCCCCCCATTTGAAATAAAGCTGAAACAGAACCCCCCCCCCCCCCCCCTCATTCGCCTATTGTAAATAAACAATCCCTTCTTTAAACAATTTGAACATGTTTAAAATTATAACTCAGTGTATCAGTATGGTTAACATGTATGTATCTGATTATGTACAGCATTGAACACAAACAAAAGGCAACACTTGTAAATACACATACAAAATTGATAAATAAAAGTTAAAATAAAAAAAAAAGGATCGGTTATAACTGTGATCTGGTTTCTTTGTGCCAATTTCGTTGTCTAAGAAAGAGATATTTTCAGGCGTGCCGTAAAGAGAGCTTCATTATGTAAAGAACCTGCTGACTGACTGCGAGTTTTAAATATATATTATATATATATATATATAATATGTATCTTATATATATATATATATATATATATATATATATATATATATATATATATATATATATATATATATATATATATATATATATATATATATATATATATATGGTTAAATTAACGAAGTCGGGCTCTCACTCTCTTTTTGAGCCATTCTTGTCGCAGGTACTGTCATATGTTGCGGGGGGGTGTCACGCTTATATATATATATATATATATATATATATATATATATATATATATATATATATATATATATATATATATATATATATATATGCTACTTATGATAAACCTGCCCCCAATGTGAGAGTTCCTTCCACTTACATTCATGCCGTGGCCGGTTCCACGACCTTTCATGTGTTGTGGGCGTGCCATGTATATTTTATTTTCAACGGTTTAACCGTTCTCTCTGTTCTCGTGTTGTCACCTCTCACTTGCGTGATTATCTCAAAACAAAGACATCTGTATAGATTATCACACCACCTGGGCGAGAATAGTCATAAACATTTGTTGAACTTCTGATTCTGGAGCGCCCTGTGGCCAGTCCCTGCGCTTACGGCCCAGTGTGATCAGAACCCTACACAAGTCTGACTTTTGCTGGGACATTCTGATCCAACCCCTCTCCCCGTCCATTGTTACCATGACTGCACGCATGTCTAATTGAGTCTCTGCCTGCGCCATCCTCTTTTCAGCTGTGACCCGGTGCTCTACACTATGATATGACTTTGCTTGCAGAACTTTGAGCCTATCTGTAATAGTCGGCAGTGCAAGTATTTATCGCATACATACTGCCGGGGTATCTCTTCTACACAGTTTAATGTATTGTTGAAAAAAAAAAAAAAACGTTTTTACAAAACCAGTAATAGATTTCGAAGTCGTAGTGCATATGCATGAGAGGCAATTAACCAGCAGTCTGCATACAAATAATCCAGATCTGTAAAATGGATGTGCAAGCAAAACACATGTTCTGGTACAAGGCTAAAGTTAAGAATCTGCATCAATGGACAGTAGTCTCAGACGTAACTTTAGACCCATCTCCTCACTATCAGCACTATGGAACCCCAAGCAAACCACTTAGAGCACACATATACGCACACACATGTGAACACACACACTCGCGCGCATGCGCACATACACACAAAGACTTCATAATTTAGAATACAATAAATGTATCATTAAACCAGTCACGGCCTCGACTAAAGTGGGCCATGCAAACATGATAGAAAACTGACATCGGAATATTAACGAAGATAACGAACATTTTTAACCAGAAAGCTGGTATCGGTGACAGCAAGATATAAACTTTTAACGCTAATAAAACTGTTGGTTCTTTATTATTATGCTACCCCAGATTATATCAGAGGACAGTCACAAATTTTAGAGGGTGTAAGGACTGGGTTTCCTGGCTTTCTTGATGCTTTTAACCACCTTAAACATCTCGATCTGGCCCTAACCAAAACCACATATGTCCCATAAAAGAGTGCAACCTAGGTCCAACGACTGCATGCAGCCTATCTACTACCCCCTGAAATATTAGACAGTCCGTGCACTCTATTCTTCTTCTGCCATTTATTTTTGCCATATGAAACAGACCCTCAACCAAGTCAAGCCGTTCTATCCCTCGCTGTTGCATGTAGCTCTTCCCATGTCCTCCCTATCTTTTTAACTTCATTCTCTACCTCCCTTCTCCATTTGGAATCTGCCTTCATTTATATGCCCCGGTGGGCACCAGTGCAAAGGCATTCTAGTTATATTATTCTCAGGCTTTAACAACGTGTGTCCTTAGATATGCATAAAACATATTAACGGTACAATTCAACACATTTGTTATTATTATCAGTATTATTATCAGGTGTTGTTAAGATATGCATGAAACATATCTAGACACAATTCAACACATTGCAAATAAATAGTAATGTCACGTGGTCAACCGGTCACTAGCAGAAAACATTTGAACAAATAAAAAAAAACAAGGCGTAATTTTGCGCCCTTCTACCAAACAATGTAATGTTTCAGTGTGCGCCCTTCCACTAAACAATGCCATGTGTCACTGCCTCCCCAACCCAAACAATGCCATGTGTCACTGCCTCCCGACCCCAAACAATGCCAAGTGTCATTGTGCGAAATCCCACCAAACAATGCTATGTGTCACTGTGCGCCCTCCCACCAAACAATGCCATGTGTCATTTTGCGCCCTTTTACCAAACAATGTCATGTGTCACTATGCGCCCTTCTACCAAACATTGCCATGTGTCACTGGGCGCCCTCCCACCAATCAATGCCATGTGTCCTTTTGCGCCCTCCCACCAACAATGCCACGTGTCACTGCCTCCTCCCACCAAACATTGGCATGTGTCATTGTGCGCCCTCCCACAAAATAATGTCATGTGTCATTGTGCGCTCTCCCACCAAACAATGTTATGTGTCACTGGCTCCTCCCACCAAACAATGTCATGTGTCACTGGCTCCTCCTACCAAACAATGTTATGTGTCACTGGCTCCTCCTACCAAACAATGTTATGTGTCACTGCTCCCTCCTACCAAACAATGCCATGTGTCACTGCGCTCTCCCACCAAACAATGCCATGTGTCACTGGCTCCTCCCACCAAACAATGTCATGTGTCACTGGCTCCTCCCACCAAACAATGTTATGTGTCACTGGCTCCTCCCACCAAACAATATTATGTGTCACTGCTCCCTCCTACCAAACAATGTTATGTGTCACTGGCTCCTCCCACCAAACAATGTTATGTGTCACTGCTCCCTCCCACCAAACAATGCCATGTGTCACTGCGCTCTCCCACCAAACAATGCCATGTGTCACTGGCTCCTCCCACCAAACAATGTCATGTGTCACTGGCTCCTCCCACCAAACAATGTTATGTGTCACTGGCTCCTCCCACCAAACAATGCCATGTGTCACTGGCTCCTCCCACCAAACAATGTTATGTGTCACTGTGTCCCCTCCCATCAAACAATGCCATGTGTCACTGCTCCCTCCCACCAAACAATGTCATGTGTCACTGGCACCTCCCAACAAACAATGTTATGTGTCACTGGCTCCTCCCACCAAACAATATTATGTGTCACTGCTCCCTCCTACCAAACAATGTTATGTGTCACTGGCTCCTCCCACCAAACAATGTTATGTGTCACTGCTCCCTCCCACCAAACAATGCCATGTGTCACTGCTCCCTCCCACCAAACAATGTTATGTGTCACTGCTCCCTCCCACCAAACAATGCCATGTGTCACTGGCTCCTCCCACCAAACAATGTTATGTGTCACTGGCTCCTCCCACCAAACAATGCCATGTGTCACTGGCTCCTCCCACCAAACAATGTTATGTGTCACTGTGTCCCCTCCCATCAAACAATGCCATGTGTCATTGTGCGCCGTCCCACCAAACAATGTTATGTGTCACTGTGTCCCCTCCCATCAAACAATGCCATGTGTCATTGTGCGCCCTCCGACCAAACAATGCCATGTGTCATTGTGCGCCCTCACACCAAACAATGCCATGTGTCATTGTGCGCCCTCCCACCAAACAATACCGTGTGTCACTCGCCCCTCCCACCAAACAATGCCATGTGTCATTGTGCGCCCTCCCACCAAACAATGCCATGTGTCATTGTGCGCCCTCCCACCAAACAATGCCATGTGTCACTGCCTCTTCCCACCAAACAATGCCATGTGTCATTGTGCCCCCTCCCACCAAACAATGCCATGTGTCACTCGCCCCTCCCACCAAACAATGCCATGTGTCATTGTGCGCCCTCCCACCAAACAATGCCATGTGTCATTGTGCGCCCTCCCACCAAACAATGCCATGTGTCATTGTGCCCCCTCCCACCAAACAATGCCATGTGTCACTCGCCCCTCCCACCAAACAATGCCATGTGTCATTGTGCGCCCTCCCACCAAACAATGCCATGTGTCATTATGCGCCCTCCCACCAAACAATGCCATGTGTCATTGTGCGCCCTCCCACCAAACAATGCCATGTGTCATTGTACGCCCCCCCACCAAACAATACCATGTGTCATTGTGCGCCCTCCCACCAAACAATGCCATGTGTCATTATGCGCCCTCCCACCAAACAATGCCATGTGTCATTGTGCGCCCTCCCACCAAACAATGCCATGTGTCACTGCTCTCTCCTACAAAACAATGTTATGTGTCACTGCTCCCTCCTACCAAACAATGTTATGTGTCACTGCTCCCTCCCACCAAACAATGCCATGTGTCACTGCTCTCTCCTACAAAACAATGTTATGTGTCACTGCTCCCTCCCACCAAACAATGTTATGTGTCACTTCTCTCTCCTACCAAACAATGTTATGTGTCACTGCTCCCTCCTACCAAACAATGTTATGTGTCACTGCTCCCTCCTACCAAACAATATTATGTGTCACTGCTCCCTCCTACCAAACAATGTTATGTGTCACTGCTCCCTCCTACCAAACAATACTATGTGTCACTGCTCCCTCCTACCAAACAATGTTATGTGTCACTGCTCCCTCCCACCAAACAATGCCATGTGTCATTGTGCGCCCTCCCACCAAACAATGCCATGTGTCATTGTGCGCCCTCCCACCAAACAATGCCATGTGTCACTGCTCCCTCCTACTAACAATGCCACGTGTCACTGCCTCCTCCCTCCAAACAATGCCATATGTCATTGTGCGCGCTCAAACCAAACAATGCTATGTGTCGTTGTGCTCCCTCCCACCAAACAACGACATGTGTCAATGTGCGCCCTCCCACAAAACAATGCATTGCCTCATTGTGCGCCCTCCCACCAAACAATGCCATGTGTCATTGTGCGCCCTCCCACCAAACAATGCCATGTGTCATTGTGCGCCCTCCCACCAAATAATTCCATGTGTCATTGTGTGCCCTCCTTCCAAACAATGCTATATGTCATTGTGCGCGCTCCCACCAAACAATGCCATGTGTCACTGTGCGCCCTCCCACCAAACAATGCCATGTGTCACTGTGCGCCCTCCCACCAAACAATGCCATGTTTCACTGTGTGCCCTCCCACCAAACAATGCCATGTTTCACTCTGCGCGCTCCCACCAAACAATGCCATGTGTCACTGTGCGCCCTCCCACCAAACAATGCCATGTGTCACTGTGCGCCCTCCCACCAAACAATGCCATGTTTCACTGTGTGCCCTCCCACCAAACAATGCCATGTGTCACTGTGTGCCCTCCCACCAAACAATGCCATGTGTCACTGTGCGCCCTCCCACCAAACAATGCCATGTTTCATTGTGCGCCCTCCCACCAAACAATGCCATGTGTCACTGTGTGCCCTCCCACCAAACAATGCCATGTTTCACTGTGTGCCCTCCCACGAAACAATGCCATGTTTCACTGTGCGCCCTCCCACCAAACAATGCCATATGCCATTGTGCGCCCTCCCACCAAACAATGCCATGTGTCACTGTGCGCCCTCCCACCAAACAATGCCATGTGTCACTGTGCGCCCTCCCACTAAACAATGCCATGTTTCACTGTGTGCCCTCCCACCAAACAATACCATATGCCATTGTGCGCCCTCCCACTAAACAATGCCATGTTTCACTGTGCGCCCTCCCACCAAACAATGCCATGTGTCACTGTGCGCCCTCCCACCAAACAATGCCATGTTTCACTGTGCGCCCTCCCACCAAACAATACCATATGCCATTGTGCGCCCTCCCACTAAACAATGCCATGTTTCACTGTGCGCCCTCCCACCAAACAATGCCATGTGTCACTGCCTCCTCCCACCAAACAATGCCATGTTTCACTGTGCGCCCTCCCACCAAACAATACCATATGCCATTGTGCGCCCCCCCCCCCCCCCACTAAACAATGCTAATTTGCTTGACATATTTACAGATTTATGGACAAATGCATTGAAATTCACGCTGACTAAATTTAGTTTCCATAACATTATAAAATTCATTTTTAGTTGTTTTGATCTATGAGCCCAGATAAATTACTGAGAAAAAAAAATCTGACACTGATGCAGTTTCGAACCTAACTGCTCAGGCTACCGGTAAGCTTGTTAGCTTCTGTGTTACCGAGGCTTCCTTGATCACAGCAAATTAGGGGGAAATAAGAAAACTGAAGAACCCTTTTTTCACGCATTATGGCGTATTGGTCATATAATAAGTTCTAGACTTATATGTTATATACCAATTGGCACTCGATAAGGGATGGGATCAACATCACGAGGGCCGCCTTTACTATCCATGTTTTTACCTGGTACCCATTTAAGGTTAGGTCGACCTGGGAGCCAATGTCATTTTGAAACAAATAAAAAGTCCGGCTCCGTTTAGATTTGAGCCCACCACCTCTGAATTCGCAGGCGATCTAGGAGAAAATCAAGAAATCACAATTGCGTGTACGTTTTTGAAGAAAGGTTAAACACAAATTTGGGATAACCATTCCTCTGTGGGAGTCGCCGTGGCGTTGGCGGCTAGACGTCCGCCTGCTGAACGGAAGATCGTGGGTTCGCGTCAGACTTTTTTTTTTCAATAACTCCCAGGTCGACAGAGCCTTGAGTGCGTGCCAGCTGCAATCCTGGAAAGTAAAGGCTGCCGGCGTGATGCTGACCAGATTACCCACCAAGTGCTGATTTGTGTATACAAATATAGGTCTAGCCCTATATTCCCATTACGCCTAAAGGCGTTGAAAAGGGACCTATACTTTTACATTTACATTCCTTTGTAAAATCGAAATTACTAATCAATACAGTTATTAATCATATAAAGTTACTATATAAAATGTATATACAAGTACTTGCCTCCAAACTCGGTTATTATGGCTGAATTAAAACACAAAATAGTTCTAAAATTAAAATCCAGCAATAAACAACACCAGTTAGCACCGCGACTGAAGACAGAAATTCAAATGCTAGATATCTTGTTCAGAGATTGGTTATAAAGAAACGTGGGACAGGACTTCAGCTGTCGAACAAGCCCATACAATATTTGTTTACATTGAGAAGGACGTGGTGACGGTGTGGGCTGCTACAAAATGAACTTGCGCCCACAATCCTTGCCATTAGACGCATTAGGGACACAACATAGATGGCGATGTTGGCGGAGCTGAGGGGAGAGTTAAACCAGACTGGATATTTCGTGTCATTGCCTGTGACTGATGTCAGAGAAGATTACTGGCATGTGTGTCGGGAATATCAAACAGAACCAGCGGGTTTGGGGCATCCGCTTAATTTGACCTGGACAATCGTGATGCCCTGGTCAGATGTCAGTTTCCCCGTGTTTTTCCGGGGTCCCATTTTGAAAAAGGGGGGGGGGGGGTGGGGGAGTAGACACACTGTCTCCCTTTCAAGCATGTCGTAAAAGGCGACTAATTAGAGATTTAAGATCCAAAGTCGGAGGGCGTTTTCCTAATCGACGAGGAATAAACAACATGCACACAGTTAAACCAGATATGTAAAACGGATGTGCACGCAACATTCAAGTTCTGGAGCAAGTCTGAATACCAGAAGTGGACGAACAATCAGAACTTTGCGTTAGAGTTTACAGCCTGTGAGCGCTAAGAAGATAAAAGAGAGTTGTTAGTTTTGTTTTCTGCGCTAGCACATTGTGTTGCGGTTTACAGCTAGACTGCCATATCCGCACTTTCGATCCAACATAAATGACGCCAGCAAACTCTTTTTTAGTCCTCCATACGACATGCTTGTTGGAGGTGTAGGGAGATCCATATCCATACAGGAGTGTTTCCAGTGATTAGGGAAGATATCATACACGTGACCTGAACATGCTTCAGACTTGTAAAACTGACTAACATGGCTATAGCGTATTTATTTACTGACGCATACGGGAAAATACAGGCGCTTAAAAATAAACGCGTCTTAGGGGAATTTAAGCACCTGTATAATTTGACACGCTTATACACATAAACACATACAGATACATAAAGATCCAACTATATGCGCACACACACACAGACCTATACACAATATTTATCTACACACGCAACACATATGCCTAACGTCCTAAACACACACACACAAATATAGTGTGTATAACATATATATATATATATATATATATATATATATATATATATATATATATATATATATGTGTGTGTGTGTGTGTGTGTGTGTGTGTGTAAACTGAGAAAGAGAGAGAGGGAGAGAGTAAAAAAGAGATTTAAAAAAAACTGAAATAAGACATAGAAAAGGATCAAACAATGAACGATCAGGATTAGTTCACCAGTCATACACTTGAGTTGACTGGCTGCTGAAGTACTAACCGACACGCGCTCGTGTTTCCGAGTCCTGGTTGTTGGATTAGACTAAATTCGAAGACTAAAAAAAAACAGGTCAACGGTCTACATCTTTAGTCCTTAGGGATGGAGTAAATGGACATCATGCAAATAATGAAATCAACACAGTCAGTAATATTACAACGTTTCGGCTCAATTTTGTTTAATCAATTTAAAATATTGCTTTTGCCCAGATCAGCGGTTCTTAACAATTTCTGACCCCTACACAAGCAAAAATACATCGTAGCAGATTTTTAGGAGTGTAATTGGAGACAAGTGCTTATTTCATACAACAGATCAAACTTGTCTCTGGAGAAATGAATATGTTTGAAATAACGGCTCTACAGGCTGCTCAGTCACAAGGGCATAGTCCAAATCTAGGTGGACTTGGAAAGCAAGGGGAAACAAAGGGGGAAAACCATCATATATTTAAAAAAAGTATATGGCTAAGCAGCTTCTTCTTCTTTTCCATGCCGTGTGGCATTGGTAGTCATGTCTATCCACAACCTTCTGTTTTGTGTACTTTCAATAAACTCTGACAGAGAAGATTCTCCATGCCATGATGTCAAACTGTCCAGCATCTTTTCTCTCGGTCTTCATCTGCCTCTCCTCCAACTTTTCCGCTGTCACGATGTACATCAGTGTTCTCCTCCTGATCACATGAGAGCACCAGCAAGTAAATGCAAGTTTATAATTTGAGAGCTCAGATCTGTCATGCAGTAACATACAGGTGTGAGGCGTAGACCGTCTCGCAAAAAAATAAGGAAGGAAATGGCGGCTTGTGGGCTGAAATCATTTAGAATGATTCTTAGAAACACCATGGACAATAAAATATTACGATTGTAAAAGACACAAACACTGGAGGTAAGTTGTTAGTAAACATCTTCTTGTCTTAGAAATTCAAGTACTTTGTCTATATAAACATTTTGGCTTGTAAACAAACAGTAATTTAGAGCATGGTATCAGGGGAAACAAGAAAAGGCCGAGCTGCATGAACCTGGGCACAGGACAAGGAAGACACCACCGCCTTCTCTAGAACAGCTGACCGTGGAAGACACCACCGCCTTCTCTAGAACAGCTGACCGTGGAAGACACCACCGCCTTCTCTAGAACAGCTGACCGTGGAAGACACCACCGCCTTCTCTAGAACAGCTGACCGTGGAAGACACCACCGCCTTCTCTAGAACAGCTGACCGTGGAAGACACCACCGCCTTCTCTAGAACAGCTGACCGTGGAAGACACCACCGCCTTCTCTAGAACAGCTGACCGTGGAAGACACCACCGCCTTCTCTAGAACAGCTGACCGTGGAAGACACCACCGCCTTCTCTAGAACAGCTGACCGTGGAAGACACCACCGCCTTCTCTAGAACAGCTGACCGTGGAAGACACCACCGCCTTCTCTAGAACAGCTGACCGTGGAAGACACCACCGCCTTCTCTAGAACAGCTGACCGTGGAAGACACCACCGCCTTCTCTAGAACAGCTGACCGTGGAAGACACCACCGCCTTCTCTAGAACAGCTGACCGTGGAAGACACCACCGCCTTCTCTAGAACAGCTGACCGTGGAAGACACCACCGCCTTCTCTAGAACAGCTGACCGTGGAAGACACCACCGCCTTCTCTAGAACAGCTGACCGTGGAAGACACCACCGCCTTCTCTAGAACAGCTGACCGTGGAAGACACCACCGCCTTCTCTAGAACAGCTGACCGTGGAAGACACCACCGCCTTCTCTAGAACAGCTGACCGTGGAAGACACCACCGCCTTCACTAGAACAGCTGACCGTGGAAGACACCACCGCCTTCTCTAGAACAGCTGACCGTGGAAGACACCTTGGATAGGACAGGACATGAGAAAGGAGGGGTGGGGGGGGGGGGGGAAGGGATCGAGTTTCTTTCAGGTGGGCTGTGATGGAAACGACGTACTGTAAAGTATCTGCTTCATAGTGATGATGATCGACATAAAATAAAACTGGCTAAAAATACTTGAGTCTTGGAAACCAAAATAATGTGTCTTATTAAGAGCCACAGTAGATTACAGAGAATAGTAATGAGAAAGCATAGTTGACAGAGAAACAAAGAAGGACCAACGAGTTACGGGACATACGCAACACCTTAGACATGAAAATGGTAGAGGCAGGAGAATTGTTGACGGATCAATACCACTTCTGACAAGGTTATAACGAGAGAGCCGTTCGGGAAATACTTGGCCCGTGATGTGCTCACGGCCAAATGCTGGAGGCTTCAGCATCCGTATAATGTTCTTGCTTCCATGTCGCTAGGCTGAGCCTTCCAACTAAATAAGGACGTAATCCATCTCGACTGGATTTGAACCCAAGTTCACAAGGCAGGCATGCGAGTACAGAAATCACAGATGCTCTCCTACACACTCACTCTCAAACACTCTAGCTCTCCGCTGTTCTCCCACTTTCGAGCCCTCCCTCTCTTCTCCCTCTTTTTCTCTCTCTCTTCCACCATATCTCTTTCCGTGAGTGTGTGTGTGTGTTTCTTTATCATCTTTGAACGTGTCCATTCATTTTGTTATGCTATCTTCCCAGCTGTATCACTGTCTACCTGTTTCTCAACACTATCAAACGTTTCACACCAGCCAGGTTTTCACAAAAGTCGCATATAATTCAATGTTGATGAACTATTAAACTTGCCTCTCATTAAAAAAAACAAAAAACTTTCTGTTCATTGACAGTCACAGTGTGATACATATCATTGACTGTTTCTGTGTTTATACAATACTGCACATTTTTCGGTCAACGGACATTTCCAGAATTTCAGTTCAATACTTGTTCTCAGATTTCTGTACCCTGTGGCTACCTTATGGGAATGCCCCGAGTGATGTGATGTCAGTTTTTGACCCAACTCTGTGCCCTAAAGTGAGGTTTAGTAATCTTTTGACAATCTTCGTATTAAATATCTTGCTTATTCATCAAAACTTTGATAATTTTCTCACAAACTATTTTTGACAACTCCTATTCTTCTCTTTTTTTTTGGGCCACCCTCTGCAAGAATTTTGGAATCACTGGTCCATGCCTGGCATTTATGATCCAGTAAGTTCATTGTCTTTGTATTTCATCTTCAACTTTTGTAATTTCTGCGTTTATCATCGATTATCATTGTTTCACTGGTGCAAGTCTCCTTAGAACTGAACGCCGCTAGTCTTAAACATTGATTTCCTATAGGTTCGATTTTTTTCTGTAAAGATAACCCCAACTGTCTGGTGAACAGTTTTTGTTCTTGGCCGTGTCAAGATCAGGTCGGGATGAGGTGCAGTGTTGATGTAATGCAGTTTCCACAGTTGAGTCCCATTCTCTGAAACATCATTTGAATATAACATCATACAACAACTGCCAACACCGGCGATGCGGCTAAAACAGATGTGAGGTGAAAGTAAAATGGTGCCCTTGGCCACAACATCCTACATCCACACCAAGTACTATAGCCAGTGCTGGCGATTTACAGGGCTACCGAAATATTTCTTGAAATAGTACCACATTAAAAAATAAACAACAGAAAAAGGGTATTAAAATACACAAAAAAGATACAAAATTTGTCATTGTTAATTAAAAAGACACACTTGTTAATACGTCTTTAACACGCGCGCCCGCACACACGCAAAATACACACATTCACACACAGATATTTGGTTTACGTTATATTTGATCAGAATTATGTTCTTTGTTTAATACATTATTGTAATACCATGTTTTTTTCCACTCACTTTGCTATAAAGCTGTAGTGGCAAACAAGTGCTTTTCTTCTTCTCAGTATTATCTGTATCATTATCATCACTACCTGAGCTAAAATTCATATTTTGTATGCTCTCACATAGGAAACTTAAAAGCAGACAGCAATTAAAAAGAAGAAGAAGAAAACAAGACAGGAGCAATTATAAACGTATTAACCATGACAAAACTTAAATATATTGATCGAAAAATAAATAATTTCTACAATGTGCCAAAACATTGGTGCTGTACCAATAGTACAGTTTTGCTTGGCAAGGAGCAAACAGTAGTAACATTTGTACGAAAGTACCAACTTTGACAGCCCTGCCCATCAAGCACCGGACTGAAACTGTTCCATCCCACGACACTAAACAGCAAAAGGGGAATTTATGATGAGGAAGTTGATGTTGACTGTGACGACATCCGAAATATTAACATTCCGAGGTTTTTGTTTCGACACCAATGAAAGAAAAAAAAAACAAATAATAAATATAACCTGATCTCTCTCTCTCTCTCTCTCTCTCTCTCTCTCTCTCTCTCTCTCTCTCTCTCTCTCTCTCTCTCTCTCTCTCTCTCTATATATATATATATATATATATATATATATATATATATATATATACCTCGCTACCTCTCTCTCTCTATCTCTCTCTCTCTCTCTCTCTCTCTCTCTATATATATATATATATATATATATATATATATATATATATATATATATATATATATATATATATATATAAATATATATATATATATATATATATATATATATATATATATATATATATATAGAGAGAGAGAGAGAGAGAAACAGAGAGAGAGAAACAGAGAGAGGGAGAACAGGTTTTATATATATATATATATATATATATATATATATATATATATATATATATATATATTGAGCGGCTCTGTGGCTTAGAGGCTAGTGAACGCGGTTAACAACTTCACGACCGTCGAGTACTGTATTTCATTCTCCGCGGTGGACGGGTGAAAATCTGTTCTCATAGTTGTCAGACAATGGTTAAAAAATAAAATTACATTGTGGAAGAGACTGCGCCTTAACACGTAATATTCCCAAAGAAAACGGTGATACACCTTATAAAATATATAATAATAATTATTTTAAATTTAAATAATATAATATACTATATGAAAACAAAACCGCTTCGACATAAAACTAGATAGATCATAAGAAAAAGAGGGATAGACTACACCAAGAATACGACAGTCAATAAGTAAATGAAGCAATCAAGACAACCCATCTGACCTTAGTATACGTGTTTAGTAACTGAACTGGCCTTCATAGAAACCCACCGACACCTGGCTACAAGTTACTTCGTGACAGTATTGTAGTGCCCCAAAATAACTTTGCTCTATGGCTATATGGTTTTCGGGATTTGTATCTAACCCGTATCCTTGAGATGTAATTACTACAGAATACAATCCTGACAAGAACTTAAGGGGAACGACAACAAAAAGGTAAGAAAAGCTGCCCAACAAAACAAAGTGCTCAGTTATTGCGAGAATTGTTTAACGTTCGTATTTAACTCTAAATGCTAGTAAATGAAGAAGAAAAAATTGCCAATAACCGTGAAGATTCATGTGGTAGTTAATTTTTTTCATGTCCGGGACTTGTATGTAACTTAAAATATCCGCACAATGAAATAAAGATATTGAATACCCCATGACACCGGACAATGACACGACATCTCAAAAGGCCAAATATAAACAATTCCACTAATGCAACCCACATCTGGCCCCAGCACTCCACGCTGTACCAGGACCTGTCATATTATCCTGACACCAATTCTAGCCAGGAATCTGAATACCAGAGCTAGACGTCATCGTGTGGAATATTATACATCCTAGAACATACATTTTTATTATGTTGATGTATCCACAAAAGTTGAAAGTGATATGACATGTAGAACCCACTTAGATATACTCGAGAACATCCGGGATCAGCGTCCTGACCCGCACGGGTCACTGCTTCAAGAAGGATCGGTGCAAGGACACAGAGCTTATCGTGTGTGCTTGAGAAGAAAGTCTTGAAATAGGATCGCTGGGTTTTCACAAAACAGGGATTGAAATTATCAGAAAACGGAGGATCCATTGACAGTGTTTCGAGTTTGGCTCAAGACGAACTTTACATATATACCTGACCCCCCTCCTTTTTTTGTTCTTTCTCTTGCGATAGATGTTGATTTCAAACCCTAAGCCCATAGGTTTTGCCGACTTGTATGAACTGGCCCACAAGCTAAATACTCTCCAACCGGGGGGGGGGGCGGTAGGGGGGGGGGAACACATACAAAACACACGTGCGCGCAGCCCACCTTACAAGTGATTTCCCCCGTGTGGTTTCCGGGGCCCCATTATAGGGAACACAAGAATACACCCACTGCCTCCCCAAAAAGCATGTTGTAAGACTAACTGGGAGCTTCCTCTGAAGTCGGAGTGCATCTGCCTGAGAGGCAAGGAACCAGCAATCTGGATACAAATAAGTCAGATCTGTAAAACAGATGCACACGCAAAACTCAGGTCCCGAAACAAAGCCAAAGTCCAGAAATGGATGAACAACCAGGTCTTTCCACTGGAGTTTATAGCCGGTGAACGCAAACAGGCAAAACTCAGGTCCCGAAACAAAGCCAAAGTCCAGAAATGGATGAACAACCAGGTCTTTCCACTGGAGTTTATAGCCGGTGAACGCAAACAACAACAACAAAGTGATTTGCAGGAAAATACTTTCAAGATTAACCGCTCTGTCTGCTGCTCATTTATTATTGTCTCTCAGCCAACCTGTCTTTCAGACAACCTGTCTATCAAGCAGCCTACCACCCAAAGATTGTCAGCCAACCCGTCTATCATTCAACCAGTCAGACAACCTGTTTACCAGCCGACATGTCTATCAAGCAGCGTATCAGCCAACTAGTCTATCAGCCAACCTGTCTACCAGCCAGCCTTACGACTTGCCACGATGTTCTACAACAGCTATGGCCAACAGGCAGCCCTTTAAACACTCAAGTGCGACTAAGAGACAACACATCTTTACCATGGCCAGCTTAAACTAGCCAGGTCTTCACTGACACGGGACACCATTTTACACAAAAGATGTTGGAAATATCCACAGCTCATTTAGCAATGATGGATACATTTTGTCCCTTTCATTTTGTCAAAGATCTCGTGCAGTTCGGGCAGTGTAGTTGTAATGTTGTCGAGGACTGAAACCTGAGGTTTACTGGTTATACGTGGACTGTTTTAGTACACTTGTCTTTTGAGTGTACCCCAGCGGTAGAAATTAGAAATCGGGGGGGGGGGGGGGGGGGGAGAGAGAGAAGGAGATCCAGAAACCGTGGAGGCCACAATCCTTGAGAGATTATGCGATTAGAAAAAATTTCATCTAATAATTCTGGAGATTTTAAACCGGTGTCAGTAGTTCTACCATCCTGTTAAAACCAAGCTTGTTGAATTTCCCGTTTAGAAATGTGAGCAATAATTGGTTTCAGAACGGTGTTTCTTTCGAAATTTATAGCACCACTGAAAAAAATGGTACCTGTTATGTGCATGCGCATGTGTGACTCAGTCCACATTACAGTCATACTTTCTGATCATGGAAAGGAACTCGGTGCAATGCGTGGGGATTTTCATCACCCCAGCGACGATTATTATGACTATTGATGTACCCAGAAACATGAAACCATACTTCGTCTGTGAAGAAAGTGGTATCAGGGATTTCATCACCTTCTAAACTAAAAAAATTCTCAAACCACGTGCAATTTTTAACGATGCATTAACGATCTAATTCTTTTATTTAAGGTACAGCTGAAAAGTTGTACAGATGTAACTTAAATTTCATCAAGATGTGTGGACAGAGCTGCTCGACTCGTGAGCTTATTGGGCCAGCTTTCTTACTGATTATACAGCACTTATTAGCATACTTTCCTCGATGCTGAGACATGTCTCTTCACAAACAGATGGTCTACTATGGCAGCACATATCTTGAACACCACCAGTGCTGCGACTTTTATTAATCAAATTACTAACAGTATTAGATGCTGCATTAAAGTATCAGGAAATGACATCATCAGTGTTGAGCAACCACACTCGAATACCTGCCACCTTTAGAAAACCCTTAAAGTTAGTTGTCTATCCTTTACAGGATGCTGCAGATCCAACCCCAGCATGTTTTGGCTGTTGTGGTATTTCAAGGCAAATTTTGCGTTCAGTAATTTGCCTATGCTTACTGAGCGGTCAACTCTCGGTGCCACTGTAGAAACCAACATAAGACGTCCTGTTGCCAAATCACCCGCAGCTGGGATGGAACCCGGCTCTCCGACATTACGAAGCTTGTTCGCAGTGCCTAAGCCACAGAGACCAGCTAAGGAACTCATACTCAGCCAAAAATGCTCTTTCCTCAATAGGTAACGTCAGTACAGCTTAGCTAATTTATTAAAACTTCGGCGTAAAGCAGTGATATTCTAAAATAACAGTTACACAAAGCTTGAAACATGACGTAATACACAAATTTAATTACAGTGCGCAAATAATTAACTTTTTTTTTCATTGTTCATTTTAGAGATCATCTTTGTCGCACATCGGACATGACCATAAGAACTCCGATCTCGTCCTATGTCTCAAAGTGTTTTCAGGTTAACAACTCCTAATCTGTCCTAGTTGATGTTCTGGTCTCCAGTCATTAAACACACACTATAAAGTTGCCCTAATTATAACTTTCTTGGAGACTAAACCGTGTATCTGGGCTTGCCTTTCTGGTCTGCCAGCAGCAGCACTGAGATCTTTTTAGTCTTACGGTGTCGAAGCTTCAGCTTCTTTTTTGCCTGCCATATAGACTGAAATCTTGTCATATCAAGGTGTCAGACTTATCAGGTAGCAGCCTGGAGGGGACACACGACACGCACACTGTCAGACTCGGAGACATTTGCAGTTGTCGAATGCTTCGCTATTAGTCTGTTTTACTGTTGAGACCACAAAATACAGTGTGTAGCGGAGTGTGTGTGAGCAGTACGCCTTTTTTGTTACCGTCACACAAACTGCTTAAAGATGGATCCAAATAACAAACACATATCGCTATCATCTCCAGTATCATTATCACTCTCAACATCATTATGAACTTTCAAGTGCCTTGCTAAATGACGTCGGCGATAATGCCTTTACACGACTGGCGATCTTCAACAGCACGTATTATTTCGTGTACTGACATCCTTTTCTGCCAAAACTCAGTCAAGAATTTACGGTTGTTCCGACTAATAATCGGGTTTGCTGAGATCGAATGTGCTGGGCCGAAAGGTGTTAAATACTGTAGTTCAATTGTAACTCACAATCTAGCATGCCGATCACTCTTTTAAGAAGTGAAGAAGAAGGAGCAAAAACGTTGTCAAAAGGAAACAACTTCACAGCATTGTCGTAGCAACAAGGTCGATCAAAACAGCACTGACTGAACCAACATCACGTGAAGGGGAAACAACTCGTGTTTGAATGTTGACAGAGTTGTCTGTGATCGAATCGACTACGGAAAAAAATGGGGCCAAGAATTGTTGTATAGCTTTTAAGGCCCTCTCAAGGAACGATACAAATTTCAACATTCGTAACTAGTTCCACCTTTTTGTAATGGAACGGGAAATGTCAATATATTTGTAACCGTAGTTATACTGGGTAGGAATGTTCAGTCGACCTTAATCTGAATATTATTATTTATATTCAGTTGTTTCTTTTAAACATTGTTATCACCATCATCACTATACTTTCGTTTAAGTTTCAGATCGCTATAGCACTCCCTTTCCCTACTTTCCACATTTCTATTATAGTACATGAAGTGACACCCCTGTTTTGTAGATGCATAGGATTTTTCTGTACATAATTTTATTCGCTGATAAAGGCCTTGTCTGGCATCCCTTTAGTCCGACTAGACCTCTCTGGTCGATAGAGGAGAAATCAAACAGTTTTTTACAGCAACAAACACATGACGCTGGGAAAATAATACAAGTGCAGCAATAAGATTTCGGGATTGTCAGTTAGGCAGAGGATGCTACTTTAGGGTCAACGGCTAAAACACCCAGTGTGGAAACGGCTCTGACATAAGGTAATATCGGATGTTAGTGTATTTGCCAATAAATTCCTGCCATTATGTTGTGATACATGAAATGGCAGAGGAAGAGTGGCAGGGCGAGGCTAAAGAAGAACTTGTTAGACATTAAAAGTTAACGATTAAGGTGGAAAGGATGGACTTCATTGCACCGTCTTTGATCTCAAATGTCACTGTCTATCTCCGCAGAACAGCAAGCCGCCCACTGAGAGCGTCGCACAAAGTAAAGAACAGCTCTGGCCACAATACCCAGGTGTCTTCGTTAAAACTATACTAGTGAACGAGCGGAGCAGTTGGGAAATAAATCAACAATCTTTAGTGCGAACGGCTTGATCAAAACACCACGGAAACTGCTGCTAAAAAATCATGAATTTGAAAAACAAAATATCTTTAAAAAGAGATTAGCAGTACAGTGGCGACAAGTTTGTGGACCAACAAGATGCACATTTACATATGGCATAGACTGTTGGGGAAGTGCTGAGGCATTCCAATTCATACAAGGATGACCGGAAACATGTCTAAATGCACAAGGCGAACTCTCAGGCAGGTCTGATCAACTAAGTTTACCCAGGGGCCCAAATGTTGAAAGTAAGGACCGTCACAGGCTTGAGGTCCGAGCTCCAGCCTAAAAAGATCGTTAATACAATACAACTGGAAATGATCCCCAGGCCGATAGCTAAATCTGGCCCGTGGACTGCCAGTTGGATACATACATAACATAACCCTTGACCCGTTAGCGTTGTGGAGGTGTATTAATCGAAGCACTAGCAAATAAAACCCGCCATCTTTCTCTGTATTTCGCTTGTCCCTTTGATGAATAAATATAATATAACTTAGTCCTGTTCATTTCTTGATGTTGTCATTCCAGGTCCTTCCGTGCCCCCCTCTTCCTCGACTACTAACCCCCCTCTCACCCTCACCCCCCCCCCCCCCCCCAAATGTTCCTTGGAGCCGTAGAGAAAAATGTGTTACATACAAGTCCAGTATTGACCCATGCTGTAGGTCCAGCATGTTGTCACACACGGGTTATCCCGACATTCGCGCTAAAGAAAAACAAGCCACTGTGGAATTTGGCGGGAACCAAACAATAGGATAGAACCGGCCGTCAACGGACAGCAGGCGTTCGGAGTTGTTTATCAAGCAACAACAGTAGCAAAGAAAAATACAACAAAGGTTGACGCTGTCGCAGGTAGGCGACCATGAAGCTGATTGCGGTGGGTTGGTTCACAAGTCATTAAGAATATGGAAGAATTTAGTGACGTAAATATCTGAGTCTGTTACAAGTTACAAAATAGGGAATTAGTCAAAAGAAATGAGGAAAAGAGATGAGAGAGAGACAGAGAGAGAGAGAGAGAGAGAGAGAGAGAGAGAGAGAGAGAGAGAGAGAGAAAGAGAGAGAGAGAGACGAGGAAGGAAAAAGGTACGTGTGTGTGGGGCTAGTTTGGGCCCCATAATTTTCTAGGATGGAGGGGGGAGGGGCGCCTATTGAGCCTTGCGTAAGTGCATAATAATAGTAATAAAGTCCTGAAAGGGAGCCGCTGTGGTAAAGTGGATAGACGTTCGTCTACGGATCCGAAGGTCGTGGGTTCAGGTTCTGACCGAGCTGGTCTCTTTCAAAAATGGCATTGGCTCCCAAGTCGCAGCCTCAAACGGGTCTTACTTATCAAGGGAGATTACATGGAGTTGTGGTGGGAACAAACCTACAGTAAACAACTGTACAAGACCCCATCAGCAGCCTCAAATGGGTTTCACTTATCAAGGGAGATTACATGGAGTTGTGGTGAGAACAAACCTACAGTAAACAACTGTACAAAACCCCATCAGCAGCCTCAACAAAAAACAACATATAACCATTTTCCGTCTACGAACAGGACACTGCACACTCAACTGCCACATGCAGCCAAAAAAAAAAAAAAAAGTGTAAAATCCCCACAGTGTACATGTCAAACAGGACTACAAACACATGAGCACATTCTGCAGACCTGCCCACCTTATCTACAACTTGGAAAAGACACCTAGCCTCAAGAGCAAAATGGACACAGCAAGCTATGGGGAATATGAAGGACCTGCAGTTGACATGTCAGTTCACAGAAGCAGCCCACCCGATGGTCTGACCTGAGCATACGAAACCGAACGCAAAGAAGAAAAAGAAATAGGTACTAGGTCTAGTCATAGGTCTAGGTATAGTCATGGGAAGTAAAGGCGGCCTGTGTGATGTTAACCCCATCACCCACCGACTGCCGATTAGTCTATAAAATATAGGTCTGGCCCGATATGCCCAGAACATCTGAAGGCGTAGAAAAGGGCCCTTGACTTTACTTTTATGGACTTAAAGGCAAAATAATGTAATAATGTATTAGAAATAATATTATATATATATATATACAACTACTTTAAAATGGGACACCTATACATGATAGTAGGGGAGGACGCCGGGGGGGGGGGGGAGGGGGTGGAGACGTCACTTAGCTAACTGACAAATTTTCCAAGAGAAGGGGCTCACTGGGCCTCAGCTCAGGGATCCCGATGCCCCTGACAGATGAGAAGGAGACTTGTCTCCTCAAAAGATGTAGCAGTGGTTGTTTTCATAGAGATTTGTTATTGCAAATAAAATGGCACACTTGTACTCTTCCGTGTACCGTACGGCTTCACATTTTTCAAAAAGCAAATTAATTGGGACAACCCCTCCCCCTTTTCCCTCCCCACCCCCCCCCCCCCAAAAAAAAATAATTCACCCCTTCCCCCTTTCCTTTTTACAGAATAACACCATCACAGTCAGCGGCAGGAACATCTCACACAAAGCAAATTCATTCCCACCCTATGATACCAGTGCCAGACATTGTCGCTCACAACAAACCAGAAAAGAAAATTGGTAACCATGGAAATGAGATATTTCAGAGGAGTTGCAGTAGCCACCAGAAAAGATAAAACCAGGAATGAGGTTATAAGAGAAAAAGTCGGCAAGGAACCAGTTATTAATAACAAACAAAGACAGCAAACTCACTTGAAGAGAATAACCCGTGATGCCATAACATACATGGCATATATCAAAATAGGAGGACAGACGAAGAACAAGATGGTTAGATGACATCAGAGAAACTCTTTAGCAGCACAATGTATTTATGGTTGAGGTGGCCACAAGAGCAAGAAGGGCAGAGCCTTATATCTCCCACTTTACCTGAAGTGGTAAAAGAGGAGGTGAAGAAGAAGGAGAAGCAGAAGAAGAAGAAGAAGAAGAAGAAGAAGAAGAAGAAGAAGAAGAAGAAGAAGAAGAAGAAGAAGAAGAAGAAGAAGAAGAAGAAGAAGAAGAAGAAGAAGAAGAAGAAACAACAACAAACGACGACAGACAAGTAACTAGCCCTGATGTCCCACATCTTCAAGAAGTTGCGACCGACATATAGGGCCGTCTTAAAGAACATAGGGACCCCATGCATTTGTGTGTATGTCAGGTGCCTTGCCATAAAAACAAATATATTTGACGTTTACAAAAATTCTATGTTATAAAACAAAAATTATACCCCCCCCCCACTCTCTCTCTCATTCTCTCTTCTCTCTCTCTCTCTCTCTCTCTCTCTCTCTCTCTCTCTCTCTCTCTCTCTCTCTTCTTTTTATCTCCAGTTTTGTTGAAGTGCAAGTAAAATACGAATTTCTTTATTGTTATCGACCATTTACATTTCATTCCTGTTTGTGGTTGTCGTGGAGGCCCCAGAGAATTGGTTTGCCCAGGGACCCATAATGCTATTAAGATGGCCCTGCAAAAATATTGCCACGGCTCAAAACAGTGACCGTGCCTAACGTCCATTTTGACCAGAAATCTCTTGATGGTGGATATAATAATGGGCAGTAGGGTAGTCTGCAATTCTGTTGCCTGAACAAATATTTAAATTCGTGATTCCGATTATAGACATAGTGTCACACACTGGGGAATTTTCCATGTACCAAGATCGGATTTGCAAATGAAAAGGTTAAGAGAAGCATAACGTGGCAGACACAAGTTACAAAAAAAAAAAAAAAAAGCATACAGGATGTATACTTACCTAATCTCTGAAGTTTCCGTCCATAAGAAGAGTTTTCACCTTCCGCGTAGCTAGTTATAGCCGGCACCTATTTGCATTCACCCGGTTAAAAATAAAATTATAGATCATCTGCTATTCTGGTTCAGCACTGATCAACATGTTTGCCATGCTTTGTTCCATTCGTGACCAGTTGTCTATTGAATTGAAATAATAAGTTTGTTCTTGCTAGCTGCTCATCTCCCCCCATCTTCTTTCGCTACCTACTGGCATAGCACAGCCTGTCTTGACTTGTGTCGCGATGGCAGGATTCGAGTTCGGAGACGACCCAGTAGTGCTATTTACTGATGACATAATCCGTGATATGTATCGTCATGTTAGGGGCTCCGTCATGGTCTAGTGAGGCGTCTACCGTCATGGCATGATCCTGCTCCACATCATCCAAAGCAACTTGACCGGCCCAAGATACAAGAACGAACTCTTGAGACCAATCGTTCAGCATTCTCTGGAGGCCATAGGTAGTAAAGCCATCCTCTGAGATGTAAATGCTCGACCTATCCAGCTCTTCTTGTGGTGAATGACTTTCCCCCCCAGCTACATGGGATGGTGTGGCCAGCTCATTCACCTGAGCTTTCTCTGACTGAGCACCTTTAGAATCTCTTTGGTCGAAGATTGTTAACAAATCAACCCCTGTCAACGATGTTAACAAATCAACCCCTGTCAACGATGTTAACAAATCAACCTCTGTCAAACGGTGTTAACAAATCAACCACTGTCAATGGTGTTAACAAATCAACCCCTGTCAATGGTGTTAACAAATCAACTCCTGTCAATGGTGTTAACAAATCAACCCCTGCAAATGGTGTTAACAAATCAACCCCTATCAATGGACATGGCACAGTAGACTACATTTCTGCTTCAGGAATTATAGCGGTCCTCAGGAAACTCGTCGGGACTTTGTGAGCCCCATGTGTCTACACTGTCTTGAATGTCTTGCTGCAAACAAAGATCATATCTGATTTTAAAATGTCTAGTTGTACAGTACCTATTGTGTGGCTTTTAAAAATGTGGGTGGCACAGATTCGTTTCGTTTGTGTGTAATTCTTCACTTTTTTAGGTGACATATTAATTTAGTATTTAATAAATGCCCTTTCGCTGATATTACTAACGTTTAAATAATATTTGTTTTATGGTTTCAACCAAGGTCTTTAGTGACCTTTGCCTTTTGACCAGACGTGTGATATGAGGTGTGTTAAAAAATAGTACTTACAAGAAAACGTCTTTTTTTTTGGTTGAGATAGAAAAGGGAGAGGTATGGTGGAAATGTCAGATAACTTAATATAGCCAGCGGAAGAACATGGAATGAATACTGGGATATAGTCAAGGGAAGAACCAGAAGTGGATACGGGGATATAGTCAGGGGAAGAACCAGATGTTGATATGGGGATATAGTCAAGGGAAGAACCAGGAGTTGATATGGGGATATAGTCAAGGGAAGAACCAGGAGTTGATATGGGGGTATAGTCAAGGGAAGAACCAGAAGTGGATACGGGGATATTGTCAAGGGAAGAACCAGGAGTGGATACGGGGATATAGTCAGGGGAAGAACTAGATGTTGATATGGGGATATAGTCAAGGGAAGAACCAGGAGTGGATATGGGAATATTGTCAAGGGAAGAACCAGGAGTGGAAATAGGGATATAGTCGAGGGGAGAACCAGAAGTTGATATGGGGATATAGTCAGGGAAAGAACCAGGAGTGGATATGGGGATATTGTCAAGGGAAGAACCAGGAGTGGATACGGGGATATAGTCAGGGAAAGAACCAGATGTTGATAAGGGGATATAGTCAAGGGAAGAACCAGGAGTGGATGTGGGGATATTGTCAAGGGAAGAACCAGGAGTGGATATAGGAATATAGTCGAGGCGAAGAACCAGGAATGGATAGGGGGATATAGTCAGGGGAAGAACTAGGAGTGGATATGGGGATATAGTCAAGGGAAGAACCAGGAGTGGATATGGGGATATAGTCAAGGGAAGAACCATGAGTGGATATGGGGATATAGTCAGGGGAAGAACCAGTAGTTGATATGTGGATATAGTCAAGGGAAGAACCAGGAATGGATAGGGGGATATAGTCAGGGGAAAAACCAGGAGTGGACATGTGGATATAGTCAAGGGAAGAACCAGGAGTGGATGTGGGGATATAGTCAGGGGAAGAACCAGGAGTTGATATGGGGATATAGTCAAGGGAAGAACTAGGAGTGGATATGGGGATATAGTCAAGGGAAGAACCAGGAGTTGATATGGGGATATAGTCAAGGGAAGAACTAGGAGTGGATATGGGGATATAGTCAGGGGAAGAACCAGGAGTGGATATGGGGATATAGTTGAGGGAAGAACTAGGAGTGGAAATGGGGATATAGTCAGGGAAAGAACCAGGAGTGGATATGGGGATATAGTCAAGGGAAGAACCAGGAGTTGATATGGGGATATAGTCAAGGGAAGAACCAGGAGTGGATATGGGGATATAGTCAAGATAGTCAAGGGAAGAACCAGGAGTGGATACAGTTTAAGGAAAGAAGAAGGACTGGATATAGGGATCTAGTGAAGGGAAGAAGCAGAAACACGACTGGTTAGACAAACAGAATGACATTTGAAGATCACTTAATGGAAGCAATGTCATTGCTCAAGAGTTCAAGTATCATTTTAAGTTCATGACCACTCACAGTTGATAGCTTTAACGATGAGATGATGCACGTTAGAACGGTTCACAGAATGTCCCACCGGTCAGAATGGTTGTTAGAATGCCTATCTCACTTTCATTATACTTGTTACCTGTCTGAAAACAATAGGAGGAAATTTAAAGACAACCCGCCGTGAAGATTCGGTGGGACAAACGCGACCCTGCCTCGTCAGTTAACTGATTCCTCATGGGGTCTCTGAAAACACAAGAGGACACATTGTCCCGTCAGAATACCATTGTAGGGAGGTCAATGCGGGCACAATGTGAGCTCATGGACGGCTGGAAATTGCATGCCGTGTGACTTGTTACGTTTTATAGGAGGACAGTTGTACAAATATAAACATTCGGATCGCTGTTTCTGAAGTCAGAGGGGAGGAGGTTACAAATACAGGGTGTTGATTTTCACAATATCAAGAGAAGGCGAGGGGTTAGCGATAGTACTAGAGGGCGAAGATGGGAGAGGAAAAGTGAGTTAAAAATGAGAGAGGGCATCTGCACACATTAGATAAAGGAAAGAAACGAGAGAGAGAGAGAGAGAGAGAGAGAGAGAGAGAGAGAGAGAGAGAGAGAGAGAGAGAGAGAGAGAGAGAGAGAGAGAGAGAAAGAGAGAGAGAGAGAGAACCAACGTACGAACATTATTTATTTATGTTATAGAGAGAGTGGGAGAGAGGGTGGAGGGAGGAAGAGGGAGAAAAAGAGAGGAGGCGGTTATTTAAAACTATGATAATTATCTAGTGGGCTAGAAAGATGTAAAAGGGAATCCTAAAAAAAAAAAAAAAAAAATGGTGGTGATGGGAAAAAAATAATTCAATAAAGAACGCTAGAAGGCATTTCATTTCTCACCAAGCAAATACTAAATAACAGTAGTAAAACATCCTGTATTTCTCTGCACTTCTCTACTCTAGATACGTGGTCTCACACCCTTTTCAGGTCTCGCTCTCCTAGAGTATATGCCAAGACCCTCATGCCCCTATTGAGTGTATGGCAAGACCAGCTTCCTATCCCCAACAAAACGAAATACGATTAAAAAGAGGAGGCCAATGGATACAAAGGAAATAGAAAGTATGGAGACACGTTTTGATCAGAATTTGTTTTTGATCTATAATTATATCACGTTTTATTTTATTTTTTTTTCCTCCATTTTTTACCTGTTTATATACAAACTGTTCATGATTCATGACTTTTTGTTTAAAAATATATATTTTATAAATGCTCTTCACAGTACCAGAGTTTACGGGACGCGAGGAAATTTTTATTGCGTCTGATTAACAGATGTTTCATCATGTATTTGGACACTAGGTAAAACATGTAGAATGTTTCAGTAAACCTGTTTAAACATCACAGGTTGTAGGCGAACCAGTTCGTGTGTAAAACGGTTTGTGAGTAAACCGGTTTGTTTACAACTTGAGTATTACGCACAGTAGCTGGTCGAGAAGATCGACTTGATTGCACTGGGTTTTATCCCATATGACTCGGTAGAACGGCTAGCCACCTGCCGAGGTCGTCGCTCTAAAGACGTACAATGTAGCTCCGGCGACGATCCCAGAGGCCTTTACAAAAACTGCACTCCTAAACCGAAGGATGATGCCGTGACACGAACCCGCGACCTTCAGAGTTCGATGCAGACGGCACGACCACTTCACCACGGAGGCCCCCTGAGAAGTATCAAGTATACAGCTTAGCTGTAATTATTGTTGGTTTTGTGAAAACATGCCCATTTCATTTGTTGACATTTGTGGACTTAATGAACTTGGGACTGTTCATAGATTAGGGATTGGTAACGGACATGGGATTGGTAATGGATTAAAGACTGTTTATGAACTGAGGATTGGTAATGGATTAGGGATTGGTAATGGATTGGCAATTGATGATGGCGTGGTTCCACAACAGGAGGTGGGCCATGCACGCCATAGCCTCTCCAACTATGAACTCGGGTCAGCAGTGTTAATTTTCCACCATATTTACATGGAAGTGTTATGAAAATCTTGTAGTCTCGTATACTGCTTGGGTCCTCGATAGGTTTTTCTGCAGTGGAGACCATGAAGTTCCTCCCATGTTTTCCTTGTGGGGCTGTACATGCGTCCTCGCCAATATACGGCCCCACTCCAGCATACTTACATCGCAGCTGGGTAGTTGAATGGCTGACTGGTTGTCTAACTGCTAAAAGACTGGGACTGAAGATCTTCAACAACTCCAATAGATCCTTCTTCTTCCTAGGATTCACAGACTGTACACTCCGATGTAAAGTTTTGGTTATGCGTCCACTTCTGCACTTTTGTCTTGCTCTAGAACTTGAGTTTTGCGTGTACATTTGTTTTACAGGTCTGGGTTTTTTGCGAGCAGACTGTTGGTTCGTGTTGGTTCTTTCAGTGCATGATAAAAGCTGTAAATAATCGCTTCCATTTGTATTAATCTATAACGTGCCCCACAGAAACCGAATGAACTGCTAGCTGTCACAAACAAGTTATTGTTGTCTCATTTAAAAAAAAAAGATAAATTTCCCTTTCAAAGAATTGTGATTAAGTGTCTTTGAATAACCCATACCTTAATATAAACTGAAGGGAAATAAAAGAAAATGATCATCAAATATCATACAAACATTAGTCAGAGATATATAAAAACACATCTGTGCATTTACATTTGCTGTTAGAGACAGGTTACAAATACGTATATATACAGAGAAGTTGACAGCATGGTTTTCCAGGTTATAATATCTTCCTCTTTTTCAAGCTGGCCATAGAAAAGAAATGTGTTTGTTTAACGAGGTGCGCCCACACACCCTGCCGTGTGCAAACAGTGACACATGAGCTCATGTGCAGCAAGACTTTCAGTTCACATTTATTGCCTGCGGCTAAGTGAATTATCTACGCTTTGTACTGGAATTTCAGAAAACTATAAGCGGGTCAAGGTTAGTTGGAGCCGAAGAATCTCGTGTAACTAACACATTTTGGTGATAATAAACACACGAACGGCTCTGAAGGAACACTCCACAAGGGCATACGCAGTACCTGGAGGAAGCGACTGGTTTACCAACACACATGATGGGTAACCCCTGTAGCAACTGAAACAGCTGTAAACAAAAAACATAGTGGGGAAAAGGTAGAGACAAAGGACACACTAGACAGTGCAAAGTAAGAAAGCTATATTTACCATATTGGTAATGATAGGTATAGCAATGGGTCGTTTTGTTTCGTTTATTTTACTATACATTTTCGTCGGTAACTACAGACGCGACTGTGTCCCTAAAATGCAACCCGAATTGTCCGTTATTGAGAAATTATTCTTCTGAGCTCTTTACGTGAAAGATAAAATAGGAACAATTATTAGAAGTTATTGGAGACATGCCAGGCTTTGACCAGAGAGGTTTTGACGCGTATAAAATAAATCGATATTTTTTGGCACCACGCAGTGAATTAACGGTAAGTAATTTCGTAAATATCTTCTTAATTAGCCAGATTACCGCAATAAGTGGTGTATTTTTGAATTCTGCGTTAATCTTTATATAAGTGTGGGAAATTTAACAAAGATTGGCAATACAGCAGATGTTTAAAAAAATTGTTTAGTGGTATCACTGTTTTCGCTTTAAATCCAATAATGGTAAGTAATTTCGTAGATATCTTTCTAATTAGCCAGATTACTGCAATGTGTGGTGTATTTCTGAATTCTGCGTTAATTTTTATATAAGTGTGGGAAATTTCACAAAGATTGGCAATACAGCAGATGTGTTAAAAATTTTTTTTATTGGCATCACTGTTTTCGCTTTTAATCCAATAACGGTAAGTAATTTCGTAAATATCTTCTTAATTAGCCAGATTACCGCAATGCAGGGTGTATTTTTTAATTCTGCGTTAATTTTTATGTAAGTGTGGGAAGTTTCACAAAGATTGGCAATACAGCCGATGTTTACAAAAATTGTTTATTGGCATCACTGTTTTCTCTTCAAATCCAATAACGGTAAGCAATTTCGTAAATATCTTCTTAATTAGCCAGATTACCGCAATGTGTGGTGTATTTTTGAATTCTACGTTAATTATTATATAAGTGTGCAAAATTTCACAAAGATTTGCAATACCGCAAATGTTTAAAAAAATTGTTTAGTGGCATCGCTGTTTTTGCTTTAAATCCAATATGTTTGCACTAGGAGTCCGTTTTTCCCGCTTTATAATTAACTTAAAATAATTATTAAATTAGCTAACGTTATTTTAATCTTTTCTTTTTTAATCCACAACCATTGCAGCATTTGTTCATGCATCTGTCATTATTTAGAGCTCTTCGTATTCTCTGTTGAATATTTTTTTTTTCCTGATCACCCCCAAATCCCAATAATTAATTTCGGCCATCATTGCGCATTTTCTAAGATGATTCTTTAGTAATTAACTTCAGGTACTTAGTAAATTTATATTATTAAGTGCGATACTTTTTAAACATCTACAACTCTTGAAGCATTTTTTTAATGAGTCTGCTATTATTTAGAATCCACGGAATTTTCTGTCGGAATTGGTAAATCTAAGTGGTCGACAAACAACAGCAGCGCTGACAGCGTTCCAGTCCGTCAGGCCTGCCAGTACTTGGGCTTTCCCCCAAGAACTGGGTTTTTGTACAACACCTTGGGTTAAGATTTTGGAATCTTATTTTTTTTAAACATATATATCCTTACATAAAAGTGGGTGAATGTTTCATTTCGTAACTATAAAATTAACTATAAAATATGTACTATTTATAAATTTTTTTTTTCTTATATATTGCTTGGGTTTTTGGTAAGCTGTCACATACCGCTTGTGTCGCGTGCCTGATTTAAGGATTTCTCCTTAAGAACCAACAGCACTCTGAAATAAAATAATGTTGAGGCATCGGCTCGTATTGGTTTTAAGGGATATCCCGTGGCCAATATACGCTCAACTTATTTCAGGAGTAGGGAAACTCAAGTTCTAGCACTAAAGAATATCTAATAATCCTAGGCGCAACTTGGCTGGACACCCCCACTACTATTAAAAAAAAATAGCCGCTAGGCTATGATAGTATACTATCACAGCCATGTTAACACACATTACACTTACTAATCATACAAACATAAAAGCTAGACTGATTGAACAGTGAATGATGGACACTCAAGTCAACAATGAAACTTTATGAACATGTAATAAATGCAACACATACATTATATAAGAATCAGCAAAGAACTTCAAGGACCCAGAGTGATGGGAAGGACCAAAACTTCAAAACAGATCTGACTGAATGTGTGATAGATTCCCAAGGTCCGCCTAGATCATCATCATGATCATGTGGACGATTAACAGTGAAGCCCGGCAATAAACCAATGATTGTCCACACTTATCTGAATCCCTGGTTTCTTGAACTGGCTGGATGTTCAGTGACTCTGTTGTTACGTTCAAGACAGTCCCACACTAGACACTCAAACACTGGAGATGCACCCAAGCTCCTGGAGAGGATCTCGGGTACCAAGTCAATCACTTGAGGCACAAACAAGCTTCCGGATAAATGATGGTGAAGGTACAACACCCATAATGTTGTCTGTAGACCAACTAGAGGATTTCCCTAATGGATGACAAAAGTTTGGTTTACAATTGGATGCCCACCACTGGCTTGGACATAGGTGACTTCCTTGTTGGTGGTTTTGTGGACCGCCGATTCACTGCCTGGCCTCGTTGGTGGTTTTGTGGACCGCCGATTCACTGCCTGGTCTCCAAGGAGATATCATCCTGTATCAAGAAGGAACTCAGAATTAGCAATCATCTCAGGGGTTACATGTCAAGCTCAGTTTATTAACATTCACATTAGTAATCATTCAGAGACAGCTCTCTGGGTAATGAGACAGTATAAGTCTCTAAATATCATCTCTGTTGTTCAGTCAGTAACAGGGACAAGAGACGAGTACCAGAGTGGAGACAGATAGACTCTATCAAACATAGAACATCAACTCCCCTCGCCCACCTCTGCACTTGTAGATATACATCCTATCTCTCTCTCTCACATATATATTTTATACCTCCCCACTCTGCCCACTGCACACCCAGTGTTGTTGTGCTAAGAAACCTCTGACGTCACAGAGCCTAGCTGGCTGAAGTGTGACCCAGTTAAATATGTTCACTAATCGACTCAAACTCTGTCGGCTGGTTAGAGAATACTTAACTTGCTGAGTTTAATATATTTATAATAGTGTGGGTCAGGTAGGGCACAAACTATTAGCCTGCGAAATGAAAGGTTTGATTTCAGGGGCTTGAGTGTCTGGATACCAAGAACGGCCTAGTTCTGTGCGGTCACACAGCTGAATCTTTCCTCCCTGCAGCAGCGGCTAACTTTATAGAAACATATATCATGGTACTCGTAAACTATAATCAAATTACCCAAGCTTCGGAATCCTTCAAAGATTAAACTGGTATTTTGAATAGAATGCGCCAAGATTTAATCAGAGAGGTGACATACTTCTGCACACCTAGGAAGTCAGGCCAAGAATGACCCGGCCTGATCTCGCTTGGCGTCTCTAGAAAAAATGTCCCGTATAAGTACACCAAGGAGTAAAACGGTTTCCAGGAATTCGGAATATTCTTCCAGAAAATATCTATCCCACAGTTGCAAGTTTGAAAATGTAGACTTTTCAAAACAACTAGAGGGTATAGAAACATATATTCCACCAGATAGAGGTATATATCAATATGAGGGACTATATACCCACCGGACGGGTTTAAATTTGAAATGTGACCTGCTAGGGGCGTCAACGTCACGACGAGTCCATTGTGCAGGGTTTGGTTGATTCACTCCGTGACATAAGCTTAGCTTCGGTTTTGACAAAAATCAAATTGGCAACCCTCCCATGCTTGGCTGTCCGCGTTCGGCTGCTATAGATCCATTTCTTACATTTAATGCTGGGTGGACATGGGAGCCAAGGTCATTTCTGAAAGAAAAGAAAATCTGACCTGATCTGATTCACAGAAATGAACACACCTGCTGTGTTTGCCCTATTGGTAACACTGTCGACGACCCATTATGAAAACAGGCCGTGTACTACCAGTGGGCTCATTTTTTCTTCTACCATACAGTACGGAGAGTTGGGGGAGGGGGAGTAGAAGATTGAGAGAAAGTTGAGAAAGAGAGGCAGCAGGAGGAGGAGGAAGAAAAAAAAAGAGATTAAGAAAAGAAAGTCGACACTGAGACATGGGGAACAAGAAAGGAAAGGAAAAAGAAAGAAAGAAAGAAGAGTAGAGATACCAGGGGAAGAAGGTAGCAGGAAGGGGGTGCGGCCATCCCGGTATCATCACTATGGGGGGGGGGGGTGTCATTACTGTACGGAGATACGACCACCCCGGGTGACATCGCTGTTGCAGAGGGGCGGGGGGGGGGGGGGGTGGCTGGTATTTGTTAATTAGGTCATGTCATCTGACATTAGCACATTTATATGATCGTTATGTTCGCCTTGCCAGGACACACAATATGATATCTATTAAGCCAGGCTCGTTGGCAGACAAATGTAAATGTATAAGGTTTTGGATGTAAAATAATCAGCCTGCAGACATTTTCATATGTTAAATAGGCGCATATCGTAGTGTATGTAATTGAGACATGCATATACGGTTAGGTCTCACAGTCCCGATTCTAGCAATATATGGTTGCTAAGCGATTCGTTCAGAAACAAAAACGTTATAGCGGTAAAAGGAAAAACATTGAGTCATTTCATCTTACTGGGTCGCAGCCGGGAATCCATGTTTTATGCATTTCCACCTTAATTTTTCTGTGGTGTTATCCGTCACTAAAATGTTAATATCTCCGCTTAGAATCGTCTTACAGGCTTAAGTAAGGCACCATTGGATTTGTAATTTTATTCTTTATCTAGCTGTCATGATTTCGTAAGTAAAAACCCAGAATATAAAACTTCACTAGCATCTCTAGTAATGAAAACCCGAAGAAGAACGACATTAAGAATGCCGGACTATATTTCATGTACGATATGGAAACACTGAAGTGAATCCAACTGACTGGAAATATCGACGGCTAGCCTGGGTGACACACACCAGACACCACAGGATGATTGTGGTGGTGATGATGATGATGATGATGATGAGGATATGCTGGTGATGCTGCTAGTAGTGATGACGGTGATGATGACTTTAGGAGGAGGAGGAGGATGGTGGTGGTAGTGGTGGTGGTAGTGGTGATGGTGGTGACGATGACGATGATGAGGATGGCGATGATGATGGTTGTGGCGATGACGATAATGACGACGACAATGATGTATCAAGTGTGGTTTATCTACATTGCATCTGATGTCGCACGTGGAACCAGACGACAAAGCTGACAAGCGAATTCAGACCATTCAGCTTCTCAGCCGCAGTCTACTGAATTCTACTGCAGGTGGCAGCTTTACTGACGACAGTGAGAATAATTAAGTTAGTTGCGTCTCCTTTACAGAATGTTGCAGAACCAACCGCAGCATGTGTGTGTGTGTGTGTGTGTGTGTGTGTGTGTGTGTGTCTGTTGTGGTTTTGCTAGGCACATTTTACGTCCAGTAGTTTGCCAATGGTCAGCTCTCGGTACCACTCTAGGAATCAACACAAGACAAATAGTCCGTAGCTAGGATCAAACCCGGCACCCCGACATTACGAAGCGCGTTCGCAACGCTTAAGTCACAGACGCCGACGCGAGAATAGTACAGGTTACAAAAAGACACTTTTATTTTTTTTCAAGTGCATCGGTTAATCGGTTAGTAACCACCCCCCCCCCCCAACCCCCCAATACATCTGATCAGTGCAGACCAGTCTCATTTGAAGCCTTTTTATATTATTAATCCTTTAGTCGTTTGTCAGTGTTTTCTTGCAATCGAAATCACGTATTCAATGAGCTAAAGAAAGACCAAGATGAAATTTAAAATGGTGGTAAAAAATGTCCCGTGAGAGTGTCCAACATGTGCAGAAAGTGTTGCCAAACTGTACAAATCTGTAACTTAGTAGCTGCAACGATGGAATTTCCTAAATGGTTCCTCAGTATTACGTAATAGGTTATGAGTTATGAGTTAGATTATCTTCACAGCACTCCTGACACATCTATAGGCGCCCAGACTCCCCTCGCAACATATTTATTAGCGTCGCGCACTTAGTAGTGCCAGTTCTATGTTGGTTAACAAGACTTCGTGTGCGTCCGGTGTGCTTCTCACACACATAACCGTAATTATCGTCCTTTAATAGCAAGCCGAGCAGATTACAAACACGCTCGCACACATATAAACACATTTTTATGTACACTTAATACAATAATGTTGTATGCTTTTAAAACAATCCAGTTTGCAAATCATTCACTGGACCCTGGGACCTATATAATATTACCTAAATTGTACACTTGAAAAATCAGAGACGCCATACACGAAGTTCAATAACTAAGCGACTCCTCGTGGATTTAACGATTCTGTGAAATTCACAAAGATTAGAAGAAACAAAGAAGACTGGGGTCAGAAATAATTCCGCAGCAAACAGCAACAACAACGTCAATATCAACAACAGCATCGACGACGATAGTTACAACAACAGCAAAAACTACAACAGTAAGAAAACTTAAAAAAAAAAAAATCAGTAGAAAAGTAACTACAGCAACAACTGCCAAACGGCATGGACAACAACAGTTGCACCAGCAGCAATAACAACAACATCAGTATTACCACTAACGACAACAACGACAGCAACTGTAACAACAGTAATTACATCAACGAGAACCCAGAAACAACAACAGCAAAAGGAAAAACAACAGCATCAGGAGAAAAAGTAAGAATAACAATAACAACAACCAGATAAACAGTAAAAACAACGACAATAAAACGATAACAACAACAAAAGCAACAGTCAAAACAACCACAACAGCTGGAGAAACAGTAAGAAAAACAACAGGAGAAACGGTGAGAACAGCAACATCAGCGCAATACAAACTGGAAAAACTGTTAGAACAAAAACACAATAGAAAAACAAGAGAAACCGTACGAACAACAACAGGAGAAATTGTACGAACAACAACAGGAGAAACTGTACGAACAACAACGAAAAAAAACAGTACGAACAATAACAGGAGAAGCAGTACGAACAACAACAGGAGAAAGAGTAAAAACCTCAACAGAAGAAAAGGTAAGAACAACAACAACACCCCACAACATCAGCATCAGAAAGAGTAAGAACAGCAACAGTAGAAACAGTAAGAACAACAAAACAACAACAACATGTGAAACAGGAAAAATAACAACAACAACGAGCAAAAAAAAAAAAAAGCAAAAAAAAAAAAAAATAACGACCAAGCAACAGTAGGGCATAATATTTATTTTTTATTGTTCGCCGATGAAGGTTTGTTGCATCAATATTCTCTGATTTGTGTACCTGTAATTTTGCAAAGCTGACCAATGTCAGGCAGCATGCCACATAACATAGGTGTTCATTTGAACTTTGTAGTTAGAGCGTTTCTCTAGTAAGTCGATGGCCGCGGTTCAGTTCTTTTCTTCTTCTTCATTTCTCTACTCCTGAAATGACTCGCGGCGTCAGGGTAGGAAGAGATCTCTGGAACGTGTCCTTCTGTTTGCTTTGAATAAAATACTTTTCAGTGTCTCGGATATATCTGCGGTCCATCTTCTACGTGGTCAGTCTATGGATCTGTGACAGTTGTATCTGTATAACATTGCTCTCTGTGGTGCCCTGTCTGATGTCAATCTCGTTACATGGTCAAACCATTTGATTTGTTGTCCTTGCAGTTATCAAATTTTTGTTCTCTCTACAAGCTGGATTCTGGACTTGAACCAGGACATAACCTGAATACGGGATGCTTGTCAGAAATGTTACGCATTTGCCTGAGTGGGAAAGGACACTGAAAAGGGGAACTGAAAATCTCAATTCACTTTGCCGAAGTCTGAATTATGTTAAAACATAACGCTTCACACCCACAGGCTGTTTCTGTTGTCTTTTTCTTCGTCACTGGCTGTAAACTCTGGTGAAAAATTGTGATTTCTTCCTCCATATCTGGACTTTGATCTTTTTCCAGAACATGAGCTTTGCGTGCAAACCCATTTTAAATTTCTCGCTTGTTTCTATGTAGACTGTTTTTTGTGTCCTCCGAGTTAAAAGGAAACAATTCTAATTAGTCGTCTTGTGCGACATACTTGTTGGGGGGGGGGGGGGGGGTGGAAGCAGCGAATATACCCCCCCCCCCCTCAAAATGGTGCCTCTAAACCCACAGAGGGAGATTTATACTTCAATAATAAGAGAATCGTTTCCACTCCGGGTTATGGTTTTTATGATTTAATGTGGTGCTAAATCTATAGTATTTTAGACCCATTGACTATGGATGAATGATCTGGTAATTTCAAACTTACTTCATTTAATCTTCCTAACATGTCTTTGAATTTCTCTTTCGGGCTAGGTCAACCGACAAACCAAGATCATTTAAAAAAAAAAAAAACCGCTTTGATGGGGTTTCAAACATACAGCAGTTTGAACAGGCAGGCACGCGCACTGTGCTTTAGGTCTAACCTTATTTATAACATTTGAAAAAAATGTTAATTGACCATGCTCTGAGACCGAGATCTGAAAATTGGTAGTTCTAAATAGTCACTGGAAGACTTCAAAGTCTCGTTAAGCTTAATCTTCATGTGCGTCCCTTTAGTTAGCGTCCTTTCACTGCCAATGTCAAGTGACGTGTCACTGTATGATCGGCCAGTAAGTGTATGGAAGCCCATCTCATCATTGTTTCGATAGTTTAATTTACGTACCGTCGGCTTTAAGATTTTAAACGCACATTCTAGGTCCTCACTGACTGTCATAATTGCCCCACTGTTGAAATAAATTCCAGCATAATTCGGAGCAGAGAAAATTGTCACCAACTGGCGTTTGGTGTAAAATCGGTAGCCATCTTGTGCGACATCATGAGCTCTGCAGACTATTTGGAGGTCGTTATCGTTGAGAAATTTCTCCACTGTGTCAGATCCAAAGAAGTATGAGGTACCTCGGACGTCGTTGAAGTGCCACCCCTTCATGGCAGGATCTGGGTTTGGGTCGGCCCACACCAGGTCTGAGATGAGACCTCCCTCTTCGGGAATTTCTGTTGGGCGGGCAATTCTTCTAACATCATCTAGCGTGTGTAATTCTGGGCTGAGACCCCCATGGCAACAGAAGATCTTATCGTCGACAGCCGCAGCTAGGGGCAGACAATTAAAGACTTCATTAAATTTTCGCCAGAGAGCCACATTGTACCTTCGCTTACACTCGTCGTAAAAGCCGTAGTTGATGTTCACGCTTTGTTCCTCGTGGTTGCCTCTAAGGAGAAAGATCTTCTCTGGGTATTTGAGCTTGTATGCAAACAGCAAACAAATCACCTCCACTGAGTTACGTCCCCTATCGACATAATCTCCCAGGAACAGGTAAGATGTATGTGGAGGAAAGCCGCCCATGTCTAACAGAAGGAGTAGGTCCGAGAATTGCCCATGGATGTCTCCACATATGGTCACAGGTGCAGAAATTTCTAGCAGGGTTGGCTGTTCTAAAAAAACATTGGTCACGTGGTCAAGCAGCGCGTGGATGCTGTCTCGGGACAGTTTCACCTCTTTGCCAGGACGATTGGTTCTCACTGAAAGTGAAAGTCAAACATAATATTAGAGTCACCAAGGGACAGGTCAGTTAGGGATTCGTGGTAGTGCAGCTGTTAGCACACCAGACTACCAGCAGCTTGGTGATATCGGGCTCCGAATACCCATCGAATAGGAGCTTTACACATAATATATTTTTCAATGTTCACCTAATCAAAATTTTGCACCAGAAAATGGTATGGAAAGTAAAGGCGACGGGTAGAATTTTGACTACTTAACCCACCAAGCGCATTTGCGACACATGGGATTAACTCATACACACACTCGCATAGACACGGGAGCCGACACATCTATTTATATATGTATATATTTATAAACATGTGTGTGTGTGCACGCGTGTGTGTATATATATGTATATATATATATATGTATGTGTATATATATATATATATATATATATATATATATATATATGTGTGTGTGTGTGTGTGTGTGTGTGTGTGTGGACAGAAGTGTTGCATTGTCCTATTAGGAGACAAGGGAATAGCAGCCCTTGGTGATGGCGAGTGTGACTAGCTTGCGTAAAGGGAAGTCCCACAAAGAGAATATGCGGTGGCCCTAACATGTATGTAATGTACTTCTTCTCATACTCTCACCTCTTAACCGATCTGCAAACACTTTTATCCTTTTAGATATCCGACTATACATACCTCATATATGTGTGTGTGTGTATATATATATATATATATATATATATATATATATATATATATATATATATATATATATATATATATATACGTTCAGACATGCGTATGCAGACTTACACAAATAAAAAAAAATTATTTAAAAAAAAATAAACAAACACAAAAACAGATACTGAGGGTGTCTTCTTCTTCTG
Source organism: Candidula unifasciata (assembly GCA_905116865.2). Lineage (NCBI taxonomy): Eukaryota > Metazoa > Mollusca > Gastropoda > Stylommatophora > Geomitridae > Candidula > Candidula unifasciata. The sequence goes on along the minus strand of CAJHNH020000336.1, from coordinate 503,986 downwards.
CCTTTCTATCCCCCAATGGAGCATAAGCCCTCAACCAGCTCACGCCAAGTGGTTCTATCCTTCGCTATTACATGGAGCTCTCCCCATTTCTCTCCATCTTTCTAACTTCATTCTCCAGCTCTCTTCTCCATGTGTTTTTTGGCCTTTCTTTATTCCTATGTCCCCGTGGGGTCCAATGCAAAGAATTTCTAGTTAAGCTGTTCTCCGGTTTTCTCAAATTGTGTCCTATCCAACACCAGCGTCTTTGCCACACCTCTTGGTCCACTTGAGCTTGCTTAGTTCTCTCCCAATGCTTTACATACGTGATTCTATCATACCATTTAATGTCCTTTATTCTGCGCAGGCACCAGTTAATTATTGTTTGCAATTTATTAGTAATTGCCTTAGTTATTTTCCATGTTTCCACCCCATACAAAAGTACTGATTTGACATTAGAATTAACAAATTTTAGTTTAGTATTTCTTTTAATTTCTTTTGACCTCTAGAAATTCCCTAGTGCCATGAAAGTTTCTATTGCCTTTTGTATTCTTATTTTAATATCTCTATCAGTTCCTCCATCTTAATCTACATTGCCGCCCAAATAGGTGTACGACTCCACGTCTTGGAGTAGGGTGCCATTAAGAGAAACCACATTACTATTTGCCTGATTTATTCTCATTATCTTTGTCTTTCCTTTATGGATTTTCAGACCTAGCTACTGTGATCTCGTATCAAGTATATTAATTTTATCTTGCATGTGATTCTGTGAATGGGACAGAAGGGAAATATCATCAGCGAAGTCCAGATCATCAAGCTGATTTGTAGGGGTCCATTGAATTCCATTCTTGGTGTTAGCAGTTACTGTCTTAATAATCCAATCTATAGCTAGTATAAATTAGGAGAGGTGACAAAAGACATCCCTGTCGCACACCTGTTTTTATTTCAAATGTATTATTTGTTAACTTTCCCTCATGAAGAACTCGACATTTCATGTCTTTATGTGTTGCGATTACCAAGGTAATAATTTTCTGTGGGATTCCATAGTGCCCCATCAATTTCCACAGAGATTCCCTATCAATGCTGTCAAATGCTTTTTCAGAGTCTATAAATCCAATATAAAGTGGTGAGTTTAGTTCAATGCTTTGCTCTATTATAATACGTAATGTGGCTATCTGGTCAGAACAGGATCTGTTTGACAGAAAACCCGCCTGCTCATCTCTTAGCTTTTTATCAATAGCATCTTTTAATCTTTCCAAAATTATTCTACTTAATATTTTTCCAAGAACTGACAGCAACATAATTCCTCTATAGTTTTCATACTCCTGTAGATCACCTTTTTTAGGCAGTTTCACAAGAAATCCTTCTCTCCAGTCTGCTGGTATTTCTTCGGTCTCACAGACTTTACTGAACATTTATGTAGCGATTCTGTTGATGTGTTTATTTTGGCCCTAATGGCTTCTGCTGGAATGCCATCTGGACCTGCCGCCTTTCCTTCATTGAGAAGATTGATAGCTTTTCTAATTTCCTCTTTGGATGGTATCTCACAGTTGATATCCAGTTCCATTTCTAAAGGTTGGATGTCCGGAGGAACCTCTGAGCCTGCTCTATTTAGAAGCATTTCAAAATATTCAACCCATCTGTCCATTTGATCTTTAGTGTTAGTAAGTACCTTTCCTTGGCTATTTTTGATTGATCCAGTTGTCTGACTATATTAACCTACTAATTTTCTGGTGTTACTGTAAAGTTATCTGATGTTTCCATTAGCTGCTGCTGTCTCCGCTTCTTATGCTAGATCATTTAGATATTTCACTTTATCTGCCCCTATACGCCTCCTAACTTCCTTATTGGCTTCTGTGTATTTTTCCTTTAGCAACTCTAGTTTTGCTATTGTTTAAGTCTGCCTTTTTACTTTTACTTTCTTTAATCAATTTAATAGTTTCTGGTGTTATCCACGCTTTATGTTTCCGTTATTTCTTGCCAAGAACTTCTACACAAGATTCATTCCTGATTCCTTTGATCTGATTCCAACAGACTTCAGTGCTGACATCTTCAGCTAACTGCTGCAACACCTGGTACTTATTTGAGACTGTAACTGAAAACTGTTCCTTAACTTCGTTATCCCTGAAATAACTACATTATACTGGTTTCTATGATTATAAGGTTATTAATTTTTTTAAATTTCAACTTTATTTTTACTTACCACCAGAAAATGGTAAGTAAATACACAGGTACCTCTGAAAGCCCTAACATCGCAAAGGGATGATCTAAACTTTTAGTTAATACATAGGGGATTAATTTGATTGGTTGTCTTATGGTCTGGCGATTCCAATGTTGCCTTGTGTATTCTTTTATGGGGAAAAATACTTCCATCAATAACATACTGGTTTCCTGCACACAAATTGGTAAATAATTCTCCATTTTCATTCATGACTCCTAGACAATGTCTTCCCATAATTTCTTCATAACCTGTGTTATCTGATCCTATTTTAGCATTCAGGACACCCTTCAAAACTTTTAAATTGCGCTTTCTTTCATTATTTATAATATTTTGAAGCTGCATGTAAAATTCTTCCTTAACATAAACATCTTTATCATTTTTTGGTGAGGAACACGTATTACCGATATATTCACTTTCTGTTTCGCTATTCTAAAGGACGCTTTTATTATTCTGGGACCCACAGCTTCCTATTGTATTAGCGCCCTGTCTGCTTTTTTTAAATAGCACCAGGGCCACTCCTTCTCTGTGTATTGCGAATTTTCCTCTGTGTGTCCTGAGAACAAAATAGTTTCCACTGAATTTAGAATGCTTTATCCCGCCCCAGTCTTCCTAGTTTCACACAACCCTAAATACTAATTCTATAATGTTTCATTTTCCTTTCTACTTCCTTTCTACTTCCTCTGTTCTCCCTATATCATAGAGAGTCCTAACATTCTAGATGCCATTTCTGGAGGTTTTTCCTAGCTGAGAGGAGGTATGTCGACGATCCGGATTCCTTTCGGGTGTGCAAAAATAAAATAAAATGTTCTTGAATATCCAGAAACAATGTTTTTTTTTTTTTTTTTTCAAACAAAAATATATCCACAGAATGATATTAAGAGCAGGATGAGCCAAACAAAAACTGTATTTTCAAATTTGAAGCTCAATTATAACTTGCCGTCCTTTTTAGGACGAAATTTTTCGTTATTTGAAGCCCCACCCTGGCTCTTGCCAGGGGCCGCAATATAGCCAGGTCATATATATGGCCAATTGGCTGAACGCGGTTTCTGGGACCTCTCCACGGTGATTCTCGTCCACACGGTGGCACTTGCTGTCATCGGGTGTTTATCGCTTGTGTGATGTGGGGTAGAAAGTCAGTCAGTCAGTCAAATATGAAAAGTATCTAATGTTGTATAAGTCTCTTCAGGTGAATGTTAGAAACTGAGCATTCACAGTTTAATTCAAAGTGTTCAGGTCTGTGTTATTGATTCCTGAAATGTGATAGAACAAAGTGTTCAGGTCTGTGTTATTGATTCCTGAAAAGTGATAGAACAAATTAGGAAACCCAGAGATAAAGGTAGGATGTATTTTATAAAACGAACATTACTAATAGCTTGGACAGCCATAAAAAAGGTAACTACATCTGCCCGGAAAAAGCTAATGAATGTAGAACTTTGTATGTGATTATATTTTTGAAAGTCTAAGCAGTGATGTTAGGTTGTGTAACATCAAGTTAAACATCGGAGAACATTGCGAGAACCGGAAATATCATCGGTTAAAAAAAAAAGACCAAGGGGAACGAAGCTGGGTGGTCAAAGATGGTGGTGGCATGGGGAAATATAAAAAAGAAATAACACAGAACAAAGTAAGTTCTGGAACAAGGCTAACAGCAGAAGTGGACGAACAACCAGAACTTCCCATCGAAGTTTACAACCGGTAAACGCTAAGAGAAAGAAGAAAACGAACGAACCGACGAACGAATGAACGAACTTTATTTCAAAGACGAAGCAAAAGAAGAAGAAGAAGAAGAAGAAGAAGAAGAAGAAGAAGAAGAAGAAGAAGAAGAAGAAGAAGAGGAGGAGGAGGATGAGGAGAAAAGGATGCCCCAGAACACAAAGGATCTTTGGTAGGACTTTAACGCCTGCGTCATCACACTCTGTCGGCCCCATAAGGTAATAATTATTACAGGAATGAGACAAAATGACAGCCATAAAATCATACGTATACTTCAGCCACAAGAGCCAAATTCGTGTAGGAAACGGATATGTTGTTTAAGTATTTAGTATTAGATGAATACAAGTAAGATCTATATGTAAACATACATTAATGAATGGTGAACGCGAGTAATATCAAGTCACGTATGGTGCGTTCGTTGGCACTTCAAGACCTAAGTGACATACCTGACAGCAGCTGGGAAATGATCTTATCCACATCGAAGCTGGAGGAGTCTGTCATAGTTCACGAGGCTGTTACACTAAATTTAGTAAAAGAATCAACTTCTAATCAAATTATGCCTAAACTAACTCTGACATAAATCAACACACAGACTCCTTATATCCCTATTAGATGTAGCTGAAACTATCAGTAGTTTAATGAGATTTACGAATAATCTTTTAGTCCAATTTCAAAGCGTTACTTGGCTGAATCACTGGCACCAAGCACAGGCCAATCTTATCTTTTATATTGTAGCACCAAGAGGTGCTGGGTAACCAGACTTATATTGGTCGCTGACTGTGAAAGATAATACACTTTTATGAAATGGGGTATCAGAAACACAGGGTGGTAGGTTCCGCTGATACAAAAATGACTGAACATTAAAAAGAAGTTACTAGGAAATTTGGCGAAAGGAAATCCACATTAGACAACAAGCAAACGCGAGGAGAACATTCTGTAAAAACAGACCAGCAACAAAAATACTATACATAAAGCACATAAGGGACGCCAATTTAAGAAAAACAAATTCGGGGGGAGGGGGGGGGGGGAGTGGTGGGAGTCTCAAGGAGCCAATAAACATTGTTTAAATGGGCAAATTAATTATGTGACGAAGATCAAATAAATTGTATTTGTATGAAATAATGTGAAATATATAAAAACTAATTAGAAAATGAGCTTCTATACAAGTGTTTGGGAGCGCTGCTTTCTTGCAAATGTTTTCATGTGGATAGTTTTGGTTTTGTTTATTCAACGGATTAACATCATGTAACCAATAAATGCCCCATTCTACTTCTAACTCAAGCCTGAGTCTGAAGAATCTCAGCGCAGTGCACGATCTCTGTTGCACCGGCGAGGATCCTGAAATACTTTGGGTGGATTTTTAGCTCAAAATTTAAAACACTACCGTTAGAGTACTCTTTTTCTGTTTCCAAATGCCAGGGTATTTTTTACGTGCGTCTTACTACCCAGAGACCAGGGACAATTATTAGAAGTCTATGTGAAAAAATCACAGCTTTCACCGGTGTTTGAACCCGGGACCTCCGGTACTCGATGCCATACCTAGAGAAACGGCTATGCACACCATTAATTATTAGTGAGGCTTAGCGCCCGCATCGTTAGCAAATGTAAGAAAGGGGTTTGCGGGGTGGGGGGGGGGGGGGGGATTGCCTGAGTATGGCATTGGTTGACATTATTGGAATCGATGATTGATGTAAGTCTATTTGGTCATCGAATCTAGATATTAAATGACAGCAGCACGTGATGAATTTTCACTAGCTGTTGTTTATATTGTGGCAATGGTGATATTTGTTTTCATTGCCGTCGTCGTAGTACTATTAGTATTAGTAGTAATAGTAGGAGCAAATACAACAAGTGGCTTAATCAACTCCATTAGCGAACACATTTAAATAGTTTCAGATCATTACACAAATTCGTATTATCGACTAGGACCCAGATGTAAGTACTGGAACCACATGTGATAAATAATTTTACTGGTTAAAAACACAACCGGTTAGGGTAACCCGAGAATAGTACTATAGAAGTAACACATGTGGATATGTCAGTTGGGCGTTTTCTATTTGAAGATTTGGCTTCCAGTTAATTAGCAGTTCAGTAAGTGTCACTCGATGTAGCAGGTCAACGGTTAAACCACAGGTCTGTGACATCATCAACGTCTGATATAGGTTATCAGAACTCGTGACACCAGACACAACAGTTGGTAGGTCCTTTAAGTGTAGGACTTCTTACACTGCATACAGTGAATCTTACACTATGGTTTCAAATGCCGCCAGCTTCTCGTCGAATGCTCAGCGTAGCAAGCAGTCAGGCAGAAAGCAGGGAAGAGAGTGAGAATGAGAAACAGAGAGAAAAAGAACGAGCGACAGAATGGAATAACCACTATGTACACCCATGATAAGCTGAAAGCGCCGTGAAAATGACCCGTGGAGAAGCCAGATTTCTTTAGCATACTCTGACAAAATGTATAGTGGAAGCGATGGCTGATAGGTTTAGGTTTAGACAACGGATCAACATCATGGCACAAGGGTGGTAACCCATAAGTGCTCTGTTTTACTTGTAAATCAAGCCTGAGTCTGAAAAATCTCAGCGTAGTGCGCGAACTCCGTAGCACCGGCGAGGAACTTGAAATACTTTTGGGTAGATTATTAACTCAAAATGTGGCCTGGGCAGCTACTCTTTTTCGATTTTCAACTGCCAACAATACACACGGGCATCCAATCTTACTACACAGAGACCAGGGGAAATTATTAGAAGTCCACGTGAAAAAATCCCAGCCTTCACTGGGGCTTGAGCCCAGGACCTCCAGCATTCGAGGCGACGCCATACCTCGAGACAACGCAGCATCCAGCGATGGCTGAGATTCGTGAGGTGTCTGTGGTAGGTAATGAGATGGTTCACGATCTCTTCAATCTGATAGGCAATGAGATGTTTCACGATCTCTTCAATCTGCTATTAAATCAAAAGGAGCTAAAACTATAATAAGGATAACAAAGTATAACATCTGATCGTGAGTCATTGACTTATACTTGTTACATCATGGAGGAGCTTGAAGCCCTGCTTCGGAGAATACATATTCTTGCACACAGTGATCCAAAACAGGTTTTCATCATCAGCACATGCTACAGATCTCGTCAAGTTCATGTGACCCAAGAGCCATATCCGCACAATGGTTTGGTTCTGCCTAGATGAAGCGAACTCATAGAGAATAATTGAGAGTGGACATTACAGCCCTATGAGTAGATAATTCGCCTGCTTAATAAATGTCAACCCACTAGTTAGCCCCACTACTTAGACACCCAAATGTCTCCTTTCCAGTGAAACAGCAAATGAATAATGGCATTTGTATCCATACTTTATGTTATCAGTGCCAAAAACTGACGAGTAGGACACTAAACAGAAAATAACAACATGTGAAATGCCCTGTCTCTGCAAGGTCACTAAGAACGCAAGAAGAGACAGTGTTACGAATGCCAGCATTAGAGAGACAGTTTAAATAAGACCATGTCTAGATTATATTGACAGACAAAGAATTAAATGGTTCAACCATCTAAGAATGCAGCCAGACCAAACTGCATATGATACCTTTTACAGAAGAACATCTGGGAAAAAGGCGCGAGGATGACCAAGAAAGATGCCGATAAATGGTGTAGCTGACACCTGCAAAAAGATGAACAAATCCATCACCCAAGGCACCTGAGAAGCACAAGACAAACACACACAAAAAAAACCCCCCACAAAACTGGGTTTACAACCTTGTATCAGTGAGATGAATAAAGCACGATATTGGGTTACAACCTGGTATCAGCGAGACGACAAAAGCACGACATTGGGTTACAACCTGGTATCAGCGAGACGACAAAAGCACGACACTGGATTACAACCTGGTATCAGCGAGACGACAAAAGCACGACACTGGATTACAACCTGGTATCAGTGAGACGACAAAAGTACGACACTGGGTTACAATCTGGTATCAGTGAGACGACAAAAGTACGACACTGGGTTACAATCTGGTATCAGTAAGACGACAAAAGCACGGCACTGGGTTACGATCTGGTATCAGTGAGACGACAAAAGTACGACACTGGGTTACAATCTGGTATCAGTGAGACGACAAAAGCACGGCACTGGGTTACAATCTGGTTTCAGTGAGACGAAAAAAAGCACGGCACTGGGTTACAATCTGGTTTCAGTGAGACAACAAAAGAAAGGAAGAATAAATGTCCCAATATCAAATCATAATTTCACGATGTAATGGTCTACTGCTGGAAACAGAAAAGGAAAAAGATGAAGAGGAAACAAACGTGATTGCTGGAGCAAAAGCAGCACCAGCAGGAAGAGGAGGAAAAGAATGAGGAGGAGGAGAAGTGGGAGGAGGAGAAGAAGAAGCAGCAGCAGTAGCAGCAGCAAAAGAAGAAGAAGAAAAAGAAGATGAAGAAGAAGGAGGAGGGTGATAAGGAGGAGGAGAAGGAGAAAACAATTAACTGAATGTTTTTTTTTAAAAAGTAGATGATACGAAAAAGCAGAAGGATGGAGAAATAAGAAATAAAAAAAAAGTTTGGTTTGTTTGTAAAATAGAAAGAAATGTATTTCTTTGAAACAATAAAATCTAATTAAACGTTCATAGAAATATGTTAGCCATGGTGAGTGCTGATGGTGTTAATGGGCTGCCAAGTGGCCCCATCGTCAAATGGGTCCAGTCTGTTGTTGGGATCCAGGTGTGGCGCAGATGGCCGGGTCTGGTAGTGCGCCCGGGTGTAGGACAGCAGGTAGCGGTTGTTCGCGTCAGAACTGGGGTGTTCCAGTGACGTGCTTCCATTTCCGGTTTTGTCAGCGCTGTCATACTCTCTCAGAATCCTTTAAAAGATAGGCGACACTTTGAGGTAGTGAACAAATGAATCTTAGCTAAACTATTACGTTTTCTGAATATTTCAAGAAAATACGATTTCTTTTATGTTTAGCGACCACATCACGCGGTATTAAAGGAAATCCCATATTATGGGATTGGGGGTGGGTTGGGGAGGGGGTGGTTAGGGTTAGTAGTAGACGTCATTCATTTACTACAAACACTAATCCTCTGTCAGTACCTGTCCCTTGCAGAACCTTGCTCCCATAACAACTTCCGGAAAACTTCTCGATCACAAGCAAGATGTCCCCCGCTCGATACACCCATCTGGAATTCATCCGCCACATCCTGCACCCATCTTCTCTTTGGCCCTACTTTTTCTCTCTTCCCAAGCATATAACCCTCTCTAAACTTTCTGACGTTTCAAGTGACCAAAATATTTTCAATTTTCTGTGTTTTATAGCATTTAATAGCCATCCTTCTTAAATATTCAGTTCTTGCAGCATGGATGCATTTGTTCTTGTCTTTATCCATGATATTCTTAGAACCCGTCTATACAATTTGTATTCAAAGGCATTTATGTGCTGTTCAGCTAGTTTGCTAATTGTCTCACAGCTGTATGCTGCAATGGGAAAGATGCATCCTCTTAGAAATCTAAATTTTATAGTTCTGTCTGTCCCAACCCTAACCCTAAGTCCCCTATAATATGGGTTGTCCCTAAATCTCGCATGATGTGGTCGCTAAACGGAAAATGAACCGAAAATACTAATGTTGATAGTGTTCATTTATTTTACACAGAGAGATGAAAAAAAAAAAAAAAATCCTGCACGACACACATTCCTCTGAAGTGCGAAGTGTTAGATGTTCAAACTTGCTAGCCAAAGCATGATAAGATAATGTAGATAAGGTGATTAATTCTTTCCTCACTCCTTCCCTGCTAAGGCAATTCCAACGATTGTCAAGTACCGATCTATGCTTGCGCAGAGATTTGAACACAGAATCTATCACTGCTGGGGTCTGAACTTGAGCCACCGGACAATGGAGTAGGTAGGTGTTCGGGGTGTAAGACGCCCGTTTTATCATATAGGGGTAAAAGAAAGGAAGGGTGACAAAACGGCCAAAATATGTGTTGTATATATATATATATATATATATATATATATATATATATATATATATATATATATATATATATATATATATATATATATATATATATATATATATATATATATATATATATATATATATGTGTGTGTGTGTGTGTGTGTGCGGTGAGATGCTGACCACATCACCCATCGAGTGCAGACTGGTCTATAAAAAATAGGTCTAGCCCTATTTGCCCAATAGACTGAAGACTTGAGAGGGGTCATTCACTTTTACTTTATGTCTATACACACACACACACACTTTTATATAGGTGAACAGAACTTTTCCGCACCGGGTACCAGCAGACCTTGCTACGCCTGTGCCACTGTAGAGATGGCACAAGAGACATCGACCGAGCCAGCGTTACCTTATAAATAGTAAAGGAGCCGTTTCCATGTCTTGATAAGTATAGTATATGGTCCGGAACTACATTCTAGAGACCAAAACACAATAGATGCATTGCGTAGTCAACATTACACTAGCCATTTTTATTCCCTATAACAGTTCCTGATATTAATTCCTTTTTAGGCTAAGTCGACCAGACTGCCCATAATATTAAACGAATGTTTGCATATCCAAAGTCCCGATCTGTCAGCCACATTTTGTATCCAGGTTTTTCTTGGTCTGCCTTTTCTACCCTTACCCAGTAACAAGCCATGTAGCATCGTTTTAGAGAGACCGCTAGTTATTATTACCAGTTCACACTACTGCGTGTCTGCCATTTAACTGTTGTCAAAACCACGTCTGGATTATACTGACAGGCAAAGAATGAAATGGTTCGGCCATCTAGTGAGAATGCAGTAAGACCAGACTGCATATGAGGCGTTTTACAGTTTTTACAGTAGAACATCTGGGAGAAAGGCGATAGAAAGGCAAAGAAAGAGTTGGATAAATGCTGTAGCTAAAACCTGCAAAAAGATGAAAAAATCCATTACTCAAGTCATCTGAGAAGCACGCGACAAATATAGAAAACCACGACACTGGGCTACAGCCTGGCATTAGTGAGACAACAAAAGAATAAGAACTGTTGTTAGAAGAGTTTCATAACTGCTAATGCATCGAGTTATTATATTGCAAACGTTCAATCCAAACCAAGACCGGCTCCAGCTGACGGGCCATGCTGCTGAGGTCACCTAACTAGGCTAACGATATTTTTAAACGTACCGTTAGCCCGGTTAGGTGACAGTAGCATGGCCCCTCAGCTGGAGCCGGTTTTGCTCAAAACATGATATGAATATTTATTTCTGAATTATCATCATGACGTGCCTTGTCAGACAGTATATGCGTTAATTCTATCTCGAGATATCGACACGCGGTTTTCAATACTGTCTTAGATAATCTAACGTCATGCCATTCAACTGGCCTGCACCTTTCCCACTGCTGATCCTTTATATCTCACAGTCAACTTTCCCTATCTTCACATCATCATTGGTTCATAGAAAGCTTTACAATTATTAAGTTAACATCTGGCAATTTAATTCTCCAATTATTCGTCCTCACTGATTGACAGTTCCACATGTAGGTTCTGACGCCCCATGTGGGGTGGGGGCCACAAATTCACTGCCCTCCTTACAAGCATATAGTAAAAAGAGACTAATTATAGGCGTTTCCTTCGAAGGAGTGTCTGTCTAAAAGGCGAGGACCCAACAGCCTGCACACACAAAAAGCCAGATCTATAAAACGGATGTGTACCTGAAACTTGTGAAAGTTCTGGAACAAGACCAGTCCAGAAATAGACAAATAACCAAAACTTGCCGCCGGAGTTTACAGCCGGTGAATGCTAAGAAGAAGAAGAAGAAGAAGAAGAAGAAGAAGAAGAAGAAGAAGAAGAAGAAGAAGAAGAAGAAGAAGAAGAAGAAGAAGAAGAAGAAGAAGAAGAAGAAGAAGAAGAAGAAGAAGAAGAAGAAGAAGAAGAAGAAGAAGAAGAAGAAGAAGAAGAAGAAGAAGAAGAAGAAGAAGAAGAAGAAAAAGAAGAAGAAGAAGAAGAAGAAAAAAGAAGAAGAGGAGAAGAAGAAGAAGAAGAAGAAGAAGAAGAAGAAGAAGAAAACGAAGAAGAAGAAAAAGAAGAAGAGGAAAAGGAAGAAGAAGAAGAAGAAGCCGATTGATAATAAGTCAACCATTGAATCAGTCTGTTAGTTCATTTATATTTTGAATTTATCTATTTATCTGTGTGTTTGTCTCAGAGTCTCTCTCCCACTATTTTTAACATTCGTTGTGGTGTTAATTCATAAAATACAATCTAACATGTGTTTCTCCCTTGACAGACAGTTTTCCTAATGGAAACACAATGACAAGCTCTTGATAATCTTCTTCCTATTTTATGGCAGCTGTATGATAAGGCAGACGTGGTTAGTGCCTTGTGGAAGAGCGTGTACAATTCGTAGGAGCAGATGGATCACTACAGTCTGGTGAGATTGATGCAGGGGGGAGTGACAAAAGGTTCTGGCAGATGCTTGAGGCTCAGAGGAAAGGCAAGACGGGCGTTTAATCAGAATGCTACTGGCACCATTAGTATCCGAACTCTTCACTGGCTACTAAAGATGGGGACGGACCGCTTATGGAAATGTAACGAGTGCTGTGATGTGGGTCTTGAATCAAATCAAATCAAATGGCAGTCGTCCATCTGCTTTAACCTGCCAGTTGTGCCGACAGTTTCCGGTTTACTTCCCTTCATTATATTCGTAAGGATGTGTAAGATCTGACACAGGTATTCAGTTCTTTTACCGTGTTGGCAAGAATGCTTTACTAAAAAGTGACCTTACCTGAAGAACTCTCCGTCCTCGCTCTGAAGAACCACAATGCCAGGTTCAAGTTCAAGGGCATACAAAGGTTTCAAGGTCGGCAGTAAGGTATTACTTTTTCTTGACTGACTCCCGTCAACTCCTGCATTCTTTCTGTCCAATATCAATGTGACAATTGCAGTTAGTTAAATGGCAACGAGGAACTGGACAACAACGAGACAACAACAACAAAAAGACAATTTAAAGCGTGCAATGTTTGTCGGCGTTTGTGGCTTAGTCGTTGCGAAAGCGCCTCAATGCTGTGTTCGAACCCAGCTGAGGACTGTTTGTCTTGCGTTGACTTCGACAGTTGTTTTAAGAGCTGACCGTTCAGTAGCAATGGAACATTCATCATCATCATGTAGCAGGTCCTTTGCAGAACGTCGCTCTCATAACGGTCTACATGAAAGAAACTCGACCTCTTGCCAGCTCTCCCGTCTTATGTACTTTCATACTCAAGGAGTCACTTATATCCTGTGCCCATCTTCGTGTTGGTCGGCTCCTGCCCCTCCTTCCTGGTACCCTGACTTCTGGAAAATAAATGTGCCCAGAAAGACCAAAATAAACCAAAAAATGCTGGGTTTGGTTCTGTAACGTCCTGTAAAAGATACACAACTTTAAAAAAAAAATGTTTGAAACAATTCACTTAGGAAGTTGATTTGTAAACCGGAGTTATTTAACCGCCACTCCTGGACATAATGATGAGAAGATTATTACAGAAGCAACAAGGGAGGGGTGGAGTTTAAACTGACGTGCTTGGGATGTCCCGTTTTCAGCCCAATATATGACTAGGATCCCCAATTTTCAGCTCAAGATATTATGTTCACTTCATCATGTGGCCACACTAGGTTTCGCACCTGTCTGCCTAATGTAGGTAGGTGTAGGTGTGCACCAGTATCTACTATTTCAACAGCTAATTTTTATATACTTGACACGAACTTGGCTTACATAAATACCTGTAATATGTTTTAATGTAAACAAAGTGTTTGCAGCAGATTGCACAATTTATTATCTAACATATCCCCATTAATTCCGAGTTTGTAGAGATGAATTTTACAGCACGCTCACCCGGGAGGTGCACTCAAGGAAGACAGTCTTTACTACCTCAGTCCCATAGATAGAAAGGAGGTCTTTAGCGACGTCAACCTCGGGCATCGGGTTTAGCATTGCATCTCATAGTGGGTCAAGGGGGCACTAATCAAACAACCCACCCACACATGATTACAGGCTGCTTCGCAAACCGTTTTGTGGTGCCCTAATGTAAGTGTAATATATGGCAACAAAGTTGAACGGGGTTTTCGGGATTCGTGGCTGTTTGATTCTAATCACTGGGAGGTTAGTTGCGTATCCTTTACAGGACGTTGCAGAACTAACCCCATCAGCCCCCGGTTGTTGTGTGGTTTCACTAGGCAAATTTACGTCCAGTAGTTTGCCATTGCTTTCAGGACGATCGGCTCCCTGATACCACTGTCGAAACTAACGCAAGGCGTATCCCCCGCAGCTAGGATCGCCCCCTTTACCCCGGCATTACGAAGCATTCGCATCGACTTAGCCACAGAGCCGACGGTTAACCCTAAAGAATGCAAATTTGGAGGGGAAAAAAACTTTATAAAAGATTGGATTCGAAATCAACCAGTCAACAGCATGGATGTAACAGTGACAAAGAGGTGATCAGTAACAGTGACAAAGTGGTGATCAGTGTAGAATTACCCTATGTGAGTTCTAGGGCCCCGTTGTGGGGAAAACAAGAATATAATTCTGTCTCCCTGACAAGCATGTCGCAAGCGTAGACTAATTAAGGCCTTCCTTCTAAGTCGAAGTGCATCTGCCTGAGAGACAACGAATCAACAGTCTGCACATAAATAAGCCATATCTGTAATACGGATGTGCAGGCAACACTCCGGTTTTGGAACAAGACTTTAAGTCTAGAGGTGGGCGAACAATCAGAGTTTTCCGCTGGAGTTTACAGCCGGCGAACGCGAAGAAGAAGAAGAAGAAAGCGAAGATAAATTACTCCCACCCGGCGACTAATAACAGAAGAATGTAAAGAGTGTGGAGGGAAAGCGCACACATACCCACAAGGCCATGTCCATAGGTAGTACAGCACCAGACAGAAGGTTGATATGATTATGAACGCCAACAACAGGTGACCTAACTGAAATCCTGCAATCGTAACTCTGGAAAAAAACAACATCAACCTGTTTATTACAAACATAAAAAATCACACATATGCACACATACACTCACACAATCGCATATGCAGACAAGCACACTGCACAATCGCATATATGAATTATAAAAACGCGCATACATACACACATATATAACCACTACACATGTGACCACATACACTAATCCACTCTGATGGATCATGCATTCAACTAGTGCTGCCAATGAACCTCAGTTGTACCCCATAGGAGGTCATCCGAATTTAGGTTCCAATGCCTTAAATGCAGCATCAAAACAAAATGGTAGGATAATTGTACCCACGAGTGGGTTCTGTAATAGGGAAAGAAAAAAAAAAAGGGGGGGGGGTGGGGACACAAGTCGGGACACAACTGCCTGAGCGGCGAGGAACCAGCAGTCTCCAGACAAGTAAGCACACTAGAGTCTAGAGAAACAATGAAAACTGAAGGAAAACAGGGTTTGTAACAGTGGCGAGATGTGATCAGTTTACATGTGTAGCGCCAGCAGGTAACGATTGCATTGAAAACTGTATCATGTGATATTATCGTCATCGTCGCTTTACTGTTGAGAGTATGCGTGCGCAGCTAGCATTATAGTACTAGAAACTGGTAGCTTTCATATCTTCCAGTTTCGGCGTGAGTGGCGTAAGGATGCAGCGAGCCTTCTTTTCGCTATGTTTGAGACGTAAACCGAGGGGATTTTATGTAATAAATAGTAAACTTACAATAATTAAAACAGTAGTGCATTTTTCTTTGCCAATAGAAAATGTAAGTGTCAGTTACAGCTGTTACACGCACGACTCGCCACGGCGGCTTCTTCTTCTGTGTTCACCGGCTGTAAGCTCCGGTAAAAAGTTCTGGTTGTTCCTTCCTTTGGACTTTGGTTTGTGCCAGGGCCTGAGTTTTGCGTGCACATCAGTTTTACTGGCTTATTTGTGTGCAATTGCTTGTTCCTTGCCGCTCGGGCAAGGGCACTCAGACTTCGAAGGACGTTCACAGTTAGTAGACTCCTATGACATGCTTGTTGGGGAGGCAGTAGGTCTATTCTTGTTTTCTCCACAACGAGGCCCCGGAACCCATACGAGGAGCCTCACCACTGATTGGAAAGGCCATTTCCATATCAAACGGCAAGTGTACATCAAGACACGGTCAACTAGAGGGTCCTTAGTTAAAGGTCTTAGTAGGAACTCTGTTCATATTCCGCTCAATCCTCCGCCAAGATGGCTTTCAGGCATTGTTGACAAACTACTCATGATGGTATGTTTTGAATATTTCGCTTTAGTGTAGCTGTGTTGAGTTCAAATAACGCGGGTGTCTTAGGGACAGAAGTGGATGTTATGATTGAGTCGGTAATTACAATACGTTTAGGTTATGAGTAAGTTATGACTGAGTGGGAAACCACACCAAACGATTCGAAAATCTTTAATGTTGTTATCACTGAGTTGGGCGCTGTAATAAACATATGCAACACAAGCTAATATCATAACTATTCAATTATCGAAGCATTTATCCCGACTCTCGTGGAAATTAGTCACAACACTGAAAGAACGTTACTTACTCTGAATATTCCATGGTGTAATATTGACTTTTCCCTGGATAACATCATGTTGTTGATAAATTATTAATAAAAATCATAATAATAATAATCAGCAATCATGTTGTATCAGTCGTTTTTAAATAATGCGGACACAAACAATAAGTTGCAAAGTTTATTGCCTGCAAATTTCGCTGGATCTCATCAAGTGCATTACTACAGGGCGATGATTCGCAACTGTATTGACTTGCGCAGCCCTTTTTTAAAGAATCAGTTTCTATGGCGCAACCTTTCAGGCCTACCATACCCTATGTTGTACAAGATAATGGTGTTCAGAAGTAATTTCTGGAGGCAGAGGAAGATGAGATAGATAGTAAGGGAATTTAAAGTAAAGAGGTATATATCTAAACAACTTCGCAGTGGCAATGCAATTAAATTTGAAACACTTCAAAATTTACTGTAATGGTCACTTTTTTTAGAATTATCACCAATACATGTGATATTGTCAAAACATGTCCATATTTTCTAAAGCTACCCCGCACCTCCTTAGAAGTGCATGCGCAGCTTCCATTAAGCAACGGGTGGGAAACCAATCTTCTTCTTCTTCTTCTTCTGCGTTCGACATCAGTCATGCTAAACATTGAGTCCCGTCTGGGTCACAAATAGGATTGTGCGTTTAAGGTCGCCACCGGTCCCCCATACAGCTTACCTCGCAATGTGGATCCCCTGGGCCAAATCCACAGTCTTTGCTGGGATTTATGGTAAACCCATCAATTGGCATCAATAGTGTTACATCAACATACAATGAAGCTCACGAAACTAAATTCTGTCCATCGAAATATAATTCAACTGTATTTATTGTCTGTGTCCAAATAATAATTATTTATATTATTATTATGAATTCTTCTTCTTCTCTTCTTCTTCTTTTTCTTCTTCGAGGTTACCGGCTGTAAACTTCGGAGGAAAGTTCCTGTTGTTCGTCCACCTCTATTTTCTTGTTCCAAAACCTGAGTGCCGCATGCACAACCATTTTACAGATATGACCTATTTTTATGTAGACTTTTGATTCCTTGCCTCTCAGGCAGATGAGCTCCGACTTCAAAAGAAGCCCTAAGTTAGTCGACTCATACGGCATGCTTGTTTGGGGAGATAGTGGGTCTATTCTTGTTTTCGCTACAATGGGGCTACGGAACCCACACGCTTGCTGTTGAAGATAGGCAATGTTCAGCGTGCTATGTCGGTTTACAAAACATCTTCGCCGTATCCGACCAAATTTTAAAAATACGCTGAGCGATTGGCAGATAACTTCATTATATGAAATATTTATATAAGAACAAACGTATTCAAATTTCTGAAGATAATTGTAAACAAGATATCTAGTTCAAGTAAAGCATTAACACCGTCACATAGAAGAGAAGGACACACGTTTCACTAAAACTACGACACAAATAATAAACTTGCAACAGACTGGCATACCTCAATGTTCACGCCATCACAGATGTTCATACACAGATGTCAGTGTATGTGGCTTATCTCGCAATACGAGTAACTAACAAGTAAGCCTGGGAAGGGCAAAAGAGGTGGGGTGAGTGCAGTTGTTGCTAAGTCGATATTTATGATTACATTGATTGTTTTTCCGGACTATGATAACGCAGATGTGACAGTTTACTTGTGTTCGTTTTCAAGTCAGTAGTTGGTGGTTAAGTAAACTGTTTCTTTTATTTATTATTCGAGTCTTGTGGTATTGAGTTGTTCATTGCTGTATGAAATATTGCAGCATTGCAGCAGAGGCTTGGTGATGATGATGTCTCATTCCTTTACTCCTCTCCCCAGGCAAGAACTACACGGTTTCTGGTGGCATCTCCAGAGTGTACAATACGTGGGTTCTTATTTAAACTCGCAGACAGCAGAGGTCGCAATGTCAAGATCTGGTCTCACATTGAAGGCAGGGACTCCAAAAAAACAGAGAACGTGGGGTGGGGGTGCTTAGCTCTGTCACACATTTTCTAGGGGTGGGGCTACGCTCAATCATTGAGCGAACATTGTGCGTGTGCGCGCGCGAGTGCGTGTCAAATGAAAACAAAACTATAAGGGTACTCTAAGTGCACCTACGAACACTCACATATACAATATAGAGTAAGCCCACTGGTGTACTGCCTTACCATGAAGCTAGTCAATCTCCACATGATCATATAGCCAACATACCTCAGGCAGAATGCCAATATATGAAAACTACAACAATTTGTTCGGGCCTAATACAGGAGAAAGAAAGAAGCATCAGTCAATGGAAACAGCGGGAGAGGGGGAGGGGTTGAACAATTTAGGCAAATCACATTTAAAACACATAACAATGAATGGTTAACTCTGCGGAAACAAATGTATTTCGACGCTCTACAGTTTCAAATTTAGTGTGATTTCAGCTTTCAGTTTATCCTGTCAGAGGTGTTCTAAGATGACTGCTAGTTAAAACTTGAAAATCTCTTCACCATTTTTTCTTGGCGTTCATCTGCTGTAAACTCCGGCGAACAGTTCTGGTTGTTCGTCCACTTCTGGACTTTAGTCTTGTTCCAAAACTTGAGTTTTGCATGTACTGCACATCCATTTTGCAGATATGACTTACTGATATGCAGACTGTTGGTTCCTTGGCTCTGCGGGGTTTTAAGTGCCCCTCCCCCCGATATTTTAATGCAGATCATCATATCTCGCCTACGTAAATCATTGACGGTATAATCATTTTAACGTATACATGTAAATGCTTGACGGTCAATACGAGAACACAATTCTAATTCATGTACACAACAGATGATATCAATACGAGAACACAACATTCATACTAACTTATGTACACAACTGAATATGTCAACACGAGAACACACGTTATAACTAACACATTTACACGACTAATTATGTCAGTACGAGAAAACACATTTATATTCACACGTACACGACTAACTATTTCAATACAAGAACACACATAATAAGTTACTCACGTACAAAACTATGTCAATACAAAAACACACATTATAAGTCACTCTCTCCGTGTGGATTCCGGGTTCCCATTGTGGGGAAAACAAGAACACAGACCCACTGCCTCCCCAAAAAGCATGTCGTAAGAGTTGACTAATTGGGTGCTTCTCTCAAAGTTGTAGTGCATCTGCCTGAGAGGCAAGAAACCAACAGTCTGTATAAGTAAAATCTTAAAAAGGATGCACACGCAAAACTTAGGTCCTGGAACAAAAACAAAGTTCAGAAATGGACAAACAACCAGGTATTTCTGCCGGGGTTTATAGCCGGTGAACGCAAACAACAACATAAGTCACTCACATACACGGCTAATGATTTCAGAACAAAAACACACATTCTCAATCACTCACGTAGACGACTAATTATGTGAATATAAGAACACACTTTCTCAATCATTCACGCAGACGACTAACGCTGTCAATACGAGAACGCACTTTCTGATTCACTCACGCACATTACTAACGATAACAATATAGTAACACACATTCTAACTCACTGACGACCTCTGTGGACGTTAAGATGATCGATCAGTAATCTGCTCACAGGCCGACAGCAACAGCTGTAGCTAGAATGAATGTTGTGTGTTCCCTTGTGTTACGTATCTACACACTTACGGTTTGCACGTGTTCAGCGATCAGTGTGTTCTATTCCAGAAGCTATCTCAACACTTGACAACGCGGTTACTTAATTTTCAATAGGCTCCTACAATCTGTCTGGTAATTTTACTTCCTTTGGTCAGAGTTCTGCCATTTTCTTGAAAAATTGTGATCGTGTAGGATGTACCCTACTGCTTACTTAGCTCTTAGCCGCTGCAAACAGTAGTTTTTGTGAGCCATTTTGGCATGTTATACGACTCCACAGTCTATTGTTAAAAAGAAGTATCTTGTTTTGCTCACGGACTGCCCAAATTTGAAGCATACGTCATTGCACGTGATGTGACGAGCAAACTGAGCAAATATTCCAGCTTGTGAGTAGAACCCAGCTGTTATCATGATGAACTTGTTCTATGAGTGGTTTAAATCATATTCCTTTCTTTGCCAGAGGTGTGCAGCTAACAAAGGTATACCCTAACTCTTCCCTGAGGGCCGAAGAAGGGAGGAAGCACATGTGGGTACAGTTGAATGAGTAGCTCATTAATGGTTGGTTCAACCGAACAAAGTCCTAGTCACGTTTCCCGGCCCATCTACACACTCGCTGACCTTTCATTCATGCTTTCTCAGACTGTTCAATGTCACAGAGGTGTCATGTTATTTTCCCTCTGTTACATTAGCACCAATGTCACGTGTTCTATACTATACAACCACAGCTTTTAACGACCCTAGAACATTTTGAACTGGTCCTAACCCAAAGCTCCCTAGCCGCAGCACGAGAGACTCTTTTTGAAGAAAACGGTACAATGTGACACCACTCTGACCTATGCCAGACTGAGAAAGTGTGTAGATGGGCCGGGAAATGTGAACAGAACCCAGAACAGCGTGCACATAAAATTTCCACATAAAAAAAAAAATTTGTTACACATGGTCATAGTGAGGAAAACAAAAACAATCTGAGAAAGAATATGTGAAAAGTAAAGAAAGTTAGAAGTGTAATACAGAAAAAAAAAATTTCAAATGCAATCTTGATACCAATTTTAGGTTATCAGTGTCAGATTTGGTCTTTAAAAAAAGAACAGGACAGAAAAATTACCACCGGTGAAAGAAGAAGTTTTAGAAAGGCTGCAAACAAAACTAGAAGAATTGTGTGAGAAGTAAAGAGATTAGAAGACAAATTGGAACAATACTCTTTTCAGAAAACAAAGACTAAATAAAATGGTACGACCGAATAGCAAGTATAAACCAAAAGATTCTGGCAGCAGGAGCATACAACATCCAAATGGAAACAGAAAAAAAGCAGATGCGAGACCTAGAAGAAGATGGATTGAAGGAGTTACTGATGCGTAAAAACTTACAACACAGCATAACAAGCAACCTTTACACCCCTGCTCGACTACCTTTTATCTATTGAACTGCAACTTCTCACAAACACACACAGCACAGTTATTGACAAAAGAACCTTAAAGAAAAATATACAAGCAAAAATCACAGGAAAACAAAGATAAGGAAGCAATTCATAAGGAAGCAGAAGAGACAAACTGATTTGATTTCAACATCCTTCTGTGTATCATATGTCACACAGGCCTCAGTCTGTTCTCCCATCGCACACCAGTAATGATAAAACAGAGACAGACAGATTAAAAACATATTATTTTTCTACAAAAAGAAGAAAAGCAGAATTTCAGTCATCTGGATGAAGATTCGAGATCACAGTATTCAGGACAAGGCCATACTGGATCTGTCTCTCTTCTCAATAGCCAATGAAAAGTCTTCATATTGTAGGTACCCATTATCAATCAACAACCACTGCAGCAAGTCTGAGATGAAGGAAAATCATGACACCAACATGACAGAACAAATGTGAATGGCAACATCAATAATTTATTGACATCGAATACAATAAGAAAAAAAAAAATTAAAGCATGGAAATTACAAGTCTACAGAAAGTACATGAGAAGTGACTGAAAATTGGTGGAATACTTAAGGGCAATGGATAACAATTTTGACAATTTAATTTTAAAAAATAATACACATACAATTCTAATTGTGGGGTCTTCTTTTCATTCTCCCTGCCAGTGGTTTTCAGTTGCTTCTGGGCATCTTCTGTACAAGCTTCTATGAAAGCTGTGGTGCCACACATTTCTTCTACTTTAACCCTTTAGCTCGGTTTCTACTAAAATTCAAAACAGAACAGGGATCTCTCTACTGCTTGTGGAGTCTATGAAAGCTGTGGTGTGATGCATGTTTTCTACTGAGTGATTCAGCTCGGTTTCTACCAGAATTCAAACTGCCCAGAACAGGGATCTCTCTACTGCTTGTGGAGTCTATGAAAGCTGTGGTGTGATGCATGTCTTCTACTGAGTGATTCAGCTCGGTTTCTACCAGAATTCAAACTGCCCAGAACAGGGATCTCTCTACTACTTGTGGAGTCTAAGAAATAATTTCTTACTTTACAAGAATAATCAAAACATGCAAATGGGTGGGAACAGATTGTGAGAGGGTCACATGTGTAAGCTGTATATATAATTCAGAAGTGTTTGTGTGTAGCATATGTTGTGGAGTGAGGTTTGTGTGATGTTATGTTGTGTGGGGGTATTTTGTGTTTATAAAATACTGTGGGGTGACGGTATGTGGGTGTGTATTATGCGTGGCTGGCGTATGCATGCACTGTATCCGAGTGGCATATGGTTCTACTTGCACATATGTAGCGCATCCTGGCACCCAGTTGTTTGTGATTTTGTTGCATCAGTTATTATTGATCACATGACAAAAATTTCAGTGCGATAAAATTAACATCATTTCTTGTCACAGCCAGGTCTAGACTTTTCCTATTCCAAATGACATAATTTGATTGTGAAACTGCCAGACAACAGATGTCAACTAGCAAATACCAATGACATATGTAACACACATTTGCAGACTTGTTGTCAAGTTTTATATGTAATTTGTATTTATTCTTATACTGTTGTTACAAATGACATAATCTAATTGTTACAATTCATGCCAGCATGACGGTGACCACATCACCCACTGACTGCTGGTGTATAAAATATAGGTCCAGCCCTATATGCCCAGTCACCTGAAGGTGTGGAAGGGAACCTTTACAATGCATAACAATTTGAAATGTTTTACTGATGAAAAATATTAAAAACGTAAATTATTTTTGGATTTTATCTATTCAGAAAACTGACACCTACAAAGAAATATTGTCAACAGAATTGAAGGAGGTTAAGCCAACTGACAGGGCACATCATGATGATGACAACTATGGGCTCTCCTGTAAACTACGGCCAGTAGACAACAGTTGACAGCCGGTTAGTCGGAGTTCTGTCCCCTGGCTGCAGTGCAATTACGGACTGGAGAAGCCACGAATCAAAAAACAAAGTGAGGTCGAAATGCCTGGCAGAACTCCCGCTGCGACGCATTACCGAGTGGATTAGAGGGAAGGAAACAAGTGACATAATTACTGTGTGTTGGCGATAGACAGTGTGCAGTGCCCTACTGTCGTCATACTGTTAGGGTTTGGGTTAGGGGTAGGGTTAGGTTTAGGTTTAGGGGTGGGGTGTGGGTTAGGGTTAGGGGTAGGGTTTAGGGTTGGGTTGCTATGTTGAGTTTCTGCAAAGACGAAATGCGGTGACACTAACCGCAACGCTAACCCTAACCCAAAACGTGATTATAGCAGGGCAGTGCACGCTGTCTATCGCCTACACACAGTAATTGTGTCAATTGTTTCGTTCCCTCCTTTTCCACTCCGTAATTGCACTGTAGCCAAGGGACAGAACTCCGACTAACCGGCCGTCTACTGTTGTCTACCGGCCTTAGTTGACAGGAGAGCCCAACTATGACATCCTATCACAGTAAAGTAACTGAGGTTACAGAAGATAAGGTTCACTATTTTTAAAACAGCTTAAATAAATGTAAACATAGGTGCTTTGTCTTGGATTGAAATCTCCATGGATGACATTTAAAAAAATTACCTTGGCTCACAGGTAGACGGACTTTAAAATGGGTACCAGGTAAAGTACCGAGAAGTAAAGGCGGCCGGTGTAATGATGACCATATCATCTATAACATGCTGATTGGTCTGAGCATGGAAAAGGTCCTTTACTTACTTATAAGTACTCTTAGATAGACCATGCTGGTTGTGCAGTAACTTGCAAGACAACAGCCTAATTAAGCGAATCTACGACAAACGTTACATTTTTGAAAACAATATGTGATACTACAGATGCGCAGACTTCAAATGCCTAGATCAATTTGTTCTAGCAAATAATACTTGTTCAACATATCACACTTAACATGTAAGAATCAAAACATTTATCAAATTTATATTTGGTCATTTAAAAAAGAAAAAAACAGGGTTTTGATGGCACATTTCAATTGTAATTAATGAAGTGTACACCAAACTAACTTAAGTGCTAATCAATTTTCATGTCTTGAGTAATCAACAGTTTTTAAAATGATAACTATTAATTTGCTTGGCCACTGCTATCTCTCTGTCAAATGTTAACTTGAACTATTTCATACTTTAACAACTAACACAGCATCATAAACTGTTCATGTTAACTGTTTGTATTCAGGAATAATTCAATATTTAGGTCAGGGAAAGACTGTTCATTAAAGTTTAATATAAATGATAAATTGCTACTTGCTAGCCGTGGTCAGTTTATTCCTGTAGCATCACAGTCTTCAAATAGGATGACAAATAAACCGCAAGTTAGCCAATGGGACTTAAGAGAGGAGGAAAACAGTTTAGAGGATGACCACAAAACATTACAATTTACAGCTACAGTGCACTTGAGGAAATCTAAACTTACTGCCTCCAAAAGACAGCAGTGCCTGACTAAAGGAAAAAGTATAGACTAATGAATGTTGAACACATTTTGTGTTGTCTAATGTGTTCTATTTTTCACTCCTCTATTTCTGCAAGTTAAAATAAAAACCTGCTGAATCATTACTTGTAGATTTAGCAATGACGAAAAGGATTTTCCAGCACTGGCCATTTCTGTGTCTTCAAACAACACAGTGAGGACTGTAACTCAAGATGTACCTTGGGTAACAGAGGTCAGGGAGGACATTTGTTTACTCAGTTTTCCCACTCTGTTGGAATGTGGGAGAATAGCTGTTGTTACTAATGGTGGTCCCGCGACGATGAGGAGGTAACATGGGTTATTCAGGCTTTCCCATAGGTTGGAGTATAGGGGAACAGCTGTTCCTTAAGGTGATCCTCTTAAGCTGGGGTGTGAAGAATATTTGTTCTTACGATGCTGGAGTATGGAAGAAGACTTTTACTCAAGGTGTTCCTCTCACTCTATTAAAAGATAATGTTTATTACTACAGGGTTTTCCTCTTTTGCTGGACAATGAAATGATGTAACACTTGTAAAGTGTTATTTTGATGTCTGGGTATGGATCAAGCTTATGTGCATGTAACTGCTGTCCACAAATACGACAAACAGAAATAGTAACACATCAAATATAAATCAACTAGCAACAAGTACAGCATTTAATTCATAATATAATCCAAATGCAGTGATTTAATATACAGTGACATAAAAGTTAAGCTTTCAATTTATCCTGTGTAAAAAAAAAAATAAGAGAAAAAAAAAAAAAGAAAGAAAAACATATTAAACAAAAACCAAAATGACTTGAAAGAATATCAGAAAGTGACAGAATGCAGGTCTGCACAATCTTCAGCGTCAACATCCTCTAGCATACATCCATGACTACAGATTTGTGTGTTCTATCCCAATGATGTCACTCTTATGGCTAGCAATAATTTGGAAATCAAGAAAAAAGGAAATCCATGAAGACACATGGATGTGTACTTGACTCTCTCCCTCTGTGACTGAGCAGAGTCCTTTGTCCTTTAGTTTGACTTTTTCTCAGCTTCACTGTATGCGGGTGGTGGACCACTGTAGTTAGGATAGGCTGGTGGGGCCATCGCATGGGCAGCCGGGGCATAGAAGTTATGTTGGTTGGATGGGTCATAGTAGGCGCTGGCTGCTGCTTCCTGGGCCTTGGCATCTGGGGATTTGATACAAGAACTGTGATGAACCTGAAACTTACTGCTATTGTTTGAGATATTAAAGTGTGAATGAGGTCAAGATTCTAGAACAGGTCAGTACTTGTTATATAAGCTCATACTGTGTAATATAGGGCATCTCCATCGCAAAGCGGTCAGGCTGTTTGCCTCACTCGCTGAATGTCATAGGTTTGTTTGACTTTACCATTCAGTTTGTGAGTGCAGATTTTACGGAGATGCTGGTGCTAAGGAGTTCCTGCATTGTGTGACTTTCTTGGCAGACAGCTAGCTGTTTTATAGAGACTGAACCATTTGAGATAAAATCAGTGACAAGAAGCTGATCCTCTCACCTTTGATACCATCTAATTGTTGATGTTTTTTAGAGATAAGCTCTTGGGAGTGCACAGGCATTTTAATGATCTGTCTCCCCACCTCCTTTTCCACAATAACTATGCACCATGGTGGTACAGTGGCTGGCACACTTGCCTGCCTCTCACGTGTTTGCGTGAATTCCCACTGAGGCCTACATTTTAAAAAAGAAAGTTGATTAGGCTTTCAGCTCAAACTGGGTACCAACCAGGAAATGTTTTAGGAAGTAAAGGCACCCAACATGATACTGACTGATTTCACCAATCAAGTGTTGACTGCTATCTACAGACTCTGGACTATCAAAATATTCACACAATAAATTTGTGTAAAACAGGCTGCTTTAAAAAAAAAAAAAGTGTTGTGATTTTTCCATCATTCCATGGGAAAAATATCTGGCAAACTCAAGACAGACTTGCAAAATGTGTTCCAATATTTGTTCTGCTGCAATGGCATTATTCGTCTTCTTCTATCCCCCCCCCCCCCCTCCCCACCAATCAGGCTAAGTCACCCTATGTTTTGCTAAATGGGGCAATCTAGAGATCCATTCGAGTCCAAAGTGTCTCGTTTCCATTCATTTGGTGAAGGCATGCCCAAGGTCCAGTTCACATCCATGAAGTAAAAGTATTGCTTTGAGTTCACACTATCCTTTTCCAAGCTCAAAGATGCTGATCTGCTGTTATCTGCCCCAGTCTGCTACAATGACACTACCCCTTCCCACCCACACATTCTTGTGCTCTAAAAGAAGCTGGGATGTTAATAATCATGTTTATATAAAAAAGACCTGGGAATATTTTTAAACACAATAATGAATGTTCATTAACACAGATATTAAAATAGAACTACAATGTTGGTAAAATGATTCTTACCATGCCCGTTCATCATAGGAGCTGAAGGTGATGGGTATGCCAAGTTTGGATCCACTCCGGGGTATGGAGGTGGAGCTTCACTCATGAACACGGTCTGGGCTGAATGGGGAGATATACAAATAATCAGTTTCACCATTATTAGGTAAAAGATCTTTTATTCCTCTTTTTCTAAGATATTAGTTAGAAATACAAAAAATAAAAATTACTAAACTAAAAATGTTTAATTCTAATGTCAAATCAGTACTATTGTATGGGGCAAAAACATGGAGAACAACCAAGGCAATTACTAATAAATTACAGACATTCATTAACTGGTGCCTGCGCAGAATAGAGGGAATTAAATGGTATGATAGAATAACTAATGTAAAACTTTGGGAGAGAACTAAACAGGCTCCAGTGGACCAAGAGGTGAGGAAAAGTCACTGGTGTTGGAAAGGACACACACTGAGAAAACAGGAGAACATCATAACTACAATGTCTTTGCATTGGAACCCACAGGAGCATTGGAATAAAGGGAGGCCGAAAAACACATGGAGAAGAGAGCTGGAGAATGAAGTTAGAAAGATGGGGAGGACATAGAGAGAGCTCCATGCAATGGCGAAGGATAGAACGACTTGGTGTGAGTTGGTTGAGGGCCTATGCTCCATTGGGGGATAGAAAGGCAGAAGAAGAAGAGATGAATGCTCCTTCTCCTTCTTGTTCACAGGCTGTAAGCTCTAGAGGAAACATCTGGCTGTTTATCCACTTCCAGACATTGGTCTTGCTCTAGAACTTTAGTTTTGCATGCACATCTGTTTTACAGATTTGGCTAACTTGTATGCACGGTTAGGTCTCACCTCTCAAGTAGATGCGCTCTGACTTCAAAGTAAACACATCTAAATAATCACATTTGAGGACATGCTTGTTAGGGGAGACAGGGGGTCTATGCCCCCCCCCCCCGGGACCTCGAAAACCACATGAGGAGAGAAAAAAGCTAAAATGAGACAGTGAGAGCTGCAGGCATCACACAATTACAAATGAAAACCAATAGGAAAGGACAAGTACAAGTTATGGGATACATTGTCAGAAGTGTAATACACAAACTAGCCTTATGTAAGGAAATGTTAGGAAAGAGAGACACAGGTAGAGAGAGGAAGACAAAGTATTAACTTTTTGGCAATTAAAAAAAAAAAAATATGCAACACAACTTTATTAAAACATCTACAACAGGAGGAATCAACTGCAAATGAGAGGAGGGTCTGGACAACTGTATACCCTGAGAGGAAAAGCAAACACACTTTAAATTTGGTTGCAACTAATACCATCAGTTTAGGAACTCTTCACTGGCTAGTGGCAAAGAGAATGGAGCATGAACTAAGATGTCCCAAATGAAAAGATGAAAGTTCTTGACTAATTTATTCATTCATTCATTAACAGAGAGGAGTGATCTCTCATGTCTTTTCCAGATCAACCACATAAAGAAGATTTTTATTATTATAACTATTATAAATATTGGAAGAGGTGGTGGCAAAGGGTTTATCGAGCCAGCCTCTCCACACAAACAATGGCTGACACACTGCCTTCGACGCAGTTCCATCCACTACAGTAGAAAAACCAAGTTTAGATAAGAACACAAGTCATTAAAAACAATGATCCATTCTCAGAGGTTCTGCCTAGTGATCATGTGAAACCCAACTGAAAAACCATGACATGACTTCAGCACAGCAACAGTGCCTGACTTCACTTTCAGGTAGGAAAGAAACAGAAAGCAATACAGGAACTTGTCATCTCATCTCAAACTTATAACTTTCTTCCTCTTTGGTCTTCTTCAGCCTTCTTCCCCATGCTTATCTCCATGTCCAGTCTCTGATATGTCGTTCTTACATGCAACATCTAGTGATTAATCCTGAATTGTCTTTCTAGAAACTTAAATCACAACTCCATTCACCTGACACATACTACTCACGTGGTGGAGCATTTGGAAATGTGTCATACGGCACCCAGGAATAGAAAGAGTTCTGTGGAGGCTCATATGCAGGAGGTGGGGCTGCATAAAAGCCTGCTGTGGGTGGTGGGGAGTAGGGAGGTGGATTTGGTGGTCGATTCCTGGAGGCTGGGGAGGGGACAAAAAACATTTTAAGCCACACTAAGCATTATTTTAATTATGGACTTAATAATTATTATAATATATTAGCAATTTCTCCAGGTTCTGGACTAGACAATTCTTTTGACTGTTTTGGTTTCCATGAAACATGACCTATTCTTTTGACTGTTTTTGTTTCCACGAAATATGACCTATCTTTTCACTGTTTTCGTTTCCATGAAATATGATCTACTTTCAAAAACTTAAAAAAAAAAAATACCAGGCCTCTTCTTCTGTACATCCACACCTCAGAGACTCTTTCTTTTCTTCTGCGTTCATCCGAAGTTCTAATTGCATTGTGCCCGTTTACAGCATGGCTGCGATATGTGCACCTTTCGGCCAACACGTCCAACTTCTGCGGGCATTTGTAGATCGGGTTAGCCTTCCCGATGAGACTCAGTTTGATTTTCTAGCTGCTTGTTTATAGCCCAGGCTTCTGCACCATACAGCAGGGCTGAGTATACATACAATCTGACGATACACACTCTTAATGAGCTGTCTATCTCTCTAGTAGCTGTCAATAA
Source organism: Candidula unifasciata (assembly GCA_905116865.2). Lineage (NCBI taxonomy): Eukaryota > Metazoa > Mollusca > Gastropoda > Stylommatophora > Geomitridae > Candidula > Candidula unifasciata. Next base: position 474,062 of record CAJHNH020000336.1, on the reverse strand, counting down.
TTGTAGCACCATTTTGAAGATATTTTCAGCCCTTCTTGTTCTCTATTTGTTTCTTGTTTTCACAACTGTCATCATCTGTTATTATATGACTAAGAAAGGAGAAATGTGTCACTTGTTCTAATTGCACAATTTATTGCCTGGTATATTTCGCTGTATCTCCTGGTAAAAACAGGCAGTCATGTTTGATCGTTGTTGAAATTGTGCTTCAGATATAAAGGATTCACTTATTTGATCCATTAATGTAATTGTTACTGTAGTATGCACCTGACGAGATACAGCGAAATATGACAGGCAATAAATTGCGCAATCTATTGTTTGTATCTTCTCTGTTCAAACTTGTTCTAATATCTCTCAGTGTACTGTTATATTCAATTCTGGCTGCACCTTTGTATTTTTTATTATCAACTTTTTAAATTATTTTATTGTCATTTTACTGTTAATGTTTAAATTATATTCTGCACTCCATCCGCTTACTTGCTCCACTAGATACTGTAACTCCTGCTCACTTTCTTCTATTAACAATATATCATCAGCATAAGTCTAATTGTTTATATTCCTTCCAGGCAATTCTCTGACTTGTTTACAAATATTTTCTGTATACAAGGCTTGGAATAGCATTACACTTTTCCTATTTTGTTATCTCTATCTCTGGCAAGTTGATAATATCCAGAATAATCTTTACAGAGGCAGACAAACATACAGATAAATAAACAAATATGGAAAATGTGCGACGGCAATGCCAAGTATTATTAGAGAGGATTAAAACCCATGATAGACAAGGAAGAGAATGTTATACTGCATCAGCATAAGGAGGGACAGATTCAGATAATGGCGCAGACCCACTGCGGACGAGATGCCACAATTAACCTGTTACAACAGTAAAGGCTGTGATAGCATGTTAAGAAATCTGCACTCAGTTCAATCCCAACATAAAGACTTAACTATTTTTCTGACTTCAGGGTGTACCCAAAAAAAAAATGGACACAGAATGCAGTCTCAGCAAAGCCAATCACATACACAGACATTCAATGCAGATGAAGAAGAGCCAATAAAGTCCAGCACAAGGAGTGCAGTTCATCGCCGATAAAACGGCAGTTACAATACACCAGTAGCTGCACTCGTAATTAAGAAGACACCACCCATTCTCTGGCAACAGGATCCCCCACCATTTTCTGAATCTGCAGTTCACAACAAAGACCCTATTGTGCACAGTCAAAAAAAATCATTCAAAATTAAATCAGCAGCTCACAGTGTCACATCATGCACTTAACTCAGCAGCTGGGCGATGGCACTATATCCAACTAGTGAGTGACAAAAATGAGTGTTTGGAAGGTCTGAATGTAAGATGAGCATGTGTCCCATTTGTGAATCTTTTAACAATCAAATTTGTTGTAGTTCACCATTACACCGCTTACTGTTCAGCAATTTAATCCATACAGAAGATCAGCCCTCACAGCACTTTTAGTGTGCTTGTCATGGTAATTTTGTAACACATGTTAACAATCCACCCAAAACAAAACAAAATAAAACAATACAAACAAAACAATGAAAACCTAACAGCAAACATGGTCAAGGCACAGAAACTCCATCAACTTACCTAGAGATGCAGCCGTCAGCATGGCCTTACCAAATTCAATGGCACCTCCATGGGTGAAAAACATCTTGAATTTGGCCTCTCCTTGCCAGTTTCCTGTGAAAAAAATATTAGTACATACTAAGGAAACCTGAACCTTGAATATTTTTTTATTCAGAGACACATATTACAAATATGTGTAGCCTATCTAAACTGTCCAGGTAGTGATCAGTTTATCAAGTAAACTAAGCAAAAAACCCACTCACTACTTCTGGGTTATCCTGGATCTGCAAAAATATCTTCCCCCAAGTCTGTACAGCCCAGCGTTTTTTTGCTTTATTTTTAGTCCTCTGATCTGAACAAACTCTCATGTGCTTGATATTTGCAAGTATTTTACGTATAAGCACGTTCACCACTTAGGCATTACCGCCATTTTGTGTTTCTCAAATATTCATGTTTATTTTCATATTAATCCCATTTTTATGGCATAAATTTGTTTATTCATCAGTGGTTTCATGGTATTTGACTACACACTATGCCCTAATGCAGAGTATACACAGCATTTTATGAGCTTGTTAAGTACAAAGACAGCTGCTCATATATGTGTGTGTGTGTATATATATATATATGTGTGTGTATATATATATATGTGTGTGTATATATATTACACAGTATTCCAATAATGTTTATAAGAGTTCTTTATATATATAAATATATACACACACACACACACACACACACATATATATATATATATATATATATATGTGTGTGTGTGTGTGTGTGTATATATATATGTGTGTGTGTATATATATATATATATATATATATATATATATATATATATATATATATATATATATATATATATATATATATATTGTGTGTGTGTGTGTGTATGTATATATTTATATAAATAAAGAACTCTTATAAACATTATTGGAATACTGTGCAATAAAAAAAAAAAAGGAGGAGTAAAGACATTCTTCAAAAAATAAATAGCGCCATGTCTTGAAAACGGAAATACTCTAGCTATAATAATAGTAGTAATGGAAGACATAGTTCCTGAAAAAAAAGGCAAGGTTTATATAACAAAAGTGTGGGCACAGAACAATAAAGATATCTTGCACAGGAAGATGTGTGAAACAGGGGAACTAGCTTAAAAAAAAAAAAAACCAGCAGGATGCGACAAGAGCAACGCTCTAGAAAAAGGACCCCTGCTACTTGATGATGATTGCTCTCCAAAGTGTATCTGAAATCGGTTGTAGTAGGTCTGTTACACACACAACATGTCACATTAACAACATGCAGCTGATTGTGTTAATAACAAAATGTACGACACAAAATATGACTGTCCGTACCATATGGCTCTGCAAGGATCCGACCCTTGATGTAGTTGGACCCAAAGATAGGCTGCTCCAGCTCTACCTCCCTCATCAACAAGAACGGGAAAGAGAATGACTGCAGGCTATCTTTACCATCCTTGTTGTTGAAGATCACCTGAAAATAAGATAACTCAGTGATGAGCCTATTTCACAATTTTTAAAAAATCAAATTTTAAGTATGCAAACACATTGCATGCCTATGTAGGTTTGAACCACCTGACGGCCTACAGTCTAGAACAGCTCACTAAACCCATATGTGTGTGATCATATCAGAAAGGTAACATATAGCACACAATACTGGTACAATCAGAATTCGAATTCTGCATTTGCTGCTGAAGATAGGGACAATGTGCAAACAGCAAACATCCGAAGTGTTAATGTTGGTTTTTTTAACTCATAAGACAGCAGATAAACTGCAACAGATGGCTTGCTTGCTTCTTGAAAAAACAAAAAGAATAATTTGATCACGTTCAGGCTTTTTAGCTATATAGCTGCTGCCTATATTTGCGACCTTTATTAAGTTTGATTTGCTTGAATATGGTTTCCTTCGGTTCCAATTGGTTATGATGGCAAAAATAGGAATGATTAAAAAAGGGTATGGTACTTCTCCAACCAGAGGAAAAGAGAAGACAGTAATGAAGTTTGTTGAGCTACCACCACACTCACAGGAAGAGGAAAGACAATAGATTAATGAATAAATTTCAAAGTTTCACTGATTGTTTTTTTTAAAGATGTATGAATGTATCTGTTTTATGTGTGTATGCATGTGTATGAATGCAAGAAAGTATGTGTGTATACGTGTATGCATACATATATATTTATAGTATGCAAGTGTGTGTAAACATGGGAATGCAAGCGGGTGTGTGTACAGTTTATACGATTGAACGAGAGTGTGTAAGCAGGTATGAGTGTCTGTATACATGTTCTATGTGTATGCGTAGATAGGTAGGGATGTATGTGCGTGCGTGTGTGTGTGTGTGTGTATTTATGCATTACACATATATATATATACATATATATATATATACATATGAATACAACATGTTTTATGGATAAAATACAATTGCTGTGTGAAGGATGAGCGACTAGAAGGACCGAATGCAAGAGGGGCCTGCAAGCCCAATTTATGACCATTTGAAATGAAAAGTTTGTTCATCTGTTCATTTTTCTCATGGATCTGGTTTATCTAACCCCTGCCTCATGTCCTCCTAGCTACAATGAATGTTTCAGAGGTATGTTCTCCTACCTCTGTAGATCTGAGGATATCTGATGGACATCAGAGGTTTAGCTGTTGAAGTAATACTGATCCTGTTTAGAAAAACACTGAGCACCATGCCAACACCAATTAACACAAATTTTCTAAAGAAAGTTCTTAGTTCTTGCTGCCTACTTTTATTATTTATAACACCAATGCTTTACCTCTTGCTCCCACTGTTACTGCTACTATAACTACTTTTAGCACAATCACTACATGCTATGTCAGTTTGTAAAGTTACTATATTTTATGGAAATAAAACAGCAAAACAGAATAGCAAAATCACAAGAAGGGAAATAACGAAGAGAAAGAAAAGAATGTGTATGTGTGGTGTGTGCGTACATGAGATTGGGTGGGTGGGGGACTCTTGTCAGAATCCCATGCAAACAATGTCACTGTGAGTCACTAGTTGTCTTTGAAAATACAATCCTAGGGAGGTACATAGCGGGCAGAAGATACATTTACAGAGAGGAAGGAGAGAGTATTCTCCATCCCCACGTAGGACAATTGTTTATTTTTTATTTTGAATCCCCTCCTTGGTTGTTGCCGGGGGTCCTAATATAATCTAACAGTTGAACGAGTTTTCTGGGACTTCTCCACGGGTGATCCTCATCAGAATGGTGGCACTTTGTATCACCGGGTGTTTTTTGCTCAGTGTGATGTCCTAGTGGGGTAAAAAGTCAGTCAGGAAGGAGAGTAAAGATAAGGGTTAATATTCTGAGTCTCAACCCACTCATGTCCTTCACAAAAGTAAAACATGGGAGTCTGGCATAAGGTATAAATAAATAGACAGCACTGCATTTTACCTCAACAGAAAAAAAAAAGTTCTTAAACTCTGGATAAACAGATATATACTGAAAGGTAATCCTCCCTAACGGCCACCGAACATACCTGTAAAAACTGACAATCTGCAATGTAAACCGAACCAGATCTGCACAAGCCAGTTGTGGACACCATAACCACTTACATACTCCATCTCTGACCAAAGTCAGTGCTGCTATTCAATAAGAGAATGAACTTCAGACTAAGAAAACAGGATATGGGTAATCTATCACTTTGTGCAGAGATAGTATACAGGTGGTCTATCACTTTAATTAACACTAAGATTACATACACATAAAGACTCAAACACTTACTCTGTGAGTAGTTAGATAGACTCTGCCATTCTTCTTGCCTTTCAGCGGTGTCACAGATGCTGGGCCTTCAAATGTCAGTTCAATGCCATCATAGTAAATTAGAATTCTGAAATAAAAAGATCACAGGAAATTTATCATCAATGAGCAGTACTGACAGATGACCAAAAAACAACAAAATGACTTTATAATTTATTTGGTAGGGGAAAAGTCTAGGTCCTAAAACATAGACAGACTAGGTCACTATGTGGTGGTTAGTGGTGCCTTCCAGCATTGCTGTCCGTATGATTAACACCTCAATAATGAGAATCAGACGAGTGTAAATCCTGAAAACACTGTTCAATAGCATCACTGTCATATCAGGGCAACCCTAACAATTACAAAGTAACTTGCAGTGCAATGCTGAGACAGGCATGGCATATTTAACTAGCCCATTACTCGGGGAGGGAGTAGTCGTGGCATTGGCGGCTAAAGGGGCGCCTGCAGATTAAAAGGTCATGGGTTTCCACACTGGCGGAGCCGGACTTTTTTTTCTCTTCAAAAAATGACCCTGACTTCCAGGTTGACCCAACTTTGAGTGGGTACCAGGAGCAGTCCTAAGAAGTAAAAGCGGCTGGCGTGATGCTCAGCACATCACCCACCAAGCGATTATCGGTCTATAAAGATATAGGTCTAGCCCTGGGCTATCATCAGAATAACGGCTACATATTATGGTGGCCAAAAACACACCCAGAGGAAGCTGCACGATGCGGTAGCTGCTGCTCATGAGTCCCAGCCATCTAATCTAGCCCCACTCCGCGTCACAGGAAAAACTCTCAGCGGCGAGTTTAACTTGGCGGTTCATTGTGTTTTGCGACATCATCACCGGAAATGTATCATACTTTTGCTATTTACATGTGAATGAAGCCCTGTCGGGGTGTGTTTTGGGCGCCATATTATGTGACCGCCATTCGGAGGATAGCCCTAGCCCTGTATTTCCAATATGCTTTAAAGCGTGGAAAAGGGACCTTTTACTATTCCTCGGGGATTGGGGTGGGGTGGGGGGGGGGGGGGTGGCAAGACCTGTAGATAAGAGGATAATGAGGTCACCACACAAATGATGTGGTGAAAAGTAGCAAAATCCTAAAAGAAAAACAAACAAAATGATTTTAAAAAGGTGGATGTGTTGGCCGAAAAGTGCAAATATCGCAGCTACGCTGTACTTGGACTAAAAGTTGGACTGAATCAACAATAAAGAAGAAAGTTATTATTTACGAAAACATAAACAGAGCAACTGAGGTTATGTAGTACCATGGTATGAGTCCCTGTCACTGTAGTGTCTTATTTATGCTGCAAACAGAAATAAGGAAATAAAAAAAAGAACTCATTCTCTACAACTACAATCATGACAGTGACTCAGTGACTCACTAGCGCCTGCCCTGGTGTTTAACTGTTGATGAAATGTTCAACTCACAAAAAACAATATAGCAATAAATGAATAACTAGGTGTTATTTGTTTCCTTATGATGCTGTGTAAACTTACCTTTCACCAGCAAAAATCAGAACTCCTCCCTGGGCGTGCGCCGTGTTGATAGACATGTTGTAAGACTGGATAAACTGATCAAAAGTGCGTCGTTGAAGTAAAACTGTTTCCTTTTAGGCATCCAACTTTGTTGTGATGACGTCACTAGCCGGATGTGACCTCTGACCCTGAGCCGATTCGTAAACATTCAACTAACAAATATGTAATACTGCTATTATTTTTCTGGTTATATGCACACATTATTACACTTTTCGTCAAAATGACATCAGTACAAATAATAATTTTACAATCTACAGTACATATATTATCAAACGTGCACTGACACCGGGATTTCTTCTTTTTTCCAGAATATTCGCCAAATTAATTATTTATGACCTTCTACGCATCACATTTTAAAGGACATTCTAGACCAGCAGTTCTCGAAGTGCCCGGACGGAAATTACGCTGAGGTGTGAATGTATGCATGGGCGCCAGTACCTTAGGGATCATGCCCATTTTTTTTTTTTTTTTGCTGAGTGCGAAGGTAGTAAATATGTCGAATCTAATGCTACTTTCATGAACTAAATTCCTTACGTGTGTGTGTGCGTGCACTCGTGTGGGTGTGTATGTATGTGCATGTGTGTGTGCATGTGTGTGTGGGTGTGAATATGTGTGTTTGTGTATGTATGTATGTATGTGTGTGTGTGTGTTCAATGCTAATTGTCGAATAAAGAATCGATATCACAGCACTCGGGACACACCAATAAGCGCTCAGTCCCCATCTTCAGCAGCAAACGAAGAGTTCCGATTCCGATGGCACAAGTAACTGGCTGATTATATATACGTCTCGCCCTTCCCTTGAGTGTTGGTTGTGTGTCAGATTGACTGGTAACTCCTCGCAGAGCAATTCACCTCAGACCGTAATGATCTATTTACGCTTTCGCACTGTTCACTCGCTCCTAGAGGGTTCTCACAACGTCTAGCTTGTCATACATCAATTTACCACCAAGAGGTGCAGAACGGATCAGTATATCTGCTTGCTCATTTCCCAACACACCGGCATGACATATAGAGAATATCCAAAGGATGCTAACTACCCGGGACCTCCAAAGTGATGCTTACCGCTCTGCACGGGGCATAGTTGCTCCGCCTTTCTCAACATGCTCTGTGAGTCAGTGACCATCACGGCATGTGTGTACAGCTGATTCTCAAGCCAGCAAAAGGCAGCAGTAACTGCCTCCACTTCCATTCTTAAACAAGGCGTTGTGATATCATTTGCCAGCCTTAGTTGCACTAAGCGACGTCCTTTCGCTTTTGCTATGAACCCCTATGCACTTCGTCCGCCCCTTAACACAATGTCATCTGTATAGCTAATAACATCACTTGAGCGGGAATTGTCATGAATCATTTGTTGAACTTCTGATTCTGCAGCGCTAGCTGGCCAGTCCCTGCACTTACGACACAAAATAATAAGAACCTTGCACAAGTCTGAAACTTGCTCTGACACTTTAGCCCACTCCTCACCTCGCACAAATTATCAAGCCTGCACACATGTCTGACTGTGTCTTCAGCTTGCGCCATCCAAGACCTTCCTCTTTTCAGTATGTGACCCTTAGATCTACCCAGGGCTTCATGCAAGAGGTGCTTCTTGTCTGCAGCTACTCTATGACTTTGCTTGCAGAACATTGAGCCTATAGTAGGCAGTGTAAGTATATATCGCATTCATACTACTGGGGTATCTCTTGTGCATCCCAGAATTACCTACATGGCTTTATTCTGAATGCGTTCAAGTTTCATGATCTGACTGTTTGATATGGTAAAAATTCCAAGTCCATAATCTATCACCAACAGGGTCACATGCTGGATCATTGTGAACTGCATTCTTTGTTCCATGTCCATTACTGCCATAATCTTGAGAGCATTGAGTCCTTTTTGGCAGTTCACCGCAACTGCCTCCACAGGATCCCTGAAGGAAAGGCTTCTATCATAAATTATACCCAGGTACCTCAGTTTGCTTTCTCTTTTTATGTTAGTGTTATTAACTGTGAGGCTTAGAACATTAGCTCTTTCAATTCTATTGTCCAGAGAGCTCCACAAAACTGCCGCCTTTTCTGAGTTTATGACAGCATCCATTTCTGCACACCAGTCGGTCACTTTGTCTACAGTTGCCTGTAGCTCTTGGGCTATCCGTTGCCTATTACTCCCCTGCCTATATGCAAGAATATCATCAGCAAATGTCAATATTCTTCCAACACCTAGTGCTTCAAGTTCTGTAATCTTGCTTGTATATACATAGAAGATCACTGGTGAAATTGCAGAACCCTGGAGTAGTCCCGGAGCGATATTATATAGTTCTGATGTCCATGTACCTAGGAGAAGATCAACGATACGTGAATGCAGGACAGCTGCTATCCAGTTCACAAACCAGGGGCAAACCCCCTTCTCCATTAGTGCAGATAGCAAAATAGCATACCTGACCCTATTGTAGGCATCCTCAAGATCTAGTGCTGCCACAACTGTCTCCTGTCTATTCTGGAAGCCCTATTGCAGGAGCTCTTCCCTTCCCAAAACATTTGTAGTTTAACAGCAATGATCTTCCCAAGTACCTTGCCAAAAGTATTTTGTCGGGAGATAATCCTGAAGCCGCTGAGTCTGGAATGATCTTTGCCTGGTTTTGGAAAGGGATTAGGTGGCTGTGATGTGGCCTAAGACGAATTTTTATATATTCTTGTAAATATCTTCCCTGCGACTGAGAGAAAAGAGTTGAACCGACTACTGATGCATTCAGTCCTGGCGATTCATTGATTCATCCTTGAATTCTTATGGAATTATTTCATTTTCCAATATTTGCAGGAAAATCAAAGGAAGTTTCTGTCTGGGTTTTTCGCCAGCTTTGTAGAACTCTGCAGGCATTACATGAGAGCGAAGAGCTTTACCATAAGAAAGTTAGCGAATTGCCTTCTGAGTTTCCTCTGGAGGAGGAGCTTCATAAAACGCCATGTTTAAAGGGACTTGTAGGAGGCTGCTGGCAGCGTCATTGTTAATAGATTTAGAATATTATTAAATGTTCAGTCCCTATTTGGAGAATGTATTCTTTATTTATGAGTAGTGTTTTCTCATCCGTTTAGAGGGGAAGAGGTAGCGCCGATGACGCCGATGGACAATAGACTGCCTTAAGTGTTTGACAGAAGGATTTTAGGCCACATCTGTCGATAAACTTTTAAATCTTATCTGTTTTTCTACTTAACCACGAAACCCTCCTCTGCCTAGTTTACCTCGCACCATTCACCGCATGTTGTAGAACGCATTGGATGTAGACTTTGGATCACTCAGAATGACTTTATGAAGGCGATGTTTCTCGGCCAGCAGCTCTTGTATTTCCTCAGAATTTTCATTGAATGTCATTTTTCCCTTTGTTTTTCACAGCAGGACACATAATATCTAAAGTAGTGCTATAAATATTTTTCGTTAACAGCGTCCAGTAAGATTCCTTGCACTGGCTATCAAGTGGTATAGTCTGGAGTTCATCTTTTAAGGTACCAACAAATGACTGCTGGATGGTTGTTTTCTTAAGTTTTTGTTGAAACTTTGGTAATTTTTATGGTTTCTTAACTTGATGACAAATGGTTAGCTGGATACGAATATTCAGTTTGGATACAGTGAAGCTATGACCTGTCCAGAATTCGGCTCTGCACTTGGTCACCCTAACATCCTGTCAGTCCTTTTTTCTTTTCTTCCTATTCAATAGTCAATGAGGTGCCAGTATTTTGATCCTGGGTGCATCCGTGTATGTCCTATTTCAGGTAGATAGTCAAAAAATTGTGGGATGAAAACGTCATGCTATATGCAGGTCTGGAGGAGAAGTCCATTACTGTTGCAGCGACCTACTCCGAACTTTCCAATAGTACTATTCCATGAGATGTTATCGGAGACAACTCTTGACTAAAGTCACTAAGAATAATAAGTTTTATCTGATTTTGGTGCTGTTGCTATGACTGCATACACTCCTTCATAGAACTGATCTTCCACATTATATTTGTTTGTCATCGTTGGTGCGTAAGCGCTGACATTGTAATAAGGGTATCTTCATCGCCATTAATCGGTCATCCCTTTGAGATTGGGGGGGGGGGGGGGGGGAATTCTCAATAGCTTGCCTACAGTTGATGTTTTGATAGCAAAGCCAACTCCTGCTTCTCGCCTGTCTTTAACTCTCCTCAAGCTACAAAAGAACGTGTAACCTGCGCCCTCTGCAGACAGCTCTCCTCTGTATGCAATCCTGGTTTTGCTCATGGCCGCCATGTCAACACTATCTGGTGAATTCTCTCTCGCGGACAAAGCAGTGTGACTATGGGGTGTGATTTTTTCCCGTTATCAGACATAGTACACAAATTCCAAGTGAGAAATGCCCCCCCCCCCCACCCCCAGTCCATCCCAGGTGTATGTCGATTGCTGGGATAGAGTACCCATCAGCCGTGTAAGCTGATTAGTTAGAGGTGAAGCAGGCAATGTTTTATGACACTTTTTATGACCCTCTTCGGGTCATGGAGGTGTGTGGTGCATTCCTAAAGAGGGCTGCTCAATCGATCCGGGGGCTGCCGAATGCCACTGTTGCTCCAGTCTGGTGGAAGACGATCTTATGGTCTGTGCCGCCTGTGTGCTGATTTACAACTACAACTGCCAGCGAACCCTCGCCTGTCGCTCCTCCGCTCGCCAATCGCCACAGGACATAAGTGAGTTGGGTGAAATGTAAGAAAGAGTGTCTTTCGCAATTAATTAGTTTAAAGTGACGAATTTTTTTTTTAATGTCGAACTCACTCTCTCGTCTCTATCCATATGGATCCGGTCGCAAGAAGAAGAAGAAGAAGAAGAAGAAGAAGAAGAAGAAGAAGAAGAAGAAGAGGAGGAGGACAAGAAGAAGAAAAGAAGAAGAAGAAGCAGCAGCAGCAAGCAGCAAGTTGAAGATAGGAAATTCCCAATTGAGCTGACAGTAAACAATAATGCACCACTTCCTAGAGATTACAGTTCAGGTATTGGCTTCCAGAGGCAATTTGGTCTTGTCTTTCACGCTTGTAACTTCATACAACTTTTTTTTAAACACTATACCTCAGGCCCATTCTTGTAAGTTTTGCAGTCCAACTAACCAGATTTTTGGTAAGAAGTTGCAAATCCTGATTTTTGATTGGGCACCATGGCCTACCTCCCACCTGCTGGCATACGTTGCCTTACAGACAGCAAAGTGTCCTACCTGCCCACGATGTCAGAGATACAAAATCCCGCCTACACGGACAAGATGCTGGATGCCATAAAGAAGAATGCCCAACACAGACCGACAGACACATCTTTACCTGTCAAAAGAGCTTACTCGGATGAAATTGCTTTCAAGCCAGCAAAAACATTTACAGAGTTGTGAGTAAGTTTTTTTTATATTAAAGTTCATAATTTCAGCACATACACAAAACGTCAGCGGTAGAACAAGAACATAACAAGAAGATCTTCTAATCTGATCTGCGATTATCTTGAGGTATGCACGAGCCCTCCAGATCTGAAGCACCCTTTGTACCACATGCTCTTCAAGAAAAAGGGCAATAGGCTTAAAAGGGGCAAATTATGGCTCTGTGGGGCAGCCTTACAGACATCCATCCAGGTGAGGAGTGGATACTAGCATCTAAAGAGCCCAATCTCACATTCGCCCGTGTCGTGACGGTCGATAGAAATTGTCGGGAGCACAATCCAGCTGCTGTCAATGCCGAGGTATGCGCACTTATCAGTGACATGTCAGATGAGACAGATGTGGTGATCTTCACAGACGTGTCCGTAATGCGAGGACACACGAGTGACATTTACAGCTCGCTCTTCAGGCAAAACAGCTCAGGGAGCCAGCGGTGCCTTCTCCATGACCACCAGTAGCATGACGATGGAGGTGATGGCGGTGACACAGGCTTTTATGTGGCTGGGATCACAGACTTCCCGCGTGTGTGTGCTGAGTGATTCTTTGAGCATGATTCGGCGGGTCGAGGCAGGCTGGTTACGCAGACAGTGGCTTGAGTCGTTGCAAAATTCTCCTGTGTGTGCAGTTACTTTCATATTCGTCCCAGGATATGCAGGCGTTGTTGGTAATGAGAGAGCTGATAGACTGGCAGGTGCTGCTTTAATTGAATATGGCCTGCCCATGGATCACGCAAACATTGTCATTGTCCTTAGAGAGAGAGAGAGAGAGAGAGAGAGAGAGAGAGAGAGAGAGAGAGAGAGAGAGAGAGAGAGAGAGAGAGAGAGAGAGAGAGAGAGGACGTTCTGAGGATCTTGGAAGCAACGTGTCCACATCACTGCTAAGAATACGCGAATTGGGAGTAAGGATCGGCACAGCCAAGCATGAGAAGCACACCGGACGCACACGAAGTCTTGTTAACCAACATAGGACTGGTACTATTAACCGCACGACGCTGATGAATATGTTGAGAGGGGAATCTGAGCGCCTATGGATGTGTCCGGAGTGCTGAGAAGATAATTTAACTCATAACTCAAGAACATCTTCTGTAGAAGTAATCTAAAAATGCACAGATCTATAAATGCACACATCTATAAATGCACTGATCTTTAAATGCGAACATCATCATTATTATTATGTTACTCGTCTGACGGTGAAAGCGTCAATGTCTGTCAGCCGTGTGATTTCAGTCTTGGATGTTCTGGATTGACTATTAATATTTCACCACACTACAGTCTTAGGAAATCCAACATCATAACTCTCATTCTGCCTCTGCTTCTTCTACCGCTAAACTTCCCAATAAACTCAATGTTTTCTAGTGCATTTCTTCTTCCTAAATGAGTATCTAAATGTTAAAGAAGTGTATGTAGCAGCATACAATTTCTCATCACAGTCAATATCAATCTTCTTCTGCACCTTCTTCACAGTTCGGCTGTGATATATGCACTTTTCATCCTAAAAACATTCTATTTCAGTAAACATAATTTGTTTCCTTTTACGACATGTTTTTTATGGAGCAGCCTCTCCCCCCGCCTCACCCCCCCCCCCCCCTAATATTCCAGAATCTGAAAATTTATGCAAATGCAAATATTCATTTATTGTCTTATAATTTTACTAGTTCTGGGGGAGATAATTATTAATATTTGAGCAGGCTAACAGTCAGATGAAAGGCCAGAAATGTGGATGGATGCCCAGAGGGAAGGGTAAGTATATGGCGAGCGGATGAATGAACGGTTGGTCAGATGATCGAATTGGGGGACGGACAGATGGACAAACGGAGTGATAGACAAATACCTGTGCACATTTATATACATCCTATATTTTTCTAGCCAGTCAGAGACGAGTCTCAGGCAACCTGTCTGTATGGGCTCCCCAAGTGACACATACACAGCCAAGGGCACATGGTCACATTGCAAGGCTGGGCAGCCAGATCTACGGAAACTGCCTTACGGTCTTCCCCCAAATAGCTTTGATGTGAAGATTCGGGCCAACTGGTTTGGTAAAGTGACACGTTTTGTAAATTCCTGATTGTTGACGTGAACAATATTAACACTTTTTGACGGTAGTCGTGAAACATTTATTTTATCGGGATTTTCCTGTCGAGCGATGATACTACCAGACTGTCCTCATGAAGTCTTCACATGGTTACAGGGAATCTTTGACAGACTTTATTTGGGAGGCCTTGACAGACTTTCTTTGGGAAGCCTTGGCAGACTATCCTTTGGAAGCTTTGACAGACTGTCCTTTGACAGGTTGTCTTCGGAAAGTCTTGACACCCTGCCAGGATATCCTCGTCATTTCCAAACTGTTCTAGGAAATCTTTGACAAACTGTCCTCGGGAGGCCTTAACAGACTGCTCCGATAAGCCAAGACCATTTTAGAATGTCTTTAGGAAACACCGACACTCTTAGCTCGACATACAAGTTAGTTAGTCGACATATTATCCTCACTGCAAATCGAACCATTCAGTCCATAAGTGCTCGGATCCCCTCCTCAGAAAAAACCACAGCATGTAGCGGCTCGTGACACCAGTTCTTTGTTGATTTCTTTGGCTTCCTGGACAGTGCTCTTGTCTGTCCACACCCCTCTTAACATCTTGTTCTTGCAGTCTGGTCATGACTGCAGATTCACAGTAATCACTTGGTTCTCGCAAACGTCTTACTTCTAGTAGAGCATTCAGAATATCAGCATGGACTATTGCTCGTCTGCCCTCCATAGTAGTTTTACCTGCAAAACGATCAGCTTGCTCCTTTCCTTGTAGACCTGCGTACCCTGGCACAAATATTTAATTAAAATGTGTCAAACTCGACCGCTCTAGAGACTCCAACCACTGTCTTCGGACAGAAAGTTAAAAAATATAATTTTTATACATGGTTTTAGGGGGGGGGGTAGAGGGGGGGGGGGGGGGTTGCCTCCTTTCAAATTTAGGAAAAGGGGGGGGGGTGAGGGGTGGCGGAGCTTCTAACATTTTTTTGTGAGTTGAAGGTGGGGTGGGCGAGGTGCGTAGGCACCTAGTTTATGTCGTACTTCATAGGGAGTTATACACATGGAATATGAACGCAGTTATCTTTAACATCACCATCGCCTTCATTAGTCTGTTACTTTCCACAGATCATTGGAAAGAGCAAAACTACGTTTACACGGGCGCCTTTAGACAATGGGAGAAGAGATATGGCGCCAGATACTTGTATCCAACTCCTGTCATTCCAAAACCACCCCGCTTTACCAGCAAGAATACCCGATTGCCTTGATAGAAAATGCAACAAGACTGAGATAAACCAACAACTCTGCATAAAAGAAAATTATTGACACAACTTTTTCTTGTCATGCCACAAATCTGACTGGTCTCGATTAACCATTTGAGACAATCATCAGTCTCTGGTCCCATCAAGTTTGCCATGTCACTAAGATTTCTATTTACTTACTTTTCATAACATGCCCAGACAATCTTGACCCTCTGTATCAAGTTTCCTTAATCGTCTTTGCATATTATCACTGCAGCTGTAATATAACTGATTCATCAAACATGTCGCCGCCTCGTAATGACATCGCTTTTGCTGGCTCATGACCCCTTATTCAACAATTCAGCTCTCTGCCTCTAAAGGACGCCCAACATCCGGTAGACTCCCCTTATAATGAGATATGATCCTACCTGAGCCGGATTACTGCGAGGAAAATAAAATTAAGGCGGAACCAGACCAATCGGTTATCTACTTTGTGTGTGGCCAATTTTTTAGGTAATTGAAATCTTGGGTGCTTTTCTAATATCATACCCCACAGGGAAAATCCACAGGTCACGGGACAGTCTAATATTTCAGGGGGTTGTAGATAGGCGGCATGCATTCGTGGGACCTAGGCTGTACTCTCTCGTGGGACGTAGGTGGGTTAGGGTTAGGGCCAGTTCTAGATGTTTTGGGGTCTTTAAAAGCACCAGAAAGCCAGCAAACCCAGTCTTACCACTCTCTAAAATGTTGGACTGTCCTGTGACGTCATCTGTGGGTAAGATATTAATAAAGAACCGCAATCTTATATTGCATGTTTTCTGAGTTATTTGTGTTACATGTTCACTGTCATATTTAAATGAAAGGGCGCAGAAAATGTATTTGTTATAACAAAACATGCGTTGAAATAATTCCTTCAACTCTGAAGTCACGATAATCGTGGCAAGCTCATAAGTGCCCCATCTCACTAAATAGATGTAGTCAAACAATGCGGCAATTTATGACCACTTGATAACACACACATTCCCCCTATTTTCCTTCTTGTGACATATCAGATTCCTACATCCAACAGTTACAGAGGAAGACAAGCAGAGCTTTATGTCACAGCGTGGCACACGAATACTGTAACAAAAATCTATTAACACAAGGCTAAAAAATGCCCACGCCACCTTTGAAAATAAATACACCTAAATTTAAAATCGTCGAGGATAATCAACAATTATATTAAGTGCAAAATAAATTCACAATTTAAATGACACAGTGTGAGAGAATCTAAATAATAATAGTACAATTTCTATCTTAATCACCACTTATAAAAGTGTAAACAAAGCAATGTTTGAAACAATAATACAAATTATACAACAGTCTTAAACAATTATACGATAGATAAAACAAAAACTATATACTCTGAGAACTCGATAAACAATTTATTTCCCAGTTATAACTATGAGGTCTGCACAGGATATTTTTGTGAAAATTACGGCTACTACTACGAATACTTCTGGAGATGGCAACATGTGAGAAGCAAGATAGGTCATGCCAGTCGGTAAGACACTTCATAGTGATAATGATACAACAATGTACGTAGCCACTGGAACCTGGGTTCTCAGGCACCTTGAGAGCCCAATAATTTGATAGGGAGCACAGACCTCCCCTGAGACAATACATAGACGTTCTCTTTTAAAACATTTCTCTATACATTTCATATGATTGCAATTATATCATTTTTTAATTTACCATTCAGCGCATAATAATAATAATAATAATAATAATAATAATAATAATAATAATAATAATAATAATAATAAATATCGCGTAGCCTCTGCCCGCACCTATTTTCTTTGTGGTGGCGTATCTGACACTGTACAGTATGAAAGGTATTTTGTCCTATAGTCCCCATTACTAGCCTATGATTTGGCCACGACCCACTGGAGAATATTTATCACTGTGCTCCAGTGGGCCGTGGATTTGTCATATGAGGCGCAGTGGCCAGTTTTCTGCTACGTTTTCTTGTCAGAAACTTCGCAAAATTATTTCATATCTAGTCTTGTGAATCGTTGATGAACGCTGATGAGAGAAGCCAAGCTGGTGGAATGGAGACTATCCGTCATATCGAAAGGATTGCACAGGATAAAAATAAATTGAGGAATGGACTGTGAGCCCTGTGATGTGACATATAATGATAACAACAGGGCAATCATGGGGATGATGATGATTCTCATGAGTCTGGAGCGTAGCGACTAACAATTAAAAAGGAATTGTGTGTGTGTGTGTGTGTGGGAGGGGGGGGGGCAGGCGTTTGAAGTTGGACCACTGTCTCGGCAGCAAACGCGAACTAAACGCTATGGCTAGACGTCTCGCACAATACAATGTCGTCATCATCATCATCCATATAAGACTCACAGTGTATTCGTCTATTCTGCTTTGTCTTGTACAATTATTTCACTGTTATTGTTGGAATAAAGACCAGCAACTCATGAACGTTCGTCTTAGGGGTTTTACTTCATTTTCTGTTTCCTATGTAAGTGCCTCCTTGGCGATTTTCTGTTCGTTTCTCATGATGTGTCCTACTTTGGATCTTTTCTCCAGGCCATACCGGCGTAGTTATTAATGAACAGGGTGGTGAATTGACACCCCAGGCGGTGAAATGATATATGACAAGGCAGATGTTTTCAAGGTCCTTTGGAAACAAGCAATGGAGCTAGTAGAGAAACAAGATTATTATGACCTGGAGAGAATGAGGCACCTGGGTGTAACCAGAGGGTCTGATCGGCTCACTACACTCAGAGGAAAGGCAAGACGGACATATAACCAGATTATGACCGGTACCATTGGTACTGGAATTCTGCGCTGGCTGCTGAAAACGAGGACGGAGCACGCATGGGAATGCTCCGAGTACTGTGATGTCAATTCATGACTCAACTCAACTCAATTCATGATGTGTCCTATATGTGGCAATTTTCTGTCTTATAACCAGAGCTTTTTTCTAGATTAAAAGGTGCCGGTACGAACCACAATATGCGGCTCTCTCCCCCTCCCCACCCAAGTACGGGCACTCGCCACATCATCATCATCAGCTGGCGTAGGCGTTCATGCGTCGCCACAGAACTCGCTCTTTAGTGTTCTGGATCAGTTCTTCTGAGGATATTCCTCCAAACCACTGTCTTAAGTCATCCACCGTTGTTTTTCGTGGTCTGCCACTGCTACATAGTGTTAATTATTATTACAGTAGCTGTCAACGGTCACTATTGTGGTGTAGACAGGGGGTCGCGAGTTTTTAGAGCCACGTGGCTAGTGCTGTCGCCATAGACTGTGCAGGTTAGGATATTTAAAAGAGAAACACTCCATCACCTTACTGAGGTTCGAACCCAGGTCTCCAGCATAAGAGCCCGACGTAGTAATTACTCGGCCTGCCGCCGGAGGAAAACTGATGCATAAAAGAACCAATGCTATGTACCGCCCGACAAATAAAAACCCCCGGTGAAACAAAGAGTTTCTTTACACTTCTCTTCGTTTTTCTTGATTACACCCATGTGATTTTTAGATTTCTCAAAGCAATTGTTTTCGAATGTATTTAGCTGTCGTTCCCTGTCCTAATTACAAGCAGAGGTCAGTGTAAATAACGAATTCCCTTGACCTTTAACTTCCGGGGTCAATCATGGAGACACTAGCTTGAGGGTAGGCAATAGTAATAGTAATACAAACATTTCCTTGTCTTTCTCACTCTCTCTCTCTCTCTCTCTCTCTCTCTCTCTCTCTCACTTCTGTCAGCTAAGTTGACGAGTGTCATATCATTGCAGAAATATCTGGAGCAGTTGTTGTTTTAATATAATCTAATCATAGTAGTCACGGATGATTATAAAAAAGCAAGAGGGCGAACGTAGTTTTCTTTCACTTTCATTTGTTGTGTTGTCGATAATAGGTGGTTTACCTATAACATCCAGGAAATAACGGCAGTTTGGAGGTGTTAAACCCACACAACCTCATCACTTGCTTGTCAAGAACTGAGCTTGTGATTTTTAGACACGGAGTAGCTGATACTGCAGACATAGAGTATTCTATTTAGACCAGTTCAGTACGATATTTTTTTAACCCATATCTTTTTAGGTATCAGAGTATTTACTTTACTTTTTAGCATTCATTCAGTAGGGAGTAGTATAGGTATAGCGGACAATTTGTCGATTTGTGTGGGCGATCACACCTCTCTACAGCCTGTAATCTTCAGCAACATATATTTGATATATCAGTACATGTGCTGACACCCCTCCTTGCCATGTCAGCAGGCTGTCAAGAATCTTCTTGTGTATTTCTATGTCTTTCTTTCCACAGATGTTTCCTCCTCATTATCGCCCCCCCCCCCAAACAGTGATTGTCTCTTTCGGATGATTGTGATGATCTGTCTTTAGCGCCCCCACCTGTTTCAAAACTTTACTCTTTTTGACTCCAGAGAATTCGCAGAATTCTTCTATAAAACTACATCTCAAGAAATTGTTTGGCTTGTTTATTAATTGTCCAGTATTCACCTCCATATGTTGAAACTGGCTCTTTTTGTAACCTCCACTGACAGATTTATTGCATAAAATAGGCTATCCTCCGAATAACGGTCCTAAATTATCGAGCTGGAAAATATACCCTAACAGGGCCTCAGTCATGTGTCAATTGCGCATTCCGTCATCTTAAATTGTACGCTTCTGGCAACTTCCGCCACCACCAAGAGTATCCCCCACGGGGCGTGGATTAGGGCTAAACTAGATGACTGGGACTCACGAGCAGCAGCTACCGCATCTCCTGCAGCTTCCTTTATTTTATTTGCTCGTGAGTCCTAGCCGACTAGTTTAGTCCCAATCCAAGCCGCCTGGGGGATACCTGTGGCGGAAGTTGCCGATAATTCACAATTCAGCGGAAGTGCATAGTTGACATGTGACTGAGGCCCTGTTAGGGTATATTTTCCGGCTCGATAATTTAGGACTGTTATTCAGAGGATAGCCCATAAAATATTGTTTTTATAAAATGCAGTCTCAACCTGTCTCTATTCTGTTCTTTATCTCTGTGATACATCTTCTATTGGATTTTGTCTATGTGCCTAGATACTTAAATAACTGTTAAATCAGTTAAATTAGGTGCATATCTTTTACAGGACGTTGCCAACCCAAGCACCATCTGACTGTTGTGGTTTTTCTAGGCAAATTTACGTCCAGTAGTTTGCCATTGCTTTCTGGATGGTTAAATAACTGTACTTACCATAAAATAAGGCCCTTGACTTTATTATACATTTAGGTGCTTTTTTTGTCTTTGATATTATTACCAGTACTTCTGTCTTCCCATTATTTGAGCTGAGAATCATTCTGTCACTTTCTACCACTACTATATCTGTCATACCCTGTAGTTCTGATGTATCGCTATCAAGATGGTGAAATTAAAATAATTTAGGTTTAGGGGAATATAAGGACAATAAAAAATTTCACAAGTGAGTAACATTAAAATAGAAAATATAACTTGCAGCTGCTGCACAACATATAGACATACATCCCAAGTGATCAGAAAATGTTAAGGATTAGTGTTTAGAACACACAACAAAACAATTGATTATATCAATGAAATTTTAGTGAACAAAAACATGTTATGCTTCGAGATGTTAGAAAAGCACAATAAATTTGAAACTGCCTACCCTCATTGTTTTGAAAGGAAACTTAATTAAATAAACCTTATATTATTAATAAATATAAGTGAACCATTGAATATTCATTAAAGAACAACAAAAAAGATGGTTTGACCACCTGATGACAATGCCATGGTACCAGCTGCCACAGAGAGCCACACTGAAAAAATGTAATGAACACAGAGCAAGGGGAAGACCACGCAAGAGGTGGAGCGTCATTATTAAGAACAACCTTACAGAAATGAACACCAACTTGTACAGTGCAATGGAAAAAGTGCGCAAATGATCCTAACTTCTCCTAAATCATTGTTTGCTTTTAAAAAAGTATAGTCGGGAGATGTGAACCAGCGTCATTGCACACAATCATAAATCATAAGTGCTCTGCCACCATTACGAACAGCTGATAAAAAACTGTCCGCCTGTGTCGCCATCCGCACACAACTCTCTAGCTACAACCATATTCCTCCATTTACCCCAGAGTATTAACTCTGGTACCCATTACCTAGAGGCTGGGTGAACCCCATGAACTGCCAGGTTTCAAACACTGGTTGTGGGCTGCAGCGAGTCGTGGCTGGGTTTGAAAGCAAGTCTCTAATCGACTGCGCTATGACCATAAGGAACACTATCCATTATTTGTTTACGTTCAGGTAATAATGTTCTGTAACATTTATTATTGCTTAAGGTTTGTGTTAGGGTTAAAGTTAGGGCTGACCCTAAACCAAATCTCAAACAGTTTTAAATATTAAAGAATTTTATTATGTGTTCTTACACAAACAATGGATTACTTCCCCTAGGGTACATATTTAAAGTGTTAGTAACTTATGAAAGATCGCGGTTTTCAGTTTTTCCCACTATTTTACCACAGGGTGAGGAACAAATTTTGTCTTTAAAATTTGTTGTCTGCACAGGCTGCACTCAAACACACACACTGTGTTTACATATATACATATATTTATTTTTCAAGCATATTTTAGTGCCGCCTTTAAAAGGGGACATTTCTGCAGTCTGTTAATAAAACAGTAAATGGTTTTTCCTTATCATATTACAACCATGTTGTTTATATTGATTTAAGAACATACCCGAATAGTCTCAGGACACCGTACCATCAGCATGTAAAATGAGTGTCTGATTTATCCCCACAGAAATTATACACGGCTCCATAATGAGTGTCAGCATGGACAGAAGCTCTGTGTTCAACACACAGACATCACAGACCGGCAATAGTCAGACAAAGAAGCCCAGATATTCACAGTAAGTTGACCTTTTTTGTTGTTGTTGCTATACCTAACTAAACACTGGTAGATTAAAGACAACTACTTGACAGCTCTGTTGTATGGAGAAAAACACCTCTCTCATCCTGGACAAGTTGCCCTGGCCAGCAGAACTCCTTGCCTTTGTAAAATATCTGCAGTGGAATCATTACATCCCCATCTTGATCTTCTTTCTACTTCACCACTAAGTTTACTGTCTTCACGCAAGGCTAAGTTTTTTGTGACTAGTAGACTAAGTTTATTGTGACTTAGTTTACCTGCAATCACTATTTGGCTATCCTCCGAATAACGGGCACTTAAGATGGCGGCTGAAAAATATCCTTTTGAGCCTCAGTCGTGTGTCAATTTCGCACTTGCCGTCACGAGCACATCGCGGGAAAACTAGTTGACAATTTTGAGAAACGGAACAAACCGCCGAGTTAAACTCACTGCCGAGAGTCTCCCCCGCGCCGCTACGGGCAGATGGGGCTAAACTAGATGGCTGGGACCCACGAGCAGCAGCTTCCGCATCTCCTGCAGCTTTGCTCGTGAGTCCTAGCCATCTAGTTTAGCCCCAATCACACAGCATGGGCGCTACTATCGGCAGTGGCGGTAGTCGCCAGAAAACCGCAATTAAGTCGCCGGAAGTGTGGAATTAGCACGCGACTGAGGCCCTGTTTTTGGCCGCCATTGGCCACCATCTTTTGTGCCCGTTATTCAAAAGATAGCTGGTTTGTGGATGCTACTAAAAAAAAAAGCTGCGTTACCGCGCCTTGTTCTGATCGTACTTAGCCGAATTTCAATGGCTTAACAGCCACAAACAGCAGATTTTCGGTAGTTATGTGATATAACATTTTTTTCGTTCCTTATTAGTTTTGACTTCAATTTTTTGAATGTTTACAACACATGACACGTGACTGAGGTTCGAAAGGATATTTTGTGGGCGCCATCTTTAGCGCCCGTTATTCGGAGGATAGCCCACTATTTTATGTCTCCGCTTCTCTCTGGAGATTGGGTTTGCGCCAGTTGTCTATATTAGGGAACATAAACCTTGCAAGAAGCATATGTTTGGGCGGATACCATTTGTCGAAAACATTTCAGTCTCCGATTAATGTTAACCTTTGGGCATTTTGTAAGTGTCTGTGAACTTAATATTGATGATTTCTGCAACAGTCTTCAGCCTTCTTCCAGCTGATACTGGTCCATATCACAATGATGGGTCCCTGTATAGGTTCTGGGGCTCGTAGAGAGGGGATATACCCACTTTTTGCTTCCCTAACAGGAGTCAACTAGTTAGGACTTTGCTTGCAAGATATAGCGCATCTGCCTAAGAAACAAGGAACCAACAGTCTGCATACAAATAAGCTCAGTTTGTAAAACAGATGTGCACGTTAAACTCATGTTCTGGAACAAGAATGAATTTCAGAATTAGATTAACAGCCAGAACTTTCTGCTGGAGTTTACAGCCAGTGAATGTAAGAAGAAGAAAGTACTGATGGTTGAACATCAGCAACACATCTGTTGCTTACTCTTACCTGATGCACAACCATGGGATTTCCTGCTTGACTTATGTCTTGAATATGTAATTACATGATGTTAACCTCATCTTTGCTTGACCCAAGGAACAACGTGTACATAAATAAACACTTATCACAAATAGATTGGCCCCATCTCTCAAACTTCAACTCCAATCTGCATACACAAAGGGGTCCAAGCAGAGAATTCCTTTATCTTTCTAATCACCTTGTTGGTACTGTAGCTACTTATTTCCTGTGTTCCACATTTTAAGGAAAATACATGCACCTCACTAAACTGCCCGGGTAACATTTGCTCAAGCAAGGAATGGTCAATTAAACATCAAGTATTCTCACTGTAAACACGCTTGGTCTTTTTCCATATGTCTGTGTGATACTATGAGATGTCTTCTAATTTATCAACCTGCACTAAAGTAAGACGTAATGTGTTGGAATTCTGGTGTACACAAGGGCTTATTCCAAATGTTTGGCTCTGGTAAGCATGCTTGAAAACCATTAGCCTTTAAATAGTGTTCAATATTGAAGTCGATGAAAACTAATAAAGTGCTGTGTTCCCGGTGAGACATATAAAACAATTTGCTGGCTTCTCTTAAAAACATTTTCGTACAGTATGTTTTAATAATTTTTTTTTTACAGACGAGCCAAGCACAGCATAGCACAGTTTTTTGGAGTGTCAGAGGAGGATGAGAGAAATGCAGCTCGCTGGGAAAAACGCAGATTCAGGATTGCAAGCTCCATTGGACAAGGTCTCAAAGGTGATATTCTGCAGCGAGACATGACTGATGGCATGCCTAACATCACAGATCCTTTGGGGAGGACCTCTAGGCAGATCTCACGCATTTCATCCCTGACTGCTTACAGTGATCGGGGAGCTTTTGGTCACAGGGAAAACAGGAAGCCCTCAGTGTTTAAGATGTCAGTGAAGGCAATAACAGCACTTTCGGTATGCTTTTTGCTTGAATAGTTCATTGATAGAGTGTTTGTTAACCCTCTTAGCACGGACGGGCCGATTATCGGCCGGCGGATGTCTTGCCAAAAACACGGAACGGCCGATGATCGGCCCGATCTTGTTTCGCCTCGAACCGCTAAGAAATCTCCTACTTTGAAACACTGAAAGTGATTCATTTATATTAACTGCGGTATCAGCTTTACACATGGCGACTTTCGAGTGTTTGGTATCGAAGTGAAAATTGTTGTTGAATTTTTTAGATAGTGACCTGAACCGCTAAAAGTATGTCTGACTCGTATGTTTCTGCCCCTAAACTTGATGTTGATAAAACATTTGAATCAAGTGTTGACACTAATTCTGTTGATACTGATGCAGGATTTAGTGTTAGTAGTTATAGTGGGAATCAGATGGGGATGCTGTTGTGTTCAGACCACAGCCCAACCATGGCTCAGGGTATATCCACCCGAAGGTGTTGACACTCCGGCACATCCATTTATAGTGCTGACTGATGGTGAAAAACACATGTCACCTAAAGATATTATTGCTGTTTCACATATATATACCTGTTTTTGACTATTGAATTGCTTACAACATTTGTAAAATGGCCAAAGATCAATAAAAAGATTTCAAATAAAAAAAATTTTTGTTTTTAGTTTTATGTTTCAAGCATTGAAGTTGAAAATTCAAATTCAAATTTTCTATTTTTAGATATGCAAATGAGATAATTTGCATATACATCAATTAATTTTAACGATATTGTGAAAATCTATATCCTTCAAATAAATATATTATTTCATAGGGGTCAGAATAACAGAAACCTGTCAAAAAAATTAAATAAAGTAATAACCAAATTCACTGAAAAAATGCTCCGTGTTTTTGGCTAGACCTCTGAAAAACTTCCCGTGCTAAAAGGGTTAATAATGCCTGATAATCTAATTGCTGTTTTAATCAGTAACCTGTAATATATTGGCTGTTCTCATCCTGGAGATATGGATTTGTCTTTAGTATGTGCATAACAAATGAATATTGCATGCATCATGAACTCTTTTATCTGCTTTTATTTTCTGACTTACTGTGACTCACTGGTGTATTAGAAAAGCCCATTAGGTAGACAGTAATGACACTGTGATCTACCTACCATGCATGTCATAAGACTAAGGAGGGTTGGCATGGCATTGGCTGCATCAAGGATATGCAACTAACCTTTTGACTTAATTAAGAATCAACATCACAGCACTCATGAAATTCCCATATATGCTCTGTCCCCATCTTCAGCATTAAGCGTAAGAGTTTTAGTTCTAGTGGTACCAATAGGAGGATGACTGTTTATCCGTTTCACCTTTCCCCTGACTGCTGATTGTTGACCAGATCCCCTTGTAACTTCTTTGGGAGTAAGTAAGTAAACAGTGCAGAACCATTCTCTTCAGACCATGATGTGTCATCTTTGCTTCTGCACTGTTTACTTACTCCCAAAAGACCCTTACAACATCTAGGTTGCCATGCATTAGTTCACCATCAAGTTGTGCAGAACCAGCTATCTATCTCCTGTTCATTTCCTAATACATTGATATATTCTGGGGAAAATATTCAAAGGATGCTAACTACCTGGGCCCTCTGAAATGATGCTTTCTGTTCTTTACGGAGCATACTGTTCTCCACCTTTCTCAACATGCTCTGTGAGTCGGTCACAATTACGACATGTGTGTAAGCTGATTCTCAAGCCAACTAAAGTCTGCATTGATTTCCTCCACCTCAATTCTCAAACTACATGTTGTGGTGTCATGCCAGGCTTTGTTGCACTAAGCGTCGTCCATTTGCTTTTGCTAAGAACCCAGTTAGCTTTGTCTGGGTTTCAACACAGAGCTATCTGTATAATCACATCACCTGGGCCAGAATTGTCATGAATCATTTGTCAAATTTCTGATTCTGCGGTGCCCGCCGGCTAGTCCTTGCACTAACGGCACAGTGTGATTAGAACCTTGCACAAGTATGACATTTTGCTGGGCCATTCTGACCCACTCCTCTGCTCGGTCACTGTTATCAAGCCTACAAACATCTGGTTGGATCTTCAGCTTGTGCTATCCAAAACCTTTTTTTTTTTCAGTCTGTGACCCTTAGGTCTGTCTAGGACTTTATGCGGGAGATGTTTCTTATCTGCAACTACTCTGAGATATGACATATTTAGTGTATGTGTGAATGATTTAAAGAGCAAAAGAAGATAGGTCATTCCCAGATGAATGTCATTAACTTTTATTTTCTCAGGGTGTCCGCCGAGATGCACGTAGCAAGCGATCTTTCAAAGGCCAAAGTTTTCCTCCAGGAAGTGTCATCCAGACACCAGATGCCACTAGATCGGTTAGTATTTAACAGTTACTCTTGTGTGACCATTGATAATCTGGAATTTATTTTGAAACTAGCTGTACCCAGCCACGCGTTGCTGTGGCCCAGAATGGTGAAATGGAGAGGAAAGAAAATAGCTCTCAGCTAACAGCGTCTGTCATACCCCCCCTTCCCTCGACCCAGTCATATCTCCCTCTCAGAAGGATTAAAAAATCATCACCTGGCGAAATTATTAAAATAGAAAGAGTTAAGAAATGAGAACTTTAAAATAATATTTTAAGCTCTCTCAGCTAGCTGTGTCTGGCATAACACCACCCCCCCCCCCCCCCCCCCCCCCCCCCTTTTCCATCAATCAAATCTCCCGCTGCGAAAGATTGAAAAATCATCACCTGGCGAAGTTAGTAAAATAGAAATAGTTAAGAAATTAGAACTTTAAAATAATATCTTAAGCTCTCTCAGCTAACTGTGTCTGGCATAAACCCCCTCCCCCTTGTCCACCAATCATATCTCCCTCTCCGTAGGATTGAAAGATCATCCATGGCAAAATTATTAAAATAGAAATAGTTAAGAAAAGAGAACTTTAAAATAATATTTTAAGCTCTTTCAGCTAACTGTGTCTAGCATAACCTCCCCCCCCCCCCCCCCCCCCCCCCCCCTTAGAACAATCATATCTTCCGCTCCGACGGATTGAAAAATCATCGATGGCGAAATTTGTAAAATAGAAATAGTTAAGAAATGAGAACTGTAAAATAATATCTTAAGCTCTCTTAGCTAATTCTGTTTTAGTATAATTACTAAAAAATAAGTATTTTTATCATTTTATGGATCATGATATTCTATACTTGTGGTCTGTGAGTGATTTTCGTGAGCAGATGTCTTCTTGATTTGTTGTCTGAAGGGGGAAACATGCAGGAAGGTGAGTGCAGGCTGCCCCAGGTTTTGTCACTGAGGGGGTTGACAAAATGGTAAAAATCTGTGTTTGAAAAAAAAAATTATAAATAAGTATATGTGTGTGTATGTCGACTTTTCTTTGGCTATGGGACGGAGCACTTGTGGGAATATCCCAAAGGAGCAAGGTCAGCTCTTGATTCATTCATTTATGGCAACAGTTATCCTAGAGATGGGAATGACATATTCCTTCGAAGTCGGAGTACATCTACCAGAGAGGCAGGGAACAAGAACTACACACAAATCAGCCAGTAAAACTGATGTTCACGCAAAACTAAGGTCCAGGTACGAAAACAAAGTCCGAATAGACGAACAGCCAGAACTTTCTGCCAGAATTCACAGCCGCTGAACAGAAGGAAAGAAAGAAGATTCATTCATTGGACAGGGGGGGGGGGGGGGGGGGGTAGTAGAGAATTGACAGGCAATGTTCTGCACCGTGTACCAGCTGACCTTGCTACACCACTGGAAAAATGCAATATGTTGATTCAAGCTTGATGTATAAACACATTGTCTTGATCGAAGGTGTGTAAGGATGTATGAAATAAAAACATGATATATAAACAGTTGTTTTCTTCATTAGAAGTCTTAAGGGATACCTGAAAGTGGGTCAATAAACACCTAATTTTCACATTTCTGACATCTCAGATGGATGATGCCTTCAGTCTTGTAGATGATGTATTCTACGATGAGCATCCATCGTCCACAGAAGCCAGGTAGGTAGGTTGTTTACAGTGTGTCAGAGACATTCCAAATTAGACTGAACAAATGTATGATTGAAGAAAAGTTATTTTAAAAAAGTTTTAAAAGATTTAAACAGGCCAGTACATCTTGTAACAGAAATAAGTGAAGAAAAAGTAACGGACCCTTTTCCACACCTACAGTCATATTGGGCTGGACCTATATTTGATAGACCAATGGGCACTTGGTGGGTGATGTGGTCATCATCATGCCAACCGCCTTTAAATCCCAGGACTCCGCCTGGTACCCAGTCAAGGCTGGGTTGACGTGGAAGCCAAGGTCGTTGTTAAAAAAAAAGTCTGGTACAGACACCACCTTGCAACTGAAATGCATCAGATTTAACCAAAGTTAACTTATTATTCTGTCTATTTTTGTGAAGAAAAACATCATATAATGTACAGTGTCCGTGTTATTATAAACATATAAATGAGATGATTTTAGTTTTTAATTGTTTACTTTGGGCCCAGATCTCAACCTACATTAACTGGAGGGCCCAGTGCTCCAGGGTGGAGAAGACGACCTCCTCAGCCACTTCCATCAACCCCCGGAGAAGCCCTGGATATGCCAGATTTTGGTCTCAGCAAGATCAAAGACAAAGTAAGTAAGTAAAGGTCCCTTTACATGCCAGTGGTGCATCGGGCACTCATATATTTATTGACCAGTCAACCTTTGATGGGTGAAGTGATCAGCATTAAGTAATCTGACTTTACTTCTTTATATTTACCTGGTACCCATTTAAGGCTGATCAACCTGAGAGCCAAGGTAATGTTTAAAAAAAAAACAACAACAACATCCAGCTCCTTGCAGATTTTGAACCCATAACCCTCAGATCCACAGGTAATTGTCTAACCTCTATACCACGGCACCCCTCCCCCAAAAAGACAAATAATTTAACTGATTATTAGTCAATGATACATTCATTGACTAACTGTATCTAATTTCATTTAGGCTTGGTTATCTCCTCTGCAGTAAATGCATCAGCAAAAAATGGTTGTGCCAGTTTTATGTTAACTGATGAACTTTCTGAAGCTCATGATGTTGAGCTACTCTGAGTTTAAGTCTTATATATTTACCTGCTGACTGTTGGTGTAGTTATTTGTAGTTCCCTGAGATAACGAGATCAGTCTGAGGGTTAGAATTAATCATGTTTGATAGTGACATCCATCCCCATGTGGCTTCTTTGGCCCCTATGTGGGAAAAACAAGAATAGGTACACTGCTTCCCAAACAAGCATGTCGTGAAAGTCAACCAATTGGGCCTCTTATTTTGAATCTGAGTACTCCTGCCTGAGAGTCAAGGAACCAACTGTCTGCATACAAATATGTCAGATCTGTAAAATGGATGTGCATGCAAATCTCAGGTTCTGAAACAAGACTACTGCCCAGACGCTGATGAACTACCAGATCTTTCCCCCGTGTGGACAGCCCATGAACGCAAAGAAAAAGAAGCAGCAGCAGAAGCGGTATCCATAATGAGTTACAGAGTTAACCATATCTCCTTGTTGTTATTGTTGTTTTTCTTCTTCTTATTGCTGTCCTTTTCGTTTCCTTTTTATACTTTTTTCCTCTTCAGTCACCTTCCTCTTCTTTCATCTCTGTCCTCTTTCACCTTGGTCTTATTCTAAGTAGGTTGTATAATCATTGCATCATAGAAACACGGGTAACTTGACAATTTACACTGATATTCTTTTATGTCCTGGAAGGTTGTTCAGACAGCCATGAAGCGGGACAAGCGACAGGTGGGTGTGGGGATCCTTGGTCGGCTGATGAAACGCAGGTTAAAGAGCAATGTCATGACTAAAGAGGTCAAAGTTCAGCTGGATGACATGGATGATCACAGGTAGAGCAGTGTTCTTATTCTTATAAAATTTATTCATCAGAGACTGTGCCTCATCTTTTCTGTGATAACGAAATCCTCAGAGTATGCTTTTCAAAAATGACCTTGATTCCCAGGTCGACCCAGCCTTGAGTGGCTACCGGGTGCAGTCCCGGGAAGTAAAGGCAGCTGGCGTGATGCTGACCACATCACCCATCTTGTGCCGATTTGTCTATAAAAATATAGGTCTAGCCCTGTATGCCATATATACGCTCAAAGGTGTGGAAAAGGGACCTTTACTCAGAGTATGCACCTCATCTTTTCTTATCATAAAACTAAATCCTCAGAGTATGCGTGTTATCTTTTCTTTAAAAGTAAATCTTCATAGTCTGGTCTCATCTTTTGTTTAAAAAAATATGTCCTCTGTCTGTGCCTTATCTTTTCTTTTCAACAGTACTTCAGCTTTCTTCAAAATTTTTTCTGATCATAGGAATAAGTCCTCACAGTTTTGTGTGTGTGCATGTGTGCTTGTGCGCATGTGTGTGTGCTCGCATGTGTGTGTGTATGGAGGAAGTCTTGTCAACACGGGTACACAACATCCTTACCTTTAATGACTCATTCCCGGTTCAATCAAACCGATTAACGAAAGGGCAGCATTTATAACTCAAAGGCATGGCTGGGCAGACTGTGACCTGCAGGCCAAAACTGGCCCGCTGAGCAGTTTTTACTGGCCCGCGAGGCTGGTATTAAATTACTGTATAATTTGGCCCTAGTATCATAACATAGTAGAACACAAAAACATATGTTTGTATGCAGACATAGAAAAAATTCAGATATTAACATCTAAAAAATTAACCTAAACAGGGATAACCAGAAACTGATTTTGCAAAATCTCAATAATGTGATGTCTGAAAATAACTGGCTTGAACAGACAGACACAGTTAGGAATATAAAGAAGAGCATCAGTGGGTGAGTGTGTCTGGCCAGAGGCGTAGCAAGAGATTATCATCTTAGATTATCCCACAAAATATCGTATTTTGTTTATAATGGAATTTTTTCTGTATGGCCTGCAATCAGGTTGGTTATTCTAAATTTGGCCCACGGACCAAAAAGAGTTGCCCACCCCTGCTGTAAGCATACCAAAGTTCAGAACTTTCTACCAGAGTTTACAGAAGAAGAGATTACTCTAAGGACCACACATAAAAATCCTATTTTCCAGATATGTGGATACTTTCAATTTTAGAACTAGAACAGAATGTTCAGTCTATTAACACAACACACATTATTGAACATGCACCTAGACAGATGCAAATACAAGTTTGTGCACTGCGCTGAGATTCTTCAGACTCAGACTTAAGTTTGAAGTAGTACGAAGCAATTATGGTTTACTACCCTTGTGCCATGATGTTGATCCATTGTTTAACCTAAACCCAAACCTAAGTTTTACAACAATAGTAATGTTTGTGAATGTTATTTTTTGATGTCTATTTCAGGCCATACTTTACCTACTGGGTCACCTTTGTTCAGATTGTAGTGTTCATTGTGTCCCTGGCAGTCTACGGCATCGCTCCGATTGGAATCAGCACGACTATCGAAGCTGCCAATGTAAGACTTATTGTGATAAGATTATATATTATCTGTCATCAAATGAATGATATGATCCATGGAGAATTTGTCAGCCACCTTTCCGTTTTTCAGTCACCTTTTCGTCTTTCAGCCACCTTTCCGTCTTTTAGCCATCTCTCCGTCTTTCAGCCACATTTCCGTCTTTCACACCTTTCCGTCTTTCAGCCACCTTTCCGTCTTTTTAAACAAAAATATTCCATTGTGCTTTATGGAGGCATGGCAGAATAACCCCCCCCCAGCCTCTATAGTATTGTAGCGACCTCTCTTACCTGGCTTTAATAACTCACAAAGAAAGGTAACTAATATTTTTGGAACAAAGCATGCTGCAGAAAATGCTGGGTCAAAAGAGCAGTTCTCCCATGTGGGTTCCACGGCCCTATTATAGGTAAAACAAGAATAGACCCACTGCCTACCTAGAAGCATGTCGTGAGAGTCAACTAATTGGGGGGCTTCCTTCAAAGTCAGAGTGCATCTGTCTGAGAGCCAAGGAACTAACAGTCTGCACACAAATGTGTCAGATTTGTCAAACAGGTGCACATGCAACACTCAGGTTCTGGAACAGGACTGCAGTCCAGAAGTGGATGACACCCAGAACTTTCCACCGTAGTTTACAGCTGGTAAACGCAAAGAAGAAAGAAGAAAAGCAGTACTCTGCCTGTCTGAGATTTTCCCTCCTAGACCAGCTGCCAACCACAGCTAAGAACTTGATATTGATCTGCCTTGCCGTAACTTTAAGTGTTCACACTGCATTTCTTCATCCTGGGATAATGCTAATGCTAAATCCTGTGCCAAAAACCATTGACATGAGTGGGATGTTAGGTTTACATATCAAGTTACCATGTATTTTTTAATGGGAATGAACATGTTGGCACGCTTCCTTCACATATGACTAGAATGGTACATCCTATCTGTCATCAAACAATATAGTGAAGATTAAAAAAAAAAAAAAAACTGTTAGCTTAAAGAAAAGAAACAAATACTGTCCACAGATGTGTAAATAAAAAATTACCATCCTGTTTTTTATTTGGTAACAATTCACACAGTCAAGACATTGTTAAATACAGAGTTTGCCTGAGGTAAAGGTGACACTATACCTCTCTAATCAGTATCATCACCGAAACATGACCAGTTATTTAGGGCAGAAATACAAGAGACCATTTGATTGTGATTTACTTTTCGGCTGTAGAAAACACCAGTAGAACAGAGAAACAAAGACATTAAGATAGAAAGCAATATATTTGATGAAGTGAGTTGTTGACCACTGAGTTGTTAAGATGTAGCTGTATGTCCTTTGTTGTATGTTGTAGTTTTCAGGTTATACATTGTTGTTAACTGTTTGCATAGGTCCGCATGCCTAACTTGGCAATGCAGACAGAAACCCATGTGGAGAGAGACAACTTATGGATAGGTCCTCGGCAGGTATGTTGTCATTGCTTTGAATCCTTGACTTTTTGTGGTTAAAAAGTTAAAGTTGAAAAAAAAAATAGAAACTTTCTTGCCACTGTTATCCTGTATCGCCCAGTCTCTCTACTGAACAGCTAATCACCTGCTGAGAACATTGCAGAAAACACAAACTTTGTAGCTCCGACGATGGATCCCATAAGGATCTCCCTAAACACTGACATGAACTAAATGATGCGGCCATGAAATAAACCCATGACCATGAGGGAATCACTGAATGCATTTTGTGCTATATGGTAGTAGGTCTCAGTGTTTTTGTTCAACTCAGCACAAGTTTACAGTCGTATAATCTTTTGTGCATGTATGTTCAAAGATAGTCCCCTGATATTGTTAGTAGACTTGACCAAGTGTTTATACACTCATGGTGGACGCAGATTTCAGCAAGTGAATATATTTTTTTAATAGTTTGTTACAGGTTAAAAAAAAAAGTGAAAAAAAACAACATATGGCGTTGCAATTATGAACCATAATAAGTTTTCTGCACAAGAACAGCGAGGAAGATGCAGGCCCAGGGGCACTTGTAGACAAACTTTTGAGGCTACTTAGGGCTAAGTGAAGGGCAAGACTGGAGATAGAGAGGATGGCTGAGGATCAAAATGAGTGGTGACAGTTTGTCTCTGCCTTATGTGCCTCTGGTCGCGATGAGGATTTATTGATTGATAAGTTTCCTGAATGTAATATATATTCATAAGCATAGCAAGCTTAATACATCTTGTTTTTTCATCAGCTCTTAACACATTAAAGACACTGTACGCCTTCATGGCATGACAATAGCCAGTGGCAGCCAGCGTGCATTGATCGCAAATTATTCCTTCCCGCGATGCTTAACGGCAGAAGTGGTTTATGATGATGATGATTTTTAACACCCATTTAAGCATAGGCCCCCCGCCAACTAAGGCCAGTCATCCTATACTTTGTTTTGTAATGTATTTAACTCCATGTCCTCTCCTCCATGTCCTCTTTCACATTATTTATCTTTTACTTCTTCTACGCCACGAAAGTTTAGAGAGAACAATAATGGAGGGGTATATGCGTCGGAAGAGAGTAAGAGGAAGGCCAAAGAGAAGATGGGTGAAGAATGTGGGGGATGATCTCCAGATGGGTGTATCGACGTGGGACATCTTGCTTTTAGTCAAGAAGTTTTCCGGAGGGTTGTAATGGGAGCAAGGTTCTGCAAAGGACATGAAATTGACTGACTTCTTCTTTTGTCATCTCACTGATACCAGGTTGTAAACAGTGTCATGTTTTCTGTGTTTGTGTCTTGTGCTCTCGTGTGGCTTGGGAAGTGATTTGTTCACCTTTTTTTTTTAGTTTCAGCTGCACCATTAATCCTTCTCTTTTTTTGGTCTGTCAGTGTAATCTAGACATGGTCTTATTCCAACTTTCTCTCTAATGCTGGTATTCATAACTCTGTCCCTTCTTGTGTTGTTAGTGACCTTACAGAGACAGCTCATTTTGCATGTGGTTATTTTCTGTTCTAGTTACCTATTAATTGTCCATGAAGGTGCTATTAATCACTTGCAGTTTTGCTGGAAGGGAGACATTTGGGTGTGTAAGCAGTGGGGCTAACCTGTAGGTGACAACATTTGCCTTCTGTACTCTGGCTTATATCTCTCTGTCGAGTCTGCCATCCTCTACCTTTATTCATCTTTTCTCTGTAATTCTTTTCTCTGTGTGTGTTTTTAGCTTTCCTTCTATATCTTTTCCTCTATGAGTTTCAGTGCAGGGACAGTCTAGTTATGCTGTTCTCATGTATTCTCAGTGTATATTGTATTCAGAGCCAGGAACATTTCCTGACCTCTTGATTTGTTCAGATTTATCTTTTTTCTACCAAATTTTCAGTTAAGTCATTTTGCCATATTTAATGCTTCTATCATGCACAGGTAGAATTCAGTGTTGTATCTTGTTTTAGGTTCTGTCTTCTATAACCCAGTGGAGCATATCATGCACAGGTAGAATTGAGTGTTTTATCTTGTGTTAGGTTCTGTCTTCTATCCCCAGGTGGAGCATAGGCCCTCAACCCCAGCCAGTTTGTTGTATCCATCACTTTTACATGCAGTACCTCATGTCCTTACCATGTTTTTAACTTCATTCTCTAGTTCTTTCTCCATTTGCTTTTTGGTCTGCCTTTATTTCTCTGCCTCTGTGGGATCAGTGCAGACAATTCTAGCTATATAGTCCTCAGGTTCTCTCTGTGTGTGCCTTGTCTCAAACCAGTGTCTTTTCTTTATCTCTTGATTTACTGGAATTTATTTAGTTCTCTCCCAGAGCTCCACATTAGTATTTGTCATACCATTTCATTCATTCTATTCTGCGCAACCACCAGTTAATATATTGACTTATTTTATTTTATTTTAAGGCTGACCTAATTCACCTTGGTGCCAAATACTCACCCTGCATGCGTGTAGATATTAACCTGAACACAGCTATTGGGTACGATAAAAAGGAAGAGAGTGATTCGGCTTGCTGTATCAGGAACGACGGATCTGGGTGTGTGCAGACTGTCAAAGCTGGATGCAGCGTAAGTGGAGCTCACATTACTTTGGTTTTTCATTTGTTTTTGGCTTCTTCTTCTCAAAGTCCATGGACCATGTGTCTATTCACAACCTTCTTGTCTCGTGTACTTTAAATCAACTCTAACATAGATAATCCTCCCTGTCATGATGTCAAACTGTCCAACGTCTTTTCTCTCGGCCTGTCTCTACCTCTCTTCCCCTTCAACTTTTCTACCGTCACTATGTTTTTTTTTCTCCTTTTCTTCACATGACCAAAGAATGTAGATTGTCTCTTTCTGATGTCGGCAATCAGTTCTTTTCATGAGTCAGTTTCTTTCAAGACATCCTCATTACTCTTTTAATCTGTCCAGGGTATTCTCATCATTCATCTATAAAACCACATTTCCGCAGCTTCCAAAATTTTTTTTATTTACCTACCAACTATCTTTGATTCACTTTATGGCTGGTGAAGGAATTATGTGTCCTATGTCACGAAGGTGTGCTGCAAAACGGGCTCAGTTTGAAGTTAAAAGTTGAGAGGGTCGGCATCCAGAAAACTTGGTGGTCTCGCTTCACAGAATGGCTAGTCGCCTGCCGAGAATGTTGCACAAAGCTCCAGTGACTGTTCCCATGGAACTCCATAAAAACTGCACTTGACCCATGACTAGAGTGCAAGGCAAGTGGCTTGACCACTTTGCCATGGCTTTCAGCCAACTTTGTTGCCACTGTTATTGTTGATAGTCTGTTCAGCTTCATCTTCCCTACTTTAAAGTGAACAGAAACTGGTAATGAGTGACCAAAATAACCAATGCCAAAATGGACATGGACCGTAAGAGATGAGACAAAACTGTGACATAAAATAATAGACAAAAACAAAAGTCGCTATATCTGTTAGCAGTGGAGTTTGTGTAAAAGATAGCAGTTCCGATGATTGTGTCCTATAGGTTGACTACTGTCAAACTGTGAAAGGGAGGGGGGGGGGTGTGGGAGGTGGGCATTTACTTAGGGGTGACAACAGAAAGAAGCTGGCTGTGCCAGCTTTTTGCCATATACACCTAAAGGGGTGGAAAAGGGATCTCTACTTACTTACCAGTCAGGTTAATCCTTCAGGTTAACATTACTTTAAATGTTTTTTTTAGCTAAATATCACAAGCAGCAGACATCTCAAACACAACTCATACCAGAGATCTGTGCAGGAAGATCTGTCCAACACTGAAAGTATAATAAGTAGAAACATGAAAAGAGAAGTGATTAGTGTAATTTAACCTAAATAAACCACTGAGTCAGCTGTTGAACTGTTCATACAGAGTGTGATGATTTGACTTAGT
Organism: Candidula unifasciata; assembly: GCA_905116865.2. Lineage (NCBI taxonomy): Eukaryota > Metazoa > Mollusca > Gastropoda > Stylommatophora > Geomitridae > Candidula > Candidula unifasciata. The sequence continues at coordinate 436,365 of CAJHNH020000336.1, read as the reverse complement.
AGTTGGTGCAATTAGGGGCATAATTAAGAATGAAGCATCGGTGGCAAAAAAAAAGTAGAAGAATAAGGAAAACAACATTTTGATTTACTGTGCATGCCAGTTTCAATGTTGTGTAACAGATATTATTCGTAATGATTACTTAATTTTCAAAATAAATAAATAAACGTTATTACCAATCAGGTTGTGAGGAGTCGTGGTGTAGCGGCTAGACGAAATGAATTTGAAATGTGAGTTTGCTGGACTTTTTTCAAAAGTGACCTTGACTCCCAGGTCGACCCAGCCTTGAGTGGGTACCGGGTGCAGTCCCCGGAAGTAAAGGTGGCTGGCGTGATGCTGACCGCATCACCCATCTTGTGCCTTTTGGTCTAAAAAAAATATAGGTCTAGCTCTATGCCATATACACCTAAAGGGGTGGAAAAGGGACCTCCACTTACTTACCAATCAGGTTAGTCCTTCAGGTTAACAATACTTAACATTACTTTAAATGTTTTTTTTAGTGGTTTGTTTCAGAAGTATCTTTCCTATACTTTGCATACATTGTGTGGATGGAGGGCCTGAGAATAACAGACAGAAGTTACTCAGTTAACTCTTTTAGTACCACACAACTCACTGTACATTTATTGATTACTCTATACATGGTACAGGAACCTCATTGGTTTAATGGCTATAGGCCTGCATGCTGTTGCAATGGTTGTGTGTTCAGATCCGAACAAGGCTGGACTTCTTACCCAAAAAAATAAAAATGACCCCGACTCTGAGGTCGGCACAGCCTTAAATGGGTCCTAGTTCAAGTCCTGGGAAGTGAAGGTGGCCGGCATGATGTTGACCATGTGGAGTGCCGATATAGGTCAAGCACTGTATGCCCAGTGTGTCTGACTGGTGGACAAAGGACCGTTACTGTACATGGTGTACCTTGGCTGACTATATCTGTACAATTGTGTTCTGATACCTTCATTCTTTCTATAGAAATGGCAGCTTAGCTCATCTTGTTCCACATTTGTAGTTAGAATCAGAGACTGTTGTTTTAAAGTACATAAACTCATAGCTGGTAAATGTGGAAGTACCACCTGTCTGGTAATAAAAGAATTAAAGTTATTGAGATTAGCAGCTATGTTTGCAGTCTTCACAAGTCATATGATGGTTCTTTTGTCTGTCAGGTGGCCTGGTTGGCTATTTAAAACCAAACAAAAATATCTTATTCTTCTATTGTTTTTAAATTTGTACTGTTACAAAAAATAATGATTATTATAAATCTTTTAAAAAACTATACATTCTTAAAACAGGAAGTATTGTCCGACTGGCTGAAGTGGACACGGGATAGCCCAGGACCCGGTGGAAGGACGAGTGGCTCAGTCTGTGGGCAGGATCCCAGGTTTGACAACTTCTAGTTGTTTCTTTATTTTTTGTTGTTGATGTCTCCTGGTATGTGTCGAATTCTTGTAATAATTGGATGGAGAGAAGCTGGCATAATCATTGGAATCTGCCAAGGTAGACTATAGAAGAAACTTCTTGATGCCTATGTGATGTAAGTTTTGTTGTTTTGTTTTGTTTTGATATCCTCTTTACCTGTTACCATGGGTCCTTAAACATTTTTAATAGTGTATCTTTAAATAGCTACACAAATAGCTCTTTTATTTAAGACTTGCTCTTGGAAAAATATATAATGGTTTTCCCTTTCTCTGAGGAGTGGCTGGCCGAACGGTTAGAACCTGGGCTGTCAAGCGGGAGACCCGGGTTCAAATCCTCGGTAAGGCTGGGGATTTTTTTCTGTCAGGGGCAAAATAAAATCACCTGCACAGCCGTGGCGACAGCACGAGCCATGCTGCCCTAAATCCTCAGGCTCAAAGACCACTCTGCCTTCACCACAATAGTGGTAAAAAAAGCAGTAATTGGCAGTTTCCCCCTCTTTATCATGAAAAACCTCATAGCAACATAGATTTACTGTAGTAATCATTGTTGATTTATTCCTAGCTAAGTGGTTCAATTTATTTTGTTCTCTTACTTAGGTTCTGCAGCAACCCATCATCTACTCCACCTTTTGAGTGGCCACCGGATATCACAGACTGGCCTGTAAGTGGACATAGGAGTTAGGAGATGTTGTGTGAAAGAACATCATAGTTTAAATATTGGCTGTAAAGTTTATTTACTCTGGTGAAGCAGTTGCCTCCCCACTTGTTAATATGAAGGATTGAAATCCCTTGAAACTTGAACCACTGACATCAGGTTGGCAAGTCAAGATAATCTGGATTTTTAGCAAACACAGTTCCCCAAGGGGCTTCCGGGGCCCCATTGTGGGGTGGGGAAAATGACCCACTGTCTCCTTACAAGCATGTTGTAAGAGTAAACTAATTAGGGATGTTTCCTTTGAAGTCAGATTGCATATGCCTGAAAGGTGAAGAATTAATAGTCTGCATACAAATAGGCCGGATTTGTAAAATTGATATGCATGCAAAACTCAGGTTCTGGAACAAGACTAAAGTCCAGAAGGGGATGAACAACCAGAACTTTCTGACAGAGTTTACAGCTGGTGAATGTGAAGAAGGAAAACAAGAACATACACAGTCCTTCCAAGTTTTTTAAATTTGTCTAAGAAGGCTAGACATCTAGTCCACTGTTAAAGGACTTGACATTTAGTCCACTGTTAAAGGACTAGACATCTAGTCCACTGTTAAAGGACTAGACATCTAGTCCACTGTTAAAGGACTAGACATCTAGTCCACTGTTAAAGGACCAGACATCTAGTCCACTGTTAAAGGACTAGACATCTAGTCCACTGTTAAAGGACTAGACATCTAGTCCACTGTTAAAGGACTAGACATCTAGTCAACTGTTAAAGGACTTGACATTTAGTCCACTGTTAAAGGACTAGACATCTAGTCCACTGTTAAAGGACTTGACATTTAGTCCACTGTTAAAGGACTAGACATCTAGTCCACTGTTAAAGAGTTAGACATCTAGTCCACTGTTAAAGGACTAGACATCTAGTCCACTGTTAAATGACTAGACATCTAGTCCACTGTTAAAGGACTAGACATCTAGTCCACTGTTAAAGAGTTAGACATTTAGTCCACTGTTAAAGGACTAGACATCTAGTCCACTGTTAAATGACTAGACATCTAGTCCACTGTTAAAAGATCAAGGGGAGTATACCATTCCTTTTTTTTTTTAAATTTCTATTTGTATTTAATTCGGAAAGCTATTCAAATAGTCAGCATAGGATAAACCAGGTCTGCCCAAGAGGGCAAGATAACCCGTAATCTACTTCACCACTTTCCAGAATATTCACCAGCAACAAGAAAATCAACTAGTTAACCTACCACCTCTTCCTCCTCTTGTTTCTGTCTGACCACACAGGTATGCCTTGATACAGCCAAACCGAACCAGTCATTAGCCAGCCAGAAGGACAAACACATGAACTGTGAGATCTTGGGTCGACCATGTTGTTTTGGCATTCAAGGGGAATGCATCATTACAACCAGGGAGCATTGTGACCTCAAGAGAGGATTCTTCCATGATGAGGCATCTTTATGTTCTCAGGTGATACTTCACATATTTTTGTTTTGTCTTTCCAGTAATGTCTCACTTGATTGTCCAGTAAACTCTGAGTAATACCTTAAATGTGTTAAAAAAAACATTTTATAGTATTTCCACTGTTCTCTTCTAAGTCACATGCAGGCATTCGTTAATTTGTTATATTTTACAGAATATAACAGATTGTTGTTTTGATTGCTTTCAGAACATAATTTTTGTTACCCATTAAAAGATTTTTTTTATAGCGTCACACTTTGTGATTTTGTTGCAGGGTTTCAAATTTTGACATGCTTCATGTTTGTCAGTCAGTCCGTCAATCAGTCTGTGTATTGAAGTTCAGCTATAATGTGAATCTACCCCTTGTAGTTGGTCTTGTTTGTGTATTTAGTTTTCTTCAAGCTCGTCTCTTGATGTTCTTCTCAGTAACCACATTTCTTTCCGCTGCCGGCCTCTTCATGTTTTATTCATATTCTAAGATGTAGTGCCATAAAGCAGAACAGGCTTGACACATCATCATCATTATTCGCAAGTGCCTTGCCTACTGACTTAGGCAATCATGCCTCTACACAATCTACAATCTTTGCAGTAGGTATCAATTCATGTGCTGACACCCCGCAATGACAAAAGACTGTCACAAAAATTTTTACGTTGTCTTTTTTTTGTCTTTTTCCATGGATCTTTACAGTGATCACACGTTCCGGTTTTATTCTTTTCATAATATGACCCCAAAAATGATGGCTGTCTCTTTCTGTTGCTTGTGATAAATTGTATTCGAACCTCCTTCTTCAGACTTTCAGACTTTCACTTTCTCTACAGCAGTTTGATGTTTGATGATGGTTGGGGTATCACCTGTAGAACATGATGCGGCCCACCAAGTAAGGTGATTCCATTGGAACCAGCTTAATATTGCCTGAATACAATTTATTTAAAGGTTAGTTGCCTATCCTTTACAGGACGTTGCAGAACCAACCCCAACAGCCACTGGCTGTTGTGTGGTTTTTCTAGGCATATTTACATCCAGTAGTTTGCCATTGCTTTCTGGATGGTCAGCTTTCTTGATACCACTGTCGAAACCAACGCAAGGCGCATGGCCCGCAGCTGGGATCGAACCCGGCATTACAAAGCGTTCGCATCGACTTAGCCACAGAGCCGACAATTTCTTTAAAAGCATGATTTAATAGAAACAAATGTAGCAGTTCCCTGTGCCTTCTGCCAGTTTATATATGGTTTGTCTCCATGAGCCTTTTTCTAAACATACATACCTTGGGGGTGGAGGGTTTGAGTATTTTATGTAACTAGCTGTCCCACTGGCTAGCTCAGTTCCTCTCAAGTGACCACCACCTGTGTTGGCCCCATGGCCGCTTATTTATTATATTCAAGATAATCACCATATTTAGAGGTCACTTCAGCATTCTTAACCTGGTGGACATAACTACAGGACAGGCACCTACTACAGGACGTTTGACCCATCACGTTATTTATCTCGTTCTTATATTCAGGACAGTGACTTACTGCATAAGATACTATTTATATTCTGGAATGCTTCTTGCTCTGTGCTATCTGATGTTGTGATTGTCTTTAAATGCTTGAATTCATTGACTTGGTTCAGCTTTTCCTCTTGTATTGTATAACAAGTGGTTGATGTTTTTCATCTAAATAACCATTGTATGAGGGGACTTGAAATGAGAACTTTAAAAGTGTGGTAGAAATTAACAGTAACCTGTTCCAGTGCAAGGATTTATAGTTATTTTGTCATTACTCAGTATTTTCAGTGCCAGCGTCTTTTCTTCACCTCTTGATTCTGCCTTTCTTATACCACTTTTGCGGTGTAGGCATGGGGGTCTTTGAGCCTGAGAGCTTACAGCCGCACGGCTAGTGCTGTCGCCACGACTGTGCAGGTGAGGATTTTATTTTGCCCCCGACAGAAAAAAATCCCCAGTCTTACAGAAGATTCGAACCTAAGTCTCCCGCTTGTGAGCCCAGCGTTCTAACCGTTCGGCCAGCCCTCCTCCACCTCTTGATTTACTGGAATTTTTTCAGTTTCTTCCTAAATCTTTGCATTGTTTGTTATATTAAATTGTATTGTTACACATTGTTTTCTTGCTTTTCAACTGTTATCCACGTATGTAATTACACATCCATTGCTGTTTGCTGTTGTTTCCACAGTTGTATGTTGATTTCTGATGCAGTTGTTCATATTAAACAGTTGCATGGTTTAAGTGAATGTGTTTCTTACCCAGGTAAACTGTTTCCAAGAGATCTGTGGAATGATCCCATTTGCCAACCCCAAAAGTCCAGATCAGTTTTATAGATTGTGGACCTCTCTGTTTCTGCATGGAGGGTAAGCTGACATACGTTTTTTTTTTTAAATATCGGTCTCAACTGTCTTCACACTCAGTATGGGGTAAGTTAACTACTTTAAAAGAAAAATTAGTCTGTACTTTCGTTACACTCCATGGAGAAGTTAACATACTTTTTTGAAATATTTGTCTTTATTGTCTTTATTCTTTACGGAGGGTAAGTAAACTAACTTTTGTTTTAAAAAATGTGATCTGCTATCTTCACACTATGAAAGATAAGTTTGCAGATTTTGTTATATTAGTCTGTATTGCCTTCACATTATGGAAGTTAAGTTAGCAGGTTTTGTTACATTAGTGTCTATTGCCTTTAAACTATGGAAGATAAGTTAGCAGAATTTGTTATATTAGTCTCTATTACCTTCACACTATGGAAGATAAGTTAGCAGATTTTGTTATTTTAGTCTCTATTGCCTTCACGCTATGGAAGATAAGTTAGCAGATTTTGTTATATTAGTCTCTATTGCCTTCACACTGCATAAGATAATTTAGCAGATTTTGTTATATTAGTCCCTACTGTCTTCAAGGTTTGGAAGATAAGTTATCAGATTTTGTTATATTAGTTTCTATTGCCTTCACACAAACCAACCACATCTCCCTGTGGCAAATACTGGTAGTTATGTCACCCAGGATACAGGCTAATGGGGAAATAGCCACCCGGAGAGTTTTGGGCCCCGCCAACATTGAAAAAATACTGCCTGAGACTCACCATGTTGACTAATAGATCTGATTGTTCAACACTTGCTCGGTCATCGATCAGGTTACCAAGGACCACCCAATCCATTTCAGAAATAAGTTAGCTACTTTTCAGCAGAGGCTGCACGAGTTGCTGACATAACACCAGCCACATCACTAGTTAATGATTAATATGTACTGCAGACTGATAGCTCTGTGGCTAAGTCAATGCGATTGCTTTGTAATGCCGGGATGCCGGGTTCGATTCCAGCTGCGGGCCATGCACCTTGCGTTGGTTTCGACAGTGGTATCAAGAAAGCTGACCATCCAGAAAGCAATGGCAAACTACTGTACGTAAATTTGCCTAGAAAAACCACACAGCAGCCAGGGGCTGTTGGGTTTGGTTCTGCAACATCCTGTAAAGGATACGCAGCTAACCTATAGACTGGTAATAATGCTAACCTAACTACATAACTGGTGAGTAAACCCTGGTGAAGCACATGGTCCATTACATCTGACTGTCAGAGATGCCGGGAACTGATCAGACAGTCAACAGCAACTGGTTTCCCAAGGACATTCGATCTTATGGGACTATGATGATGATAAAAGATATTGGGAATCATTATTACAGCTGAAAAGATCCATGTGGTGTCAGTGACATTTGGGCAAGGCATGTGGTGTCAGTGACATCTGGGCAAGGCATGTGGTGTCAGTGACATCTGGGCAAGGCATGTGGTGTCAGTGACATCTGGGCAAGGCATGTGGTGTCAGTGACATCTGGGCAAGGCATGTGGTGTCAGCGACAACTGGACAAGGCATGTGGTGTCAGTGACATCTGGGCAAGGCATGTGGTGTCAGTGACCTGGGGAAGGCATGTGGTGTCAGTGACATCTGGGCAAGGCAGGTGGTGTCAGTGACATCTGGGCAACGCAGGTGGTGACAGTGACATCTGGGCAAGGCATGTGGTGTTGGTGACATCTGGGCAAGGCATGTGGTGTCAGTGGCATTTGGCAAGGCATGTGGTGTCAGTGACATCTGGGCAAGGCATATGGTGTTCGTGACATCTTGGCAAGGCATGTGGTGTCAATGACGTCTGGTCAAGGCATGTGGTGTCAGTGACATCTGGTCAAGGCATGTGGTGTCAGGGACATCTGGGAGCCGGACTTTAAAAAAAAAAAATGACCTTGGCTTCCAGTCGACCCAGCCATGAGTTGGTACCGGGTGCAGTCCCGGAAAGTAAAGACGGACGGCGTGATGCTGACCACATCATCCATCTTGTGCGGATTGGTCTATAAAATATAGGTCTGGCCCTATATGCCCCATACGCCTAAAGGCGTTAAAAAGGGTCCTTTACTTCACTTATACTTTCTATGACTGAGTGGCACGTGACTGGTAATATGTTATGTTGTTACAACTGACGCTACTACATTGCACAATTCCATGCAGGCTTAGTCTTTGATGCAGCAGCCAATCCAAGATACATGCACAAACTATCTCCTTGACAACTGTTTTAATGTCTTTTCTGTCTGAACCTTCAAGACTGCATATATGTGCTTTACCAGGTTTTACTTGCCAGTCATGTAGTTGGGTTAGCATCATTATCCATAATGCATATAAATTATTTAGTAGCGATGTGGCCAGTGATATGTCAGTAACTTGTGTAGTTAGTTCTTGTACCCATTTGCTAGTGGTAGGCTTTTGGCACATAATGACATTGGGCTGTGAGGTTTTGGGGCTTCAGATTTCCTAGGTCATGGTATAGGGACAAGGGGTGACCAGTTGCCTTGCTCATCTGTTCTCAAACAGGTAATATTTCTGGTGCCCATTGTGTAAGGCTGGTACTAATTTTTCAAGACTTTTGTTTTGCTGAAAATCTTGACCTGGGCCTCTGTCAGTGCACAGTCACATGTTATAATTAGTTTGTATATTGTATGATTCTGCGGGAGACTGAGCATATGTAATTTTGACTTAGAGTGCAATGATGTAATGACAAACCTTTATTGTGATATATTAGTGAATAACAATAACGATGAGCCTGTACTTCTAGGAGAGATTGTTGTTGTTCAGTCTGTGTTTTTTCTTTTGGCTTCTGGCAGCTTGGTGCACTTGGTTATCACAGTTGCCTTCCAAATGTGGATTATGAGGGATCTGGAGAAGTTAATGGGGGCCATTAGGACAACCATTATATACATTGGGTCTGGAGTGGCAGGAAATCTGGCCAGCTGTACATTTATCCCATACCAAGTGGAGGTTAGTCAACATTTGATTGTTTTCTCTACTCATGTTCCTACTTAAAGTGATATAATTTGTGTCAGATTCTGTGCAGGATAGGATAGTCTTACTGAATGAGAAATGTCATGATATTACTAAATATATGTCTCAACGGTATTAAAAAAGTAAGAATAAGTTACAGCAGACTGGTGTAGTCATTATGGGTACCTGATAACTTTTCTGGAGGTTGAACAGGGTATCTGCCCTGTTATCTTGCCATCCAGATCACAATTTTGTGATTCCAGGGTAAACAGATTTTTGGGTAGCGGACCGCAGGAGAAAAACGGAAGGAACAAAAGGATTTTTATAATGTTTTAAAATATCATTATCATCAGGTGCCTTGCCGTCCAGCGTGGGCGATCATACCTCTCCACAATCTGCGATCTCCTGCAGTATGTATCAGTTTGTGTGTCGACACACCTCCATGCCATGCAACAAGACTGTCAAGAATCTTCTCTTGTTGTCTTCCTCTATCCCTCTTTCCACAGATCTTTCCAGTGGTCACAACATGTTCTATTTTCCCTCTTCTCATAACATGGCTCGAAAAATGATGACTGTCTCCTTCTGATGTCTGTGATAATTTCTTTGGGCTACCACCTCTTTCAAAACCTCTTGGTTGCTCTTTTTGGCTGTCCAAGGTATTTTAAGCATTCTTCTGTAAAACTACATCTCTGAGGCCTCAAGAAATTGTTTGGCCTGCCTACGGATTATCCAAGGCTCACAGCCATATGTTAAAACTGGATGAATATAGTAAGCAAGAATTCTTTTTTTAACTGAATAAGATCCAAGAGCAGCTGGCTGAGGAGTTAGAACACTGGGCTCTCAGGCAGGAGACCCAGGTCCGAATCCTCGGTAAGGCTGGGATTTTTTTTTTCTGAGGACTAAAAATAAAGTGATAACCTGCATGGTCCATGGCAACAGCACCTGTCATCCAGCCTTAAATCCTCAGACTCAAAGACCGTTAAGAGTCCTGATGGGCTTCATCATAGTGGAGACAATGACCACTCATCCCTTTGTTAGCCAGACTAGTGCCTGACTCGTGTTGATCTTGTCAAGGTCTTGGTCACCATCAACCCAGCCTGTGTGGGTTCTAGGGCCCAATTTTGTGTGTGTGTGGGGAGGGGGAGAGAATAGATTTATTGCCCCCTAACAGGCATGTTGTAAAAGTCGACTAATTAGGGATGTTTCCCTTGAAGTCAAAATGATCTGCCTGAGAGGGAAGTTGAAGTAGTTAACAGTTTGCTTACAAATAAGCCAGATTTTTTAACGGATGTACACTTAAAACTCAAGTTCTGAAAAAAGACTAAAAATCCAGAAGTAGGCAAACAACCAGAACTTTCCACCAGAGTTTACAGCTGATGGAGGCTAAGAAGAAGAGAAGAAGACACACCAGTGTGTCAGCAGCAAAAGGGTAGGGGATAAAAGTCTGTGAACAAAGATAATTGTTTGTTTCTGTCTTCCTTAATGCAGGCTGGTCCATCTGGAGCACAGTTTGGCATTGCTGCATGTCTGCTGGTGGAGGTGATACAGAGCTACCAGATGTACAAACACCCACATTGGGCACTGCTGAAGCTCTGCCTACCCTTGTTGTGTTTCTTTATCCTGGGTCTGCTTCCATGGTTTGACAACTGGGCTCACATCTTTGGATTCTTTTTCGGCTTCCTCCTTGCCTTTGCCCTCATGCCTTACATCACGTTTGGACATTTTGACAGACGACGCAAGATCATCACCATCCTGGTGTGCCTTGGAGCTGCCATTGGATTGTTTACCTTGTTAGTCATCATATTTTATGTTGCCCCACTCACTGACTGTAACTGGTGCATTTACTTAAACTGTATTCCATTTACGGCAGACTTTTGTGAGAACATGGCTGTAGAGCTGAAAAAGAATGCAACATACTCAACGTATATTTAAGTACATGTGCAGATATTTGTTGTGGACTGAAAGCTTTATGAAGGACCATTCAAATGTTTTGAAAATCCCGCCTATTGAATCACAGTATTTTGGAAACCAAGTTATATTTCTGTTTTAAAAACAGTGGAATGAAAAGTGAACACCAGTAATGTTCTGTATGTCAGCCATGATGGTGTAGAGGTTAGTGTACTGGCTTACTGACACAGCAACACTAGGGTTCAATCCTCATTAGTGGTAGGGTTTGATGCTTTCCAGCACATATGACTCTAAGGTCAGAACGCTTCAACAAACTATTGTCTGCAGTGTATTCTGGGTGCACTTCTGGCTCTGCCTCAGTTAAAGGCAGACCACGTTGAAGTTTTCGTGTTTAATAAAATATCCAGTTTTTTTTTTCAGCTCTGTAAAGTCAGAAAGAATGTGAGTACTTCAAATACACTTGCTACCACACGTTTCTCCTGGGAAAAGACACGATAAGAAAGGGAGCCTGTCACTCCCACCTCTTGTCAAGATCAGCATACACAATTCACTTGGGGTATCCATACTCTTGTATAGGTGTCTTGAGTTAGAATTTTACTGCATTTCAGTATAAATGCTTTAGAAAAATTCAGTAGCCATGTTAGAAATAGGGAGTTGCCGTGTCAGAGCGGCTAGACCCTCGCTGTGGATCGGAAGGTCGTGGGTACGCTCCCTAGCAGAGTCGGACTTATTTTTAAAAATGACTTTGGCTCTTAGGTCGACCCAGCCTTGAGTGGGTACCGAGTGCAGTCCCGGGAAGTAAAGGAGGCCGGCATGATGCTGACCACATCACCCCATCTTGTGCTGATTGGTCTATAAAAATATAGGTCTAGCCCTATATGCCCTATACGCCTAAAGGCGTGGAAGAGGGTCCTTTACTTTTTTTTAACTTACTTTTAGAGATAAATTCAGTATGCAGGCTATCAAGAACCATGTTCATCTGTGGTGAAATGTTAAAAACTTGCCTAGATTGGACATGTCGCACATCATAAGTTCCCAACCCCTTCTGAGTAACCCCCTCTAAGAACAGTTTAGAGCAAATAAAGAAGAGCAAGGAGTATACATTTCTTGACTGATAACATTAGCAATTAGACAGGATGTTGTATTTCCACACTTGTGCATGTTCCTGAGGGCAGGAAGCAGTGGAGGTCTCTGATTACTAATGTTTCCATGTTGACATCCCTGAGACTCATGCTGAGGATATTAGAATGGGGTGAGATAAATGTTTCTGAGACAGGTAACTTTTTAACCGAAACAGACTTAAGATATTCAGTAATTGCTCTGGTTACCTAGACAGACTTGAGATATCCAGTAATTGCTCTGGTTACCTAGACAGACTTGAGATATCCAGTGATTGTTGTAGTTACCTAGACAAATCCAGTAATTGTTTTGGTTACTTTGACAGATTTGAGATATTCAGTAATTGCTCTGGTTACCTAGACAGCCTTGAGACATCCAGTAATTGTTCTGATTACTTAGACAAATCCAGTAATTGTTTTGGTTACTTTGACAGATTTGAGATATTCAGTAATTGCTCTTGTTATCTAGACAGTCTTGAGATATCCAGTAATTGCTCTGGTTATCTAGACAGTCTTGAGATATCCAGTAATTGCTCTGGCTACCTGGACGGGTTTGAGATATTCAGTAATTACTCTGGTTACCTAGACAGACTTGAGATATCCAGTAATTTGCACTGGTTACCTAGACAGACTTGACTTATCCATTGATTGCGCTAGTTACCTAGACTGACTTGAGATAACCAGTAATTGCTGTTGTTGCCTAGACAGATTTGAGATATCCATTTATTGCTCTTGTTACCTATCAGACTTGAGATATCCAGTAATTGCTGTGGTAACTGTTTGATGTGGTGGTTGTTTTATTTGTTGGTTAACAGCTTCGCTTGTTTCTTTTTTTCTTTTTTAAAGCTTTGTGTCTTTTTTCCCCCCTGTAATTACTGCTGTTTATGGTCATATCATATTTTGTGTTCACATTAGTTTTTCAGCTGGAACTGGTTTTTTGGGTTATTGGATTTAGTGTCACTAATTCTTAGATGCTTTACATGAGAATGTAAATGTTATCTCACTGATTCTTAGATGCTTTATATGAGATTGTAGATGCTATCTCACTGGTTCTTAGAAGATTTACATGAGAATGTAGATGTTATCTCACTGGTTCTTAGATGCTTTACATGAGAATGTAGATGCTATCTCACTGGTTCTTAGATGCTTTACATGAGTATGTAGATGTTATCTCCCAGGTTCTTAGGTGCTGTACATGAGATTGTTGATGTTATCTCACCGGTTCTTAGATGCTCTACATGAGAATGTAGATGTTATTTCACCGGTTCTTAGATGCTCTACATGAGAATGTAGATGTTATCTCACTGATTCTTAGATGCTTTAAATGAGAATGTAGATGTTATTTCACTGGTTTTTTTGGTGCTTTTACATGAGAATGTAGATGTTATTCACTGGTTCTTAGATGCTTTTACATGAGAATGTAGATGTTATTCACTGGTTCTTAGATGCTTTACATGAGAATGTAGATGTTTTTTGGTGCTTTTACATGAGAATGTAGATGTTATTCACTGGTTCTTAGATGATTTACATGAGAATGTAGATGTTATTTCACTGTTTCTTTGTTGCTTTACATAAGATTGTATCTGTTATTTTACTGGTTCTTAGATGCTTTACATGAGCATGTAGATGTTATTTTACAAAATGAGAATGTAGGTGGTATTTAAATGGTTCTGAGATGCTTTACAAAATGAAAATGTAGATGTTATGTCACTGGTTCTTAGATGCTTTTCATGGTAAAAATGTAGATGGCATTTCACTCTTGAGTATGCTTTGTTGCGACAGAGTTTTTTTGGTTTTATTGCCATTGCAGTGACAGGCAGTCGTTGATATAGAGTCATGTTAAAATATTGGACAGTAAATGGAAGGCCAAGTTATTATTTAGTGTACATAATTATTTACATCTGTGACATTCATTTTATACGTGGTGTTTGTTCTGAACCATAAACAATGCAATATCTGTATATTTTATGTAGAAAATTGCATATGACCTTATAGAAATTGATGTGGCATCCAAGAAATATTGTGACCTCAAGCTGATACATGACCTAAACAGGTACATGACCTAAACAGGTACAATTTACTGGACTAGGCAGTGAAAGATTGCCCAAGATTACTGCCAGGATGATCACACATTGACTCACTCTAACAACTAGCTAGACAGCAGCAGCCATACCAGAGGGTTAATGCTACCACATTTCTGTAGGGAAAAAAGCCAGATTATTTTTCACTCAGTGACCCAGTGTAACTGTCATAGTCTGATTTCTTAGTCCTGCTCAGGGAGTTGTGTCTCTTTGACTCTGTGTATTTATTAAAAAAAAAATTCAGCTTTAATTATGTCATGCTCAGTACTCTTTTCGAGTACAAAGAAAGCACTGCTGGCAAATGATTGCCAGTGCTTTACTGCTAATCTGTCAGTGAAAAGGGGATGTTTTGTGAGTACATTTTGATAAGATTGCAAGTGAGTCCCAGAGACATAAACTTGGAAACCACTGAGTTCAGAGATTTTCTGTGTAGTATTCATGTTGATACAAAGAATATATAATTTCATTGTTTACTATTATTGTTTTGGAAGTCTATATTAAATTTACATATTATCTACATGAGCAAGTGGTGTTTTCTTCAGTATTTATTATTGGAGCTGTCACTTAACATCATCAGGCAGAAGCTCCTGTTCTGTCATCGGAACATGCTCAAAATGTTTTTGATCCATCATCAGTTTTCTGTCTCATACACTTACTCCCAAACCAAGAATATCTCTGATGACCTGTACTGTGTGCAACACTAACATCAGAACATGCTGGAAAGATTCTGGATCCTTCATCAGTTGCCTGTCTCTTGCACTAAACTTCCATGCTGATTGAGACTAACATCAGAACATGCTGGAAAGATTCTGGATCCTTCATCAGTTGCCTGTCTCTTGCACTAAACTTCCATGCTGATTGAGACTAACATCAGAACATGCTGGAAAGATTCTGGATCCATCATCAGTTTTCTGTCTCATACACTTACTCCCAAACCAAGAATATCTCTGATGACCTGTACTGTGTGCAACACTAACATCAGAACATGCTGGAAAGATTCTGGATCCATCATCAGTTTTCTGTCTCATGCACTTACTCCTATGCCAAGAATATCTCTGATGTCCTGTACTTTGAGTAACACTAACATCAGAACATGCTGGAAAGATTCTTGATCTGTAATCATGTGTTCATCTCATGCACTTCCATGCCAAGAATCTTATGTCCTGTGCTCGGTGCATCAGAAGGACAGCTGCCATTTGGAGAAAGACTAACCTAAGTCAAACAGGATACAACCTGGTACAATTGAACCCTTTCATCTTCAGTCACCTGCTAAAGCAGGATTGGCTTAGTAATATCATATTGTGCCTTTGAAACAATAAGCTAGATGGTAAAATAGTCCTTTATGAGCAAGTGAACAGAGTGGAGCACAAACAGGTCATTATGGTCTAAGAAGAATGGGGCTGCAAGGAGTGAACAGGGGATCTGATCGATGCTCAACACTCAAGGGAAAGGTGAGATGGATATACAATGAGAATCTTACTGATACTATCGGAACTTTAACTCTGTGCTTGCTGGTGAATCTAGGAATGGAGTACTCATGGGAATTTATGAGTGCTTCGATGTCAATTCCTAATTCAACATTTAACATTGAAACATAAAACATGTTTTATTAGTCTCAGTCCCCTTCACCTGAGAGTCATGTATCTCATTGTTCTAAAACTTGTAAAGCAACAGACTGGTATTAAGCACACATTTAACAGTGTGCAGTTATCATGTCTACCATCACAAGGACTGATGTTCCAGCCCAAATATGTTGAATTAAGAATCAACATCAAAGTACTTGGGACACTCCAATAAGTGCTCAGTCCCCATCTTTCAATTCCAATGGTACCAGTAACCGTCTGATTGTATATCCGTCTCATCCTTTCCCTGAGTGTTGAGCATCGGCCAGTTCCCCTGGTAACTCCTCGCAGCGCTATTCTCTTTAGAACATAATGATCTATTTGCACCTCTGCACTGTTCACCCGTTCCCAAAAGGCCCTCACAATATCTAACTTATCATACATCAGTTCACCACTAAGTGGTGCAGAGCCAGCTAGTCTATCTGTTTGCTCATTTCCCAACACACTGACATCAGCTAGAGAAAATATCCAAAGGATGCTACATTTCCCAACACATTGACATCAGCTAGAGAAAATATCCAAAGGATGCTACATTTCCCAACACACTGACATCAGCTAGAGAAAATATCCAAAGGATGCTACATTTCCCAACACACTGACATCAGCTAGAGAAAATATCCAAAGGATGCTAACTAACCGGGACCTCTGAAGTCATGCTTGCCACTCTGCACGAAGCATGCCTGTTTTCACCTTTCTCAGCATGCTCTGTGAGTCAGTTACATTCACAGCATGTGTGTACAGCTGATTCTTAAGCCAGCCCAGTGATTTTCAACTTTTTAATGACTAAACATAGAAGTTATTGCAGGTAGTTCAAGGATCTAGCTATTGGTAACATAACTGCTGCTCGAGATGGTTCTGAGACTCGATTAATGATATCTTGCAAAAAATATCCAGTAAGTTGAATTTTCCCCAGTGCAGTTCCAGCATCACTGGAGGTTTAAATCCAGTATGCCTTTTGCTGCTAATGTGTGGTTGTCTGTTATGTGTTTTTTAAAATCTTTTTCTGCCTCCCTGCACGTATAGTTGTTAATCTTCTCCTTCTGTCCTTTATCCTCCAATGGATTGTGCAGACATTGTTGAAACTTTAACCCTTAGAGAGGCAGAATGATCAGAGGTTTTTGGAACAGCGTATCAACATCAGTGCTGAATGAGTTAACTGGGAGTAAAGATCAGCACATTCAAGCATGAGAAACACACTGGATGTACAAAAGGTCTTATCAACCAGCATAGGACTGGCTGTATCAACCATGCAGCACAGATGTGTATGTCAAAGGGGGGGGGGAATCTGAACACCTATGGATTGTGTCTGGAGTGCTGTGAAGAGAACCCAACGCATAACTCAATTAGAAAGTTTTATTATCTTTTCATTTGTGTACTTATTTTCTTTAGCAGATATTGATTAGAATCGTATCTTATCTGCTGTGTATTTTCTTAAAATTATTTCTTTAATATATTTAACTTTTATTATAAGCTAAGTTTATCTGGACATTTTAATAAATTGTCAATTTTAGTTAAGAAAAATAAAAGAAAGAAATTTTAAAAATACAAGAAAGAAACATAATCTAAAGAATCAAACTCAGAAAGGTGTCACTAAAAGTGGCAATGAATGCGTACAGTAGGGCAAAAGTAAAAGACAAAATACTAAAAATGAAAAACAAAATAAATGAAATTAGGACCAGAAGAAGAGGAAGCAAGGGAATAAAAAGGAATATAAGAGCAAGGAAGCCAAGCAGTGCACAAAGTAAAGGCAACAACAAAGTTTGTCTGTGTGGCTCAGCAACCAGGTCACTGTAGGGTACAACCCTGGGTTGTCTGTCTTCCATGGGGAGTTAGCACTGGAAGATTGCAACTTTTTCTCTGGGGGACAGAAACATAGCTTATTGTTGATGTCATCACAGGAATCAGTATGTAAATCAGTGTGTTCTGTTTAAACACTAGCGAAGACCAATATTATAGGTATTGTTTAT
Source organism: Candidula unifasciata (assembly GCA_905116865.2). Taxonomy (NCBI): domain Eukaryota; kingdom Metazoa; phylum Mollusca; class Gastropoda; order Stylommatophora; family Geomitridae; genus Candidula; species Candidula unifasciata. The sequence goes on along the minus strand of CAJHNH020000336.1, from coordinate 418,853 downwards.
AGATGGAATGTTGGACATTGTGTACTGGAATGTTGGACATTGTGTACTGGAATGTTGGACATTGTGTACTGGAATGTTGGACATTGTGTACTGGAATGTTGGACATTGTGTACTGGAATGTTGGACATTGTGTACTGGAATGTTGGGCAGTGTGTACTGTAATGTTGGGCATTGTGTACTGTTATGTTGGAAATTGTGTACTGGAATGTTGGACATTGTGTACTGTAATGTTGGACATTGTGTACTGTAATGTTGGGCAGTGTGGACTGTAATGTTGGGCAGTGTGTACTGGAATGTTGGACATTGTGTACTGTAATGTTGGTCATTGTGTATTGGAATGTTGCTGGACATTGTGTACTGGAATGTTGGACATTGTGTACTGGAATGTTGGGCAGTGTGTACTGTAATGTTGGACATTGTGTACTGTAATGTTGGAAATTGTGTACTGTAATGTTGGACATTGTGTACTGTAATGTTGGACATTGTGTACTGTAATGTTGGACAGTGTGTACTGTAATGTTGGACATTGTGTACTGGAATGTTGGACAGTATGTACTGGAGTGTTGGACAGTGTGTACTGAAATGGCATTGGAAATGTTTATGAGAAGATTATTAAGATTATTGCAAATAGAGTTAAGCTGAGTTAAGAACCAACATAATTGCATTCGAAACATTCCCCTGTGCTGCATCCCTATCTTCAGCAATCAGTACAGAGTTCCAGCTCTGATGGTACTAGCCTGATTATATCTGTCTTGCCTCCCCTTAGTGTTTTTCCTGCCACACCTTTCTCTTCTGGCTGTGATGCTATCTATTTGTGACTCCACACTCTTCACTTACTCCCTAATTACCTGTAACATATCTAGTTTACCACCGCGTGGTGAAATCTACAGAACACTAACTGTCCAGGATATCTGAAGCAATGCTTGCCACACTGCACTGGTTATATGTGTCTCTACCTTGCTCAAAATGCTTTGTGAATCGGTTGCAGTCACATTGTTTGTGTGCATCTGGTTCTCAAGCCAGCAGAAGGCAGTAGTGACTGCTTGCACAGATGTTATGGTATGATACATCGTTCATACCCTGTTACTGTGAACCCGCATGCACTTGTTCTGTCCCTTAACATAGAGCCATCTTTATAGATAATCACATCTCCTGGACATTAATTAGTTGTTGGATTTTTTATTCGGCAGTGCTGCAAATAGACAATAAAGCAAACTCAGAGGAGGAAGAAAATGAAAAGGTGCAGGATGTTGAGGATATGGAGAAGAGGGTAATGTTGAGAAGTAGGGGAATATTTAAAAAAAAGGATGAGTAGGAAAAGAAGAGGTGGGTGAGAACAAGAAGAAAAGAAGATGGAAAGGGGAGAAGGAGGAGGAGAAAAGAAGATGAAGAATAAGAAGGAGGAGAATGAGAAGCAGAAGGAATGGGAGAAGGAGTAAGAAGAGTAGAAGACTAGTACTCACGTGTTTGAAGCCTAGTATCCTAAACGAACACAGCCTGGGTTGGGATGAGGTGTGATCATCTGCTGGGCCAGGTCTCGGTCACTCCCACCCCTCAGACAATCTGTCTGTTTAGTAGACGGAGTTACGGGCCCCTGGTGACTGGCCTCTCTACACTCTGGAGGGAGGGGAGGGAAGGGGGTAGGGTAAAGCTAATGAATCTAACATACAGTCCTCTGTCATATCTGTCCTCTTTATCTGAGTACAGTAAAGTAAATGTAAAGGGCCCTTCTCCACAACGTCAGGCGAATTGGGCATAGACCTTTATTGTTTGACCAATCGGCAGTCAGGGGATGATGTGGTCAGCATCGCACTAGCAGCTGCCTTTACTTCCCAGGACTTTTACTTGGTACCTCATTTGAGGTTGGGTCGACCTGGGAGACAAAGTCACTTCTAAGGAGAAAAAAAAATTTGGCTCAGTACGGTTCTGAACTGTTTGTAGAAGCGCCCTAATAATATTCTAACCTATCCTAGGTTATAAAGAAGCAGGCGATGTCATTTTGTGTATCTTTTTCTACCCAGGTATGTAGTGGTGCCTCACAGATCAGTCCCCCTCTCTACTTTCTCTTTGTCTTAGCGTTCACTAGCTGTAAACTTTGGCTGAAAGTTCTAGTTGCTCGTCCACTTCTAGACTTTGGTCTTGTTCCAGAACTTGAGTTTTTCCCCAGAATGGGGTCCAATAACTCACACGGTGATCTCTGCCTTTGATATATAGGCATACCAAACTGTTCTGGATTTTTTAAAATTATTATGATTGTTATTTTTATATTTTTTATATTTTTGTAATAGGATCTTGTCTATACAAATCAAAAAGATTTGTCAAGATCAAGAAAAAAAAACAAAAAAAAAAACAAGCACAAACAAATGTAACATTTCTGTTCAGAATTTCAGTGTCTTCTTTTTAAGCTGTTGTCTAAACATTTTCCAGAAACGATTGTGTAATGTTTATCAGTTGCAGCACCACTGTAAACTTTGGTAGAGCTCAGATCTGCAGGTTTCCTATATTACTACTACTGCTGCTGCTCATGATCCTGCTGCTGCTCATGATCCTGCTGCTGCTCATGATCCTGCTGCTGCTGCTCATGATCCTGCTGCTGCTCATGATATTGCTGCTGCTGCTCATGATCCTGCTGCTGCTGCTGCTCCTGATCCTGCTGCTGCTGCTCCTGATCCTGCTGCTGCTCCTGATCCTGCTGCTGCTCCTGATCCTGCTGCTGCTCATGATCCTGCTGCTCCTGATCCTGCTGCTGCTGCTGCTCATGATCCTGCTGCTGCTGCTCCTGATCCTGCTGCTGCTCCTGATCCTGCTGCTGCTCCTGATCCTGCTGCTGCTCCTGATCCTGCTGCTGCTCCTGATCCTGCTGCTGCTCCTGATCCTGCTGCTGCTCATGATCCTGCTGCTGCTGCTCATGATCCTGCTGCTGCTCATGATCCTTCTGCTGCTGCTCATGATCCTGCTGCTGCTCATGATCCTGCTGCTGCTGCTCATGATCCTGCTGCTGCTGCTCATGATCCTGCTGCTGCTGCTCATGATCCTGCTGCTGCTGCTCATGATCCTGCTGCTGCTCATGATCCTCCTGCTGCTGCTGCTCATGATCCTGCTGCTGCTCATGATCCTGCTGCTGCTCATGATCCTGCTGCTGCTCATGATCCTGCTGCTGCTGCTCCTGATCCTGCTGCTGCTCATGATCCTGCTGCTGCTGCTCCTGATCCTGCTGCTGCTGCCGCTCATAATCCTGCTGCTGCTCATGATCCTGCTGCTGCTGCTGCTCATGATCCTGCTGCTGCTGCTCATGATCCCGCTGCTGCTCATGATATTGCTGCTGCTGCTCATGATCCTGCTGCTGCTCATGATCCTGCTGCTGCTGCTCCTGCTGCTGCTGCTTCTGATCCTGCTGCTGCTCCTGATCCTGCGGCTGCTCCTGATCCTGCTGCTGCTACTGATCCTGCTGCTGCTCATAATCCTGCTGCTGCTCATGATCCTGCTGCTGTTGCTCATGATCCTGCTGCTGCTCATGATCCTGCTGCTGCTGCTCATGATCCTGCTGCTGCTGCTCATGATCCTGCTGCTGCTCATGATCCTGCTGCTGCTGCTGCTCATGATCCTGCTGCTGCTCATGATCCTACTGCTGCTGCTCATAATCCTGCTGCTCATGTAATCCTGCTGCTTATGATCCTGCTGCTGCTTATGATCATGCTGCTACTCATGATCCTGCTGCTGCTCATGATCCTGCTGCTGCTGCTGCTCATGATCCTGCTGCTCATGATCCTGCTGCTGCTGCTCATGATCCGGCTGCTGCTCATGATCCTGCAGCTGCTCATGATCCTGCAGCTGCTCATGATCCTGCTGCTGCTCATGATCCTGCTGCTGCTGCTGCTCATGATCCTGCTGCTCTGGGCCGACTTTTTATCTTATGACCCCACATCTGATTATTATCTCCTCTGGTTTGTTGAGGGGGCAATGTAAGTTATTCTAATACTTAGTTTGCTTAATTCAATCAAATGTTGATTTTTGTTCATCCAATTCACAATTGGGGTGAATTTTGTTCCCACAGATTTAACCTTTTCACCCCGTAAAAGTTGAAAAAACAAAAAACTTGCTTTTTTTTAAAACACCCCTGCTACCGATGACGTTAAGAAAACCTGTCCCAGTATGAGCTATATGGGAAGGTCAATCAGCCATGGTGGTGTGTCGGGATCACCATGATCTTCTAGAATTGGAACTAGACATCCATGGAGGTGTCAGTACAAATTACAAACAACTGCCTAAAGCGGATTTGACCACTTGAGCTTGTTGTGTTTAACTAGAGAAGACCCGGGTCGCTGATCATCCAAACGACCGAGTGGAGTCCAGGTGTGATCGAGTGTTGGTTGGCAGTGTAGACAGACGAGAACAACTGGCTAATGAACGAACCGATAAACGAAGCCGCGATATGTCTGTTGATTTCTCTACACATTTTTTGGTATAGAATCATTTTCACAATAGACAGCAATTCATGACAAATGAATCGTTTACTGTTTTCTTTGTTACACCTTCTCTCAAGCCGTTTGCTTCGCGCTCTGGTCGTGGGATAGCTCCGTGGCTGCTTCCTTCAGTTCAATAGTGCAATTTTTTTAATGGAGATCCATTGATCGTCACCGGAGCTACGGAGTTCGTTCTCTGTGCGATGCTCTCGGCAGGCGGCTAGCCGTTCTGCGGAGAGAGGCCAAGCCATATGGGATAAAACCCGTTTCAATGAAGTCGATCATCTCGACTTTTACCTTTAACTTTTTTGAAAATTTACTTTCTCATTGGCGCAAATACTTACGCATCATACTGTAAGGGTTTGGGACCGAGTCTGGACACCAAGGGCAGTCTGGGTTACGTTTGGCTAAGTTTGGGTGAAACCTGAAACATCCACACATACAAATACACAGTAATTGTCTGTGATACAGGCAGCAGGGAGATAACTCTGTGATATAGGTAACAGAGAGATATTTACTGAAAGAAATATGCATCAATCTGATGCTGCAGAGTTAAACAGTGTTGTTGTGGTGTGTGTGTATGTGTGTGTGTGTGTGTGCGAGAGAGAGAGAGAGAGAGAGAGAGAGAGAGAGAGAGAGAGAGAGAGAGAGAGAGAGACGAAGATAGAGTGCAACTCATTCTAAGTAGTGTGTGATGTTGCAGTTCCAAAACAGATATAGCTTGTCAGTACGAACGGTTAGTGCTAACATAACATGTTTCTAGACAAAATTCAGTTGTGGTGCCACGGAGGAATGCCTGAAAGGTCCGAATGTAAGATGGGCCTGCGTGTACAAGTAGTGATCCTTTAAAAATAACGTTTGTTTTAAAAAAAAAACAACAACGTGTTAAAAGGGATCTGGTCAGAAAATAGCACTATGCAGGAAGCAAAAGAAGAAAAAGAAACAAAGCCAGAACTGGTGTCGTGAACCGTGTCACGCTGAGGGATTTACTGAAGAGGGGACCCGAGCACTTGAGTACTGGATATTTCTATGTGCAATGAGGATAATCTGTTGACTAACTAACTAACTGTTGATTAGAACTCTAGACCTATCTGACCTCATGTTTTCCCAGGAAAAGTTATTCTCATATTCCAAGATTATTATAGAGATGTTCTTGTAAAAAACACAATGCAGCTGAGGCAACGTCGGGCAGTCAGGCATACTTGACCACAGGGAACTCCGTGGTCTCGAGGCATGGTGTCCGCTTTGAGTGCTAGAGGTCCCGGGTTCAAGCCCAGGTAAAGGCTATGTTTCTTTCAGGTGAATTTCCAGTATTTCCCACCCGGTCTCTGGGTAGTAAGACCGGACGCCCGTGTGCATTGTTGCGCACGTAAAAAAATCCCTTGGCAGTTGGAAATCGAAAAGAGTAGCCTAACGGCGATGCCCGGGCAAAATCTGGAGTTAAAAATGTACCCAAAGTATTTCAGGATCCTCGCCGGTGCAATAGAGTTCGTGCACTGTATTGATGTTTCTCTGACTCAGGCTTGAGCTAGATGAAGAACGGAACACTTATGGGTTACATTAGTGTGCCGTGATGTTGATCCGTTGAATAAACATAAACATAAGCATACGTAACCCAGTATCACTGTGTAGCAGGTAATTTTTAGAACATCCCAGTCCACCTGAAAGAAACTAGGTCTCTCACTAAGGTGTAATAATAAAAGTAAGAACTCTACGGCCCGAGTGTGCATAGCAGGAGTTTACCGATCATCAGTAAAAGGGTCCCTGGTCGACAGTTGTTTCGGCCCATTTCCTCTTAGACAATCTCGGAGGGTGGGCCGACCTGGTTTATTACTCCAGGCCTCGAACATATCCTGCTGCGCTTAATGGATATTCGGACAAGATGAAATGGTGGCTTTGCAACAGGTATTGTGATGTTGGTGTTATATATTGTCGCTGCGATAGCCAATTCGCAGACTACCTTCACGACCAGGGGGGTGTGTGAATGAATGGTTTATCGGACAGACGTTAGACTTTGGCATTTGGCAGAGAGACAGTGGCAGACGTTTTAGGGATGTAAAGTTTTTTCCACTAGGGCTCGAAAAAGTCAACCTAGGTCCATCCCCGACGACGTTCCGTTGTGTACAAAGAGAACGCTAGAACTGGTCTTCGTGCTTCGCGGAGGCTTGCCTGTCCCTCATTGTCTGGAAACTGTACCCTCCATCACCGTACAGGCCAGGCCACCATTACGTTAGACATGACCAAAATAAATACCTCATCCTCCGGGACAGGATGCTGTTTATGAGCCAGTTCTTCTCGATGCTCGGATCTGAAAAAATGTCGATGCTGGTCTTTGACTTAGTCCATGGTATTCCAAGAATGTTTCTGTAGCATTGATAGACAGACACATAGTCAGAAATGTAGAATAGTAGAAAAAATGAATAGCGAGATAATAAAATAGGCACACATAACGACAACAAAGTAAGACAGACCGACAAGTTACCTTGGCAAATGTGCAGTGTCTGGGTGATCATTAATGTAACTCCTCCACAGAAGATTCCCAAAGTAGCACACACTTGGGCATTGAGAGTCCTGCATTGTGAGCATTGGGCGGCTAGAATTCTGCCCGAAAACTAGAGCGGTACAGCTCTAACGCTACATGATCTGGTCACAAGTAGTTCAAATCGACTTCAGAATCATCTTCAGCTCGTCCGCTGTACCCTGTAAGCATTTCCAGCTTCTAGCTGTACCCCCATCCCAACTGATTTAGGGTGCACTGTGTGCACGAAACTGTAAAAAAAAAAAAAAAAATAGGGATTTCCCCAATTAGAGTACAATTGTGTCGTGCAGAGATTTGGGAATGTAGACCAGAATACTTTTCGCAGACGACCAAAGCATAATACATGAAAACAAAAAAGAACTTCAAATCCACGTAAATGCGCTACACACAGTCTGCAACGAATATAACATGAAGATCAGCATCACCAAAACAGAAATTCTGAAAATAAGTAGAACACCTAATATACTAACTATTCAAGTTAACAACGCACAACTCAAACAAGTGCAGCAATTTAAACACTTGGGGAGCATCTACTGTGTGTATCTACTCCTTTTGCAAGCCGCATTATGATGATTTTACAAAATCTTTGCTTGGTACTGAGAGTAGAGTAATTCAACTCCAATTATTGCAGTCTGTTAAGTCTCCTTTTTGGGGGATTTGGACTATTCTTCCTTCAGTCCAATCAGCCGGCAACACTTCTTTTTCCCAAATATCCTTGAACAAAGGTTCTAGAATGCTAACAGTTGTGTTGTGATCTACTTTGAGACGTTCTGCTGACAGTTCATCTTTGCCTGGTGCTTTGTTGTTCTTCAAAGTGTGGATAGCTTTAAGGATTTCTTGTTTGCTTGGTGGTTCAGTAATAATGTCAATGTCCTGAGAGGCTGGTTGAATATCTGGGGGATTTTTAGGATCAGGTCTGTTCAAGAGGTCGGAGAAGTGTTTAGTCCACTGCATGTCTTGTTTTTGTTCTGTGGTGAGCAGTCTGCCTTGGTTATCTCTGATGGGTATGCTGTGATAATTGTTTCTGCTTCCGCAAATTTGCTGGGTAATTTTGTGTAGGGTTTGTAGATCATGTGCTTTAGCAGCATTTTCTGCTAGATTTTCCATAAATCTTCTTTTGTCAGCGCTGGCACTTTTCTTTGTCATTGTATTTAGTTCGCTATATTCTAACATTTGTTTGTCTTTCTGACGTTCTGATTTAGTGTGATTTATGAGGCTCTTTATTCTTTTTCGCTTGGCAATATAGTCCATGGTTTGACTGCTTATCCATTCTTTGTGATGTTGTTTCCTGGTTCCTAATATGTTGTTGCTAGTTGATTTGTATGTTTCTTTGATCTGGTTCCATCTGTCTTGAATGCTCATTGCATTTTGAGTGTCTGGGTCACTTGTTAGGGTTTGAAATCTATTCTTGGGTTCTACCATAAATTTAGTGGCAATGTCTTTTTTTCTTAAAAGGTTAACATTGTAGCGTGCTGTCTGTGTTTTAACTTGCGTGTGAACTTTTTTGAGTTAAGTCATAGCAGAGCAACTACACGGTGATGATCTCTTGCTACGTCTGCTCCCCTTTTGACACACACATCGAGTAGGGACCCACGCCATTTTCTATTTACCATGAAATGGTCGATCTGGTTTGCATCTCTTCTATTTGGGGATATCCATGTAAGCTTGTGCATATTCTTGTGTGGGAACAGTGGTCCTCCTATAACAAGTCTGTTCGCCGTGCAGAAGTCGCTCAGTCTTCCCTGTTGTCATTAATTGGACCACATCCTTGATTTTCCATTGATAGTCATCATGCATAGAATATCATGGGCTGGTACTTTATCTACTACCTCTTGCAGTCTCCTAAATAATGTTTCTTTATCTTCGTCCTCAGCTTCGTTGGTCGGTGCTGTAACAAGACACAAACCCAAACAATTTTGGATGAACGAAGTGAAAAGAGAGAGGGAGGAGAAGAATAATATGAGCAAGAAAAGGAAGAGGAGCAGAAGAAGAAGAAGAAGAAGAAGAAGAAGAAGAAGAAGAAGAAGAAGAAGAAGAAGAAGAAGAAGAAGAAGAAGAAGAAGAAGAAGAAGAAGAAGTCATAACATTCCCCCGCATTAGATTGCAGGTTAGTTCGTAAGCATAGGGTACTCTAACATAACTGTGTTATTCCGTTAAACGGAGTTTCTGTGATTTGCTTAAGTTTGATTCTCATCCGTGTTGGGCTAATCCTACTGACGGCAGTCCTGGAAAGAAACATCGACCACCATCGTCTTGAAGTCACAGGAATTCAAATTAAGTAGCGGAACGGGACGGGAATATAGACAGACAAACATAGGCAGTATCTATTTTGTTGTCTATGGTGCACTTTTAGTCTGTGTAGCTGCCTTTCAAACTGTGAGCCAATCTGTTAACACCAGGGCTGACTGTTGCATTCCGACAGGCAGCAGGGAGTTCAAAGATTGAACTCAAATTGTGAGCCAATCTGTTAACGCCAGGGCTGACTGTTGCATTCCTACACGCAGCAGGGAGCTCAAAGATCGAAGGATTGGTTACGCATTCGACCACGCTAAAGATATCTGTATGGACTCTTGGTTTGGGAGTTGTGCAGCCATGTGCGGACTGGGTAGCAATTGATTCTGGCGAACACGCCGAGCCAGTTCTCTGCTAAAGAAATATGATTTAATATGAATACTTACATTCAAAGATGTTGTAGCTCAATAATGTGTAACCAAATTTTAACTTAAAACTTTTTGATTGTGTCGATAAACAAACACACATTAGAGGCCTTTGAGAGACTTTCCATGTAAAAAAGCCACCATTTACCAAAACGCAACAAACCAATCTTCATGCCTCAATACTGTGATTTAATTTTCACAAAAATCAAAGGAGATCATGCTCATGCGAAGAATACACCATCAAACATATTTACTAACTCAGGATTGCAGGATACTTCAGTTTGATGTAGACGTTACCGGTATCCCAGTTATAACTTTTTAAAAAAGGCTGGCCGAGGTATCTGGAATGCGTCTTGTTGGCTTACCATCGGAATTTACATGTTGTTATCTCCGGGTGGTAAATTTATTACCTTAGGTTGACCTGCTGTCCTGTGAGACCCCTTAGTTCTTTAGGAGCAACAGATGCTAAATTTCAGTAGTCCTTACATTTATTATTATTTTAATATTAGTATAATAATTTTGAAATAATTTTTGTCATTTTCCCGAATTCAGGTGCTTTAGTGTGCCTAGAAATTGGCTGTGTCTTATAACTAGTGCGTGACGAGACTAACGTATTTTCTTAGCTTATCTTGTGTGTGATATGAATTTTTTTTTTTGCTTCAGGTTTTTCAAAGGACTGTTTAATATATTTTCAAAATTTAGTTATACACTGCTTTTTATTACATGCTCTTCTTCTGCTTTAGCCTCCTGAATATGTTTTGTTCTTTCTGCAGGCAAAGCCTGCTTCTTTATTTCCCTTCCTTATTTCACTACAACTGGTATGACATTATTCATTTAAACCTAATTTAAATCTCTTGAGCTGCTCTGCCTCATGTGCTCCACATCTTGCCATTCCTGCTTCTAACATGTTATTAATGGGACATCAAGAATGTCTTTGTGTTCCTGTCTCCTAAAAAATGTTTTTTTTTCACCCCAGAATTATGAAGGTAACTTCATTTATTTATTTATTTTGTGTTCTAGCCAGTTGTAGCATTATTCCACTATGCCTTAACTCCTGCCTTCAGATTCAGTTGTAACAGCAGAACATTTTATCTAAATTATCGTGTGCCAGTCATTTGTAACATTAGTCGACTCTGTCCTCCTCAATTCCTCCTGTCACTGTCACTTGTAACAATCGCATACTCTGCCTACCTCAACTCTTCTGTTCCAGCCGGTTGTAACATTAGCCCACTCTGTCTACTTTAACTCCTCCTGTAAAATAAACTCGTAACATTAGCCCATACTGTTTACTTTCAACTAACTCCTTATGTTGTTTCTTTAACCTACCCATTTGCAACTCTTGTAATATCAGCTCCCTGAACTTATATCCTATCCAAATATCAATATGTGATGGCTGACACTGTTCTGTCTCAACAATATCTGCAATTTTTGGTCTGATGCTGGAGCGTGTCTCCAGGTTGGAGCCCACCGTGGTAAAGGAAATTACCTTTTTAATGTCATTAACACATCAGGCATTATTATGCTAGACAGTTATTTCGTGACCTTCGGTAGGACTTTTGAAGGCCCCGGTTATTTTATAGATCAGTTGTCATTCGATGAGGGCTGTTGGTCAAAATGTATGTTCGGATGTTGTCATTATAAATACCAGACAGACTTAATTGTCATAGCAGCTATTAGAGCTGACAGTATGTAAAATTTGCAAACTAGTTCAGTTACAGAAAACATTAACAGAGCATATATAATTTCTCTAACACACGTAGCTTGTTATTACATACTCACTTTGTTACATTGATTTGTGTATTTATTCATGATGCTCATTAAACAATTCCATTGATATATATGTGAGGCTTTTATGTGTATTTAGGATTCTCCTTGAATGTTAGTTAGAAGTTAACAGTTTGATTTTGTCTATTTGTGATTTATTACAAGTATTTCTACGAGAACTGCCCCAAAGGTGTTTCCACCTTGCCGTGGCGGGGAAGCTTGTGTTTCTCAATGACCCTGAGAGCTATGCCGTCGATAGCATAGCTACCAGCAGGGACTCCCAAGCCGTAAAGGTCGAACGGTAGAGAACAGACAAAGAGAGACACCATGTTCTCCAGGTTGGGGGTTGAAGCGTGGGGCTGACACCCCCACCTTCGTAAAACTGTATATCGTCACGATACAGATATCTAAGCCTCGATTTCGGATGGATTTTAACGGACGACGAACCTGGAACTTAAAGGACTTTTGAGATTTGGAACATGGAATGTACGAACCATTTATAGAGCTGGAGCAGCTAGAGAACTGACCCGTGAGGTATATAAATACATAATGGATAAAACAATAAATCAAGAAATAAGATGGCCAGGACAGGGAACCATAGAGGAAAATGTAATGATCATAGTGTATGTGGGAAACACTCAAAACAAACATAAACTAGGGACAGAATTTGTTATCAAGAGAAAAGTTGTGGGAAAGCATTATAAGTTTTGAAGCTGTTAGTGATAGGATCAGTAAGTTACCAATGAAATGAAAATGGGAAAATATCACGATGATTAATGTGCACGCACCAACTGAAAATAAAGAAGATGCTATTAAAGAAGATTTCTATGATCTCCATAAGAATATCACAGATGCATCTAAAAAACGAGACATATTGATTGTCTTAGGAGATTTCAATGCAAAAATAGGAAGAGAAAACACCTAAAAAAATGTAGCAGGTATGGGAAGCTTACATACTAATTCAAACGATAATGGATGGAGATTAATCAATCTCGCCGTAGCGAAAGGACTACTGATATGCAGCACCAGATTTTAAAGAAAAGATATACACAAACAAACTTGGCAATTATGTGACAGGATAACTTATAATCAGATAGATCACATTTTAATTAATAATAGAAATGCATCGAACATACAACAAGTTATAAGCCACAGAGAAGCTGGGTGTCATAGTGACCACTACCTGGTTGGTGAAAAATTAAAAATGAAGTTAAACAGATACTTCTACACCAAGTTACAAAGAACACATCCAGAGTACAATAGAGAAAGATTAAAGAAACATCCATATCAGAGAAATTTGCAGATGAATTAAAACATACAACTGAAATTCTACGAATTCCGTCAGAGGAAGACGTTGACCAAACCTGAAGGATGTTAAGAATATAATTCAAACCACTTCAGAAGAATGTCTTGGTGTGTCCACCATAAACAGAAAGAACAAATGGATCGATTCAAATTGCGAAGAAGCAGTCAGTAAGAAAAAACATGTGAGGCAGATTTGGCCAAATTATACAAGTAACATACGAAATGAAGAAAAATATGGAACATTATGTAAAGAAGCTAACCATCAGAACAACGAATACAGTTTTTTTTTTTTTAAAGAACTGAAGACTGTAAAACAAGGATATCAACAAAGCATTTATAGTTTAAAAGATCACAATGGGAACATGATTAATAATAATGAGGAAATATATAACAGATGGAAGGAATACTTTGCTGAATTGTTAAACTGTGAAACTCCACTTAATACTTATCTACAGGAAAAGATATTAACATGTGAACCAAATATTGAAGAGCCTGATTTTGAAGAAGAACTGTATGTCACAACACGGCTTAAAAACAATAAAGCAATTGGTGCTGAACTTTTAAAAGAAGATGGTCATGCATTATATGTAAAGATATACGAATTAATAATTCTAGTTTGGAAGACGGAAAAATCCATGGATGGAAAGTTTATTAATGCCCATTTATAGGAAAGGAGACAAGTATAAGTGTGAAATTATAGAGGAGTATAATTGTTATCTACAAGCTATAAGATACTATCGGCGGTACTGCTAAAGAAGCATAAACCACACGTCGGAGACATGTTGCGAGATTACCAATCGGGTTTCTGACAGAACAGATCAACATTAGATCAGATATTCATTTTACGGCAAAATTGGGAATATAGAAAAGATGTACATAATGTTTTTGTGGATTTTAAAAAAGCGTATGACAGTGTACATAGTAACAGTTTATGGAATGCTATAAAGGACTTTGGAATACCAAAGAAGTTAATTACCATGACCAAACTATGTATGGAAGACACTCGTTATATAGTAAAAAATAAAGGCAGAATGTCAGACCCTTTTCAAATAACATTAGAAGGTTATGCTCTGTACCTATTTCTTTTCAACTTGGCACTGGAGAAAATTATAAGGAAATTGAAACAAGAGTGTGCTATAGGAGAAATTACAAGAATACTTGGATATGCTGATGACATTGATATCGTTGGAGAAAACGAACTAGAGACTGTTAAAACCCTGACTGTCTTAAAAGAATCAGCTCAGAAAATGGGACTAGTTATCAATCAAGATAAGACAGAATACATGATAATTACTAGACAGGTAAAGGATATAAACTACGGCCACGTTTAAGTCGATAATATGAATGTCAAACTAACGGAAACATATAAGTACTTTGGTGCAAACTTCAACTCCTCCAGAGCATGCTGAGAGAAGAAATACAATCTAGAAAGCAGTCTGGAAATAAAGTATACTATGACCTTCAACATCTGCTAAAGTCAAAGTGTCTGTCTCGCAACATCAAAATCAAAAAATTTAAAACGTTGATAGGACCAGTCGTGTTATATAGCTCTGAAGCACAAATAAAAGAGATGAAGCCTTATTACAGGTTTTCGAAAACAGAATCTTACGACGAATCTTTGGACCCATCAAAGATGCAAACAACCGTGAATGGAAAGTGAGAAGCAAAAACCAAATTCATAATCTGTTTAAATCACCACTGATCACTAGCGTCATGAGAGCTAATAGACTGAAATGGTTGGGGCACATTGAAAGAATGTTAGATGACAGAGAAGTAAAAACTGTATACACGAGGGAGATGAATGGTCGTAGACCACGAGGCAAACCAAGAAGACGATGGAGAGATAACGTCCAGACTGACCTGCAAACAGTTTCACTCACCAACTGGAAATAAAAAGCCAACCAGCGAGATACATGGAGGCGGATGATATCTGCAGCATTGAACCTCAAGGGTTCGGAACGCTGAAGAAGGCCAACCAGAGAGATACATGGAGGCGGATGATATCTGCAGCATTGAACCTCAAGGGTTCGGAATGCTGAAGAAGGCCAACCAGAGAGATACATGGAGGCGGATGATATCTGCAGCATTGAACCTCAAGGGTTCGGAATGCTGAAGGAGAAGAAGATTTCTATGAGATGCTTTTCCTTTTTTTTTTAATACTGCAGATTACTAGTCTTTCAGACATTATATGTCCAGAGAGTTCTGGGTGCAGTCACTGCAATTTTGACAGAAATGAAACTGCGTAGAAAACATATATTATAATTACAAGTATTAGTGATTAGTGATTAGAAAGGATTATGATCACAACACTCCGGACAGATCCATAGGTGCTCCGATCTCCTCCTCAAAAGCTCCACAAGTGTAGAGCGACTGATGACGCCTGTTCTGTGTTGGTTAACGTCTTGACCCCTTAGTGAAATGTTCATTTCTTGCAGCTTCAGGCTGCACCCCCATGTCCATCAGTCTAGACAGGAATACAGAGTCATGTCCTTTGGCGTGCTCCTCGGTACGGTAAGTGCAGCGCAGTACTGGGCCAGCCATAGCAATCGCAGTGTCAGCAAGATAGTCTGCACGCTCATTCACTTGAACACCCGCATGACCTGGCACAAAGATGAAGGTTACGGCAGATAGTCGTGAAGTGCTTAGTGTTGCAATCCATTCTTGCCTGATAAAGTCAGCTTGGCCTTTTTTAAGCATATTCATCGAGTCACTAAGAATGCATACATGTGTAAACTTTTCAGTACCAAGCCATGCTACAGACATAGTTTCCATTGTAAGGCTACTAGTTGTAACAGTAAGACGCCATTCATCTTCTTGATGGTTTTCCTACTTAAGCTTACTGTGAAGGCCCGTGCACTTTGCTTGCACCTAGTTACCGACTGACCCATCTGTTTAATTTAAACTATAGCATCACCTTCATCTGTGTTTTCGTTAATCAGTGTTCTGACTAAAGTGTCAACACAGCCAGAAATCTGCTCTCTACAGCCCCCATCAAGTGTGATGTGGACTGTAATATTAATGTATGTAAAGTGAGGCATGATTATCCATTTAAATCCAAAATTAATGTCTGTAAGGCGGGAAACATGTTCGATTGCATCCTCAGCCCGACTCATCCAGGATTTGCCTCGTTTGGGTCTACTTTTTTTTTTTTTCTTAAATAATTACTCATAAAGTGGGTGTCGATGGTCTGACTTCACTTTGATTTACAAGTATTTAAACAAATTAACAAAACAAACTTTATGCTTTATTTTCTCTGTGCGTTTAATCATTTAAAGACAGGACCCAGCTATACCAAAGATTCTGCTAGGAAACACAAAGAGCTTTCCTAGTTCACAATTTCTCGGGCTTAAAGTTGCGCTCTGACTGCTCTTTACTTTAACAAGTTTGACGGGATTACGGTAAAACCCCTGCCTAATTCTGGGGCCAGAAACTTTCCCTTCGACACGACCTCACTATCGCTTGTGACAAAGCTGCTTCCTGATTGCTTTTTACTTTAACACCTTTGACGGGGTTACGGTAAACGCCCTGCTTCGTTCGCTGGGCGGGGTCTTGTCCTTTGAAGGCGGGTACAAGATTCTGGACAGGCGAGGGTAATGGGCAGACTTCAGCTGGTTTTCCATCCAGGAAGCTGCAAGAAGTCAAAGATCAGTGTGGAGTACTCATATTTCTTGATGACTACACGTCTTTGACGTCGGGTTTGGTTAGTCAGTACTAATGTGTGCATAACTTCTGGGCATATATCATTCCTCTATGTAGTTTCCGCTGCGAACTGGTTTTTCTTCGCGAACACCGGCTGAAAACTCCGCTAGAAAGTTCTAATTGTTCGACCATTTCTGGACATGTTCCAGACCTCGAGTTTCGCTTGACATCCGTGTTACAGATCTGGCTGACTTGTATGCACAAGATAGAAGACACACTAGCGAAAGTCGGGGCTGACATGTCTGCAATCTGCTTGTGAACTGGTACGTGCTTAAGACGGTCTGCCTGTCGTCAGTTGTTTAATGTTTACTTAAAAGAATCAACATCATAGCACTCAGACGGTTTCCATAAGCGCGCCGTCCCAATCTTTAGTGGCTAACGCAGAGTTCCCCTGCCAATGGTACCAATAGCGTCTGATTGTAAATGGGTCTCACTTTTCCCTTGAGTGCTGATCGTCGACCAGATTACCTGGTCAGTCTTCGCAGTACCATTCTCTTCAGACCATGCTGATCCACCTGAGCTTTCGCACTGTTCAAAGGGCCCTTACAGCATCTAGCTGTCATGCATAAATATCACCACCAAGTTGTGCTGAACCAGCCAGTCTGTCTTCTGTTCATTGTTTAATACACCGGCAAATCCTGGGGACAATATTAAAAGGACGCTAACTACCCGGGAACTAGTACCTGGAGAGTATGATACAGCAAGGCAGAGTCTGCGGACTCTGGGCGTTACTCGAGACTCAGGGGAAGGGCAAGACAAGTAGTTTACCAAGTGACAATGGGTACCATCAGTTTGAAAACGTTTCGCTGGCTGTTGTGGAGGGAGACGTAGCTAATATGTGTTTGTCCTGAAAGCTGTGATGCCCCATCTATGCCCACATGAATCCAGATGGATAAGTAGAGGTTTCTGCCGACCCCCACAGAGGTGTACACATAATATTGCAGACACGTTGACTATAAACATGCTTGGTGTAGGGTAAATGGTAAATGCCATAGAGGCTTCTCAGTGGGCAGTGGTAAAGGTGGGGAAGCAAAGGTCAGTTAAAACAACAACAACAACAACAACCTGTCATATGATGATGATGTCAGCAGGTACTTTTGGCATTGGCACACGAGTAGAACGGGAGTCGCTGTGGTATAGCAGCTAGACGCTCGCGTGCCGATCAAAAGGTTGTGTGTTTAAAGGATACCAGGTAAAGTCATGGGAAGTAAATGCGGCCAGTGTGATGACCACAGCATCACACACCAAGAGCCGATTGGTCTATAAAATATAAGTCTAGGCCCATATGCCTGACGGCGTGAAAACGGGTGCCTTACTTACACGAGTAGAATAGACACACACAGACTTACTCTCAGCACCCAGCCGTCTGCGGTAATCTTTAACCACAGGGTATTTGATCTCAGCTTGCACGTTGTGTTTTGTTGGCGGTAATGGAAGCTCTTCGTCCAGATTTTTGGCATCAGAGGCACAGTGTAAGCCTAACCTTTTGTGCCTACAGAAGCAAATATACAGGGCACGTTGCTGGCAATGGGTGCCTAGAGTAGCAAACTCACGCCACATATTAGTGGCAACGGCGTCTACAGCAGCAGATTCACGCCACATATTACTGAAAACGGCTGTCTACAGCAGCAGATTCACGCCACATATTACTGAAAACGGCTGTCTACAGCAGCAGATTCACGCCACATATTACTTACAACGGCTGTCTACTCACGCCACATATTACTGACAACGGCTGTCTACAGCAGCAAATTCACGCCACATATCACTTGCAACGGCTGCTACAGCAGCAGATTCACGTCACATATTAGTGACAACGGCGGTCTACAGCCATTGATTCACGCCACATATTACTTTCAACGGCTGTCTGCAGCAGCAAATTCACGTCACATATTAGTGGCAACAGCTATCCACAGCCACAGATTCACGCCACACATTACTGACAACTGCTGTCTATGGTAACAAATTCACACGACACATTACTGACACTAGCTGCCTTACAAATAAAAGCCCACGAGGTACCGCCTAGTTAAAAACAAACATTCTATGTATGGTGTTTTCTGCATAGACATTGCAATCAAAAGTTATTGCGGAGAAAATACCTAACTAATCGACTACATGTAACCAACACCTGTGGTTTTCACCGAATTGCAATAATATCGGCAATGTCAATAGTTGAAACTTAGTATTATCAGTGTGTGTGAGACGGACCATTTTTTTTTCCTTGTGGGTAAATTATCTCCTTACTTAGAAATGGGGACAACAACAAAACTTTATTTATGAGGATCTGAATGGATGACACTGATTACTAAGTATAATATATCCCTGAACGAATCCCAATGGAGGCAAGCGTGAAGTCAGTGCAGTTTGGCCGAAGCATGCTAAGCGAAGAAAGCATCATCATCATCATGTAGCAGGTCCTTTGCAGAACGTCGCTCTCATCACGGTCTGCCTGAAAGAAACACGGTCTCTCGCCAGCTCTCCCGCCTCGTGTACTTTCATACTCAAGGAGTCATTTATATCCTGTGCCCATCTTTGTGTTGGTCGGCCCCTGCTCCTCCTTCCTGGCACCATGCCTTTTGCTATCATTTTTTTTCCAATCCGTTGTGGCGCTTGATATGACCAACATTTTTCTGCTTCCGAGACAGGATGCTGTTTATTAGCCAATCTTCCTTGATGATCAGATCTTTCAAGATGTCAGTATTTCTCCTCTTCTTTGTCCAAGATATTATGATAATCTTTCTACAGCATTTTAGCCATATTCTCTTTCTTAAGGACTGAGAGATAGTCCACGACTCACATCCGTATTTTGCTACAGGGAAGATGCATGCTCTCAAAAATCTATTTTTTATCTCCTTGCTGGTGCTTAACCATCGACTTTTTAGGCTGTTTAATCTTTGCATTGCTATGGCCATCTTCCTTTTAATTTCTGTTAAACAGTCTCCATTGCTATTTATTATAGAGCCTAGATATTCAAAGTTTGTGACATTTTCAATTTCTTCACCATTTATTGTTATTTTTGGGAGGCAGCCAGTTTTATCTGTGGTCATTTTTTTCGATTTCTTTAAATTTAAGAACAGATTTTGAACCACATTGTGCTTTTGGACAGACAATATTAAATGTTCCATTCCCTTTACGCTGTTCGAAAGGAGGACTGTGTCATCTACGTAGCAAAGTTCCGGAATAATGTTTCCACCAGTTTTGAATGGATCATAACTGTGACAAGTATGGTCATTTTTTGACATTTCTCATTATACTGTATTTTCTTCGTATGAAGAAAGCATAGAAGAGTTGTAAAATGCACAGGGGAAAGTCAGAGGCTATTTAAGCTGTGAGAGAATCATAGAATCAGTCTTGTTTTCGATTCAGTGAGAAACGGGCCTTGTGGCGCTTGAGATGAATGAAGGGAAATTGCCTTGAAATCGTGTGTATGTATTCACGACGCCGGTATCTGAGTCACTAAACAACCTGTCTGATTAATTCATGACTACTGGAAACGGAGCATAGAACGTCTGCTAGCGATGTGGAGTTTGTAAATCTAATTTTTCACCTGTTTTGAAGTTAATTGCGTGAGATGAGCTCAACTTGAGAGATATTCATAATGAAATGACAGTAAGGAGACTTTCTTTGCTATAAAGATTGCCGTAGACAACCATCCTCTGGCGCATTGATCGGGAGATACATCGTTGTAATAATACATTTTATACGGCCTATTGTTTTCAAAGTGTTTTCATAAGCAAGCTTGCTGTTTTCAAGTCTGTGTCAGTGTGTCTGAGAAGGCTACATGGCAGAGGTCAAGGAGAGTCACTGCGGTGTGCTGAATATTATATCTAGACCTACCATGTGAGAAAATCCTGCAGCCCCATCTCTTTGGTTTTTGCAAAAATAGAACTGCTCTCCATGACTGTCATTGGGCGTCTGCGGGAGTAGAGTGTCGATGGCAAGATCTCTTTACCAGTGACCGAGATTTAAAATGTATACATATTGTGCTAAAGGAATGCCACTGAAAGAAAAGTTGTTATAAATTTTAGCACTACAACATAGTACAAATTCCGAAATTGGTCGACATAAACAAGTTTTGTAGCGTTAGAGCACAATTTTGTTATAATTTTGACATTTAAAAATCGGTAGAATTTAAATAGGGAAATTGTTGATTATACACACAGGTATACCTTAGGGTTCAACGAAGCAAGTGACAGTTTATTTACATCTGGATCATCGATAGTTTTGAGGCGTACGGGCTTTCTCGTCAACTAATAAAAACCCGCCATCGGTTAACTATGCGTTTTATTTTGTTAATTGAACAGTATATGATGCTAGCCCAGCATTTTCTAGTCATGGCTAAAGAGATCACTACCAGGTTCATTACTTTTACTCTTTGGAACATTTCCTGTCACCCATGTTAAGTTGGGTTTATCTTAAGAGTCCAATCAAATTTGTAACTTGTGCCCTGAGGGGAAGTGGAGCATTTTTGTTTACCTGGCGTGGAGCTAAGTGTGCTAACACCTGTTCCATCACGACTTCTTCTCTTTGTGGTAGAGGTCTAAACATCGAAAATAAACTAAACAGTGTCCAGGCAATTGAAGATGCTCTGATAAAGAGATAAGAAAGACACATTTAGGTCTCAAAAGCTATACATATAACATCGACAAGTACAAAATCCGCCGGCTGGAACTCTGATTGCGGCCAGTGTTTTCCTGGAGATGAGAATGCTGGACAATGGTCAATGAAATAGCGAGGGCAGTGGCAGTGGTTTTGTTTTCTTGTGGGCTAGCGTGAAGCGAAACACGAACGAACGAACGTTATTTTTTAAAGGGTTAAAAATTGGGCACGCAGGCCCGTCTAACATTCTGCAAAAAAAAAAAAAAAGAGAAAACGCTGATGGATATGAGACAAAGAAATGTGGTTAGGACAATAAGAAGTTTCCCGCTGGACTGCAAAAACAAGAGAAGTAACACAAATATAAGGGTTCTTGTGGTGTAGGGACCATGATGTATTTTCATGACTGAGGAGATGAAAATGTAAGCAGTGAATTACCACAAAAACAACAACATATCACTATATAGGCAGCGCCTAGGAAGACGACGGACAGGAACCACAGTCCTTTTCTGAATCAAAGAATGAATTATAATAATCATATTCAACATTTTTTTATTTTCCTGAATACAAAACTAGCGTTCCTCGAAGATAAAAATACATTAACAATCAACAACGTGATCGAACAGACCTTGTGCTAATCACTCAAGCTAAAAAAGATTAGAATTCGCCATCTTTACCTACTATCAGAATTTCTGAGTGAGTATGCACAATGAAAATCTAGATCTAACACAATCTATCTACTAAACACACCGCTACAATATGAAACCAATGCGTCAGTTCATCTCTCGACTCAGCCCCCTGCTACGTTAAGAACCCTGTACTGTCAGGCAACGAAAAGTTGCATGTTTCTCGTCTCACAGCCGAAGACACAAGAATCAAAGAGACCCTTTTCTCAAGTTCCGGGTCTTTTATCACCTTCGCGAATTATCCTGACTCGCTGGGTAAGTCCGGCGAGTTCCGATCTGCAAACCTGCCAGTTTTAGTTCGCAAGTGTAACCAAATGAAAATTATTATAACATCATGTTACAGTTGTGAAGAATGATGAACGTATCGTGGACAGAGAAGAAAAAAAAAAAAAAAACTAAGATTATTGGAGGGGTGGGGAGAGGGGGGGGGGGGGTCTCCGTGGCGGTGTAGTAAAGCCGTTTGCCTGGCGCTTAGATAGTCATGTGATCGTTTCACGGCAGCGCCGTTCAATTCACGAGTGCAATTTTTACTGAGATCCCTGGATCGTCACCGGAGCGACGGAGGTCATGCTCTGCGTGACGCTGTCGGCAGGCAGCTGGCTGTTCTGAGAAGAGACTGAGCCGTATGAGATAAAAGCCGGTGCAATAAAGTGGGATCTCTCATCTTTACCTTTACCTTAAAAAAAAGAAAGGAGCGATAGATTTATGTTAAAATCCAAAACACCTAACAACGATGTAAGCAACAGCAGCTTCATCGAAATAGACGACTGAGTGGGGGTGAAAGGTAATGACGTTAATGACTTACCCATATTAAAGAAATGAAGTATTAATCGACAAGAATATGAGTATGGATGTAGACCACGAGGCAGACCATACAGTCGTTGCTGAGATATTATCTAGATTTTCAAACACGGGGAATCACCAACTGCAGAAATGGATGGAATTGGTTGATATCTGCAAACAGTCTTCTTTAAAAGCAACAAACGCTAAAGAAGAAGAAGAAGAAGAAGAAGAAGAAGAAGAAGAAGAAGAAGAAGAAGAAGAAGAAGAAGAAGAAGAAGAAGAAGAAGAAGAAGAAGAAGAAGAAGAAGAAGAAGGAGAAGGAGGAGGAGGAGGAGGAGGAGGAGAAGAAGAAGGAGGAGAAGAAGAAGAAGAAGATAAAGAAGAAGGAGGAGAAGAAGAAGAAGAAGAAGAAGAAGAAGAAGAAGAAGAAGAAGAAGAAGAAGAAGAAGAAGAAGAAAAAGAAGAAGAATAAAAAGAAGAAGAATAAAAAGAAGAAGAAGAAGAAAGATGAGGCGAAAAAGAAGAAGAGTTAATCTGCGTCCTAAAAAAAGTGCATAAAGTAAGCTTTAAAAGGCAAGGTACGGACCTAAACAATAATAATGTAGCCTCTCCGAAGGAACAGATGAACTGGAGCAGTCGAGAAGCATTAAGTCACTTCTTTTTCTATTCCTAAATGATAAGATTACATTTCTAGCTTAATTTTTTTTCATCGCAGTAAATATTCCCGGAATTCTGCAAGTCCTTGCACTTTATATATGTCAGTGTCCAATACCTAGCACTTGATGTTGTCCTTGCTGCATACGTTTTCTCTTGGTCATAAAATGTGCTACGCTCTCCCGTGGCTTGCTTCTTGTTTGTGAAGTGTGCACGAAATAACTGCATTCACAGATCGGCTTCAGCTCTATAAGTTAGTGTTTGTAGGTTTTAGTGAAGCTCGCTCTCCGTCGAGATACGCCTAGCCAGATCAAAGGGAGACAGAACAAACAGGAAACACCAAGAATGAAGAAGGAAGACATGCACCAGTGACAACAGGACGAGCGGTTTGATTCGGAGGGAAGCATTAAGCCAGAAATGGCACAAACACCAGTATTCAGTCACGAAAGTGACACAAATAACCCAGACCACAAAAATAGGCGGAGACTGTTAGCAGCCTAGGCTAGCTAGCAGCAGTCTGAACGTGATCGAGTTTTTCTTTTTTTTCTCAAAAGGACTTGGACTTGGACTTTTAGTACATTATGTTTCGTTTGCAGAACCCTGGGATAGTCCTGGGACGATATTACATGGTTCTGAGGTCCATGTGCCCAGGCGAAGGCCAACCATACGTGAATACAGGACAGTTGCTATCCATTTACTAGCCAAGGACACACGTTTTTCTCCATGACTGCACATGTCAAAATATAATATCTGACTCAAGATTAAGTGCTGCCATTACCGTCTCCTGTCTATTCTGGAACCTCGCATAAAGATCTAAAGCAAATGTAGCTGCACTTGATCAGGTATCTTTCCTTGACTGGTAACTACCCAAACCTTTTAACGGGAGCTCTTCCTTTTTCAAACTTTTTGTAGTTTAACAGCAATAATCTTCTCTAGCACACTGCCAAAAGTATTTTGTAAGGTGAAACCGATGAGTCCGGAATGATCTTTGTCTGGTTTTGGAAGTGGGATTAGGTAGCTGTGTACATATTCCTGGGATATGAAGCTGTTCTGATGCTATGGTTGAGGTGAAAAACTATTATCTGAGGTCTTTGTCACTCATGCTCTTCACGTGTTCATACCTGACTCCGTCTGGCCCCAGCGCAGTGTCTTCTCTTTTTTGCAATATATAGTTTATATTAGGGCTGTACTGAATATTCGCTTCGTATTCGCTTCGGGACCGAATAGTGGACCTAATAACTATTCGGTATTCGGCCGAATAGTTGCGGTCGGGCCGAATACGAATAGTGGTTACCTTACACTCGTTCCCGGACTAGAAGAAATTAAACATATCAAGATTTCCCACCTTGGCTCATACTGTCCAGCGTTATCTCTGTGCACCACCTAAGAGCGTACCAAGTAAACGTCTGTTTAGTACAGCTGGAAATACCTTCAGTGAGACAAGAATATGCCTTAATGCTGACAACATGGAACGATTTTTTGTGTGTGGAAAGCTAATGCCGTTTTCATGGATTAATTAAGCTGTCAGTGACAATTTACAAGTTTAGTTACTTGTTATAAAACTAAGAATACTTTCACTCCTATGTATTAGTTAGCCCAGACTGACTGACTGAAGAATGCAAAACATGAAATGTATTTAAATGTTTACTATTCTGTACTACATTGTGTGAAGTAAAATGTCAGCGTACATTTGACATTATAGGTGTTTTCTTTTTAGTTATAATTTATACACGAAAGTGGAAGAATGGGCCTCAGTCTGAACAGTGGGAAGATAGAAGTAATGGTGGTATCAAAGAAAATAAATACTCCTAAATGTGTAATAAAAGTCAATGGTTTTATTTTGGAACAAGTACAGAAATTTAAGTATCTGGGCACATGGATAACATCAGATGGAAGATGCATTACTGAAATAAGAAACAGAAAAGGACAGGCAAAAACTGCGTTTTATTAAATGAAGAACATCTTATGCAATATATCTTTGTCATTGAAGGTTAGAAAAAGAATTCTTGCTTGCTACATACATCCAGTGTTAACATATGGCTGTATGTCCTGGACAATCGGTAGGCAGGCCGAACAATTTCTTGAAGCCTCAGAGATGTGGTATTACAGAAAAATGCTTAAAATACCCTGGATAGTGAACGAGCATCGAACCGAGGCGAGCGGTGCTTACTACAAGAAGGCTGGTAAACCAGCAACGACCTGGGTTGAGCAGTGCTCACTACAAGAAGACTGGTGAAAGAACATGGAACAACTGGGAGCGGTGCTCACAACGAGAAGACTGGTGAACGAACATCGAACTAGTGCGAGCGGTGCTCACTACGAGAAAACTAGTAAACGAACATAGAACTGAGGCGAGCGGTGCTCACTACAAGAAGACTGGCGAACGAACTTCGAACTGGGGCGAGCGGTGCTCACTACAAGAAGACTAGTGAACGAACATCGAACTGGGGCGAGCGGTGCTCACTACAAGAAGACTGGTGAACGAACATTGAACTGGGTAGAGCGGTGCTCACTACAAGAAGACTGGTGTACAGGCAATGACCTGGGGCAAGCAGTGCTCACAACAAGAAGACTTATGAACCGCCAATGAACTCGGACAAGCAGTGCTCACTACAAGAAGACCGGTGAACCAGCAATGGACTGGGCCGGGCAGCGCTCACTGCAAGAAGACTGGTGAACCTACATCGAACTGGGGCTTCAGTGTTTACTACAAGAAGACTAGTAAACCAGCAATACACTGGAGCGAGCAGTGCTTACTACATGAAGACTGGTAAACGAACATCAAACTGGGGCGGGCGGTGCTTACTACAAGAAGAATGGTGAACAAACATCGAACTGGGGCGAGCGGTGCTTATTACAAGAAGGTTGGTAAACCAGCAATAAACTGGGTCGGGCAGTGCTCACTTCAAGAAGACTAATGAATGAACATCGAACCGATGCAAGCGGTGCGTAGAGATGTGGTATTACATAACAATGCTTAAAATTCCCTGAAGAGCAAAAAAAAAAAAAAAAGCAACCAAGAAGTTTTGATAGAGGCGGGAGCCCGAACACAACTACTCACAGACATCAGAAGAAGAGTCATCCATTTTCTGCCAGGTTATAAGATGAGGGAAAATGGAACATGTGGTGACCACTGGAAAGATATGTGGAAGGAGGGATAGAGGAAGAGAAGATTCTTGACAGTCTTGTTGCATGGCATGGAGGTGTGTCAGCACACGAACTAATACATGCTGCAAAAGATCGCAGATTGTGGCGAGGCATAGTCGCCCATACCAGTCGGCAAAGCACCAGATGATGATGATTCACTATTCGTATTCGTATTCGGCCGAAAAGGGAAAATCACTATTCGGTACAGCCCTAGTTTATATCTTCCACCATAATGATGACCCCAAACGAAAGCTACCCCACGGCTCAGCCTTATACAGAAACTTACTGAAACAAGCTGTGGTGCAGATTCCAACACAGTACGACAAGTAGATACGTCAAAAACAGTGACATTCTTTCTTAAGACCCTTTAACGTGGGAAATGATTTAGGCATACACCATAGACCTACACAGCCTAACTATACAGTCACAATAACAATCCCAGGCATAGACAGAAAGGCTGAAGAATGTGAACTAGTAGTGCACGCAAAGTCCCTTGAGCATATCTACAACTCTTACTCAAAACTGAATGGAGAAAGGACCACAGTGGAAACACCATGTGCCTTCGAGAATCTCTCAACAAACCTCAGAGCAGAGCAGTAAGCAATTATTGATGCAAATAAAGTGCCTGAGGAAAGAAAAATTAAGAACAGCAAAACTGATTTCCTGTGTGACTTCAAGTCAGTCCTCCAGGCGATTCAAATGGATCCACAAGATACCATAACTGACTTGCCAACTAAGAAAGAAAATAATTGAATGAATCTCGGTTCACAGAGGCATACGAGGAAAAAAGTTAGCGGACAGAATTGCCAAGAATGAAACAAGGGAGAGACAACACATCCATTCATTGTCATTACCAGAAATTAAAACACTTAGCAAGGGAAAATACAAAGAATTGTGGCGAGAACAAACCAACAGTAAACATCCTCAAGACCCTTTCAGCAGGATCAACAGAAGGCAACATACAACAATTTTCCGTCTTTGAACAGGACACTGCAGGCTCAACTACCACATGCATAAAATAAAGACAGTATAGTCCCCACAGTGTGCATGTCAGACAGAACCAAAAACTAGCGACACAGCTCCATGATCTCTAGGGAAACTAAAAGGTTGCCTGCAGTTTGATGTGAAACTAAAGTTCTCGGTGTAAAAACATTTACTTGTAACTACATATGTCCATTTTCTACGCTAACCACTTTTCTAACATATCAGATACTTACGGCACTTGATGATGATGCCGACCACCCTAGTTTGTATTGCGAACTGCTAGAATTAGGAACTCGTCTTCTGGGGCTCTGTCAGAAAACATACCTTTTCATTGAATGTCTGTCTGTTGATCTGCCGTCTACTCTGGTTCTTTCTGTCTATCTGCCAGTCTATTTGAGCTCTGTCAGACTAGAGCCTGTCTTGGTCAGACTGTTGTCCATCCACCAGTCTGTCAGGACTGTGTGTGAAACTGTCTGTCTCTCCGTACGTGTATCTCTCTTCTCATTTGTCTGTTATAACTGTTTGGACTTTGTATTTAATTATATCTGGACTCCCTCTAGGTAGATTCTGTCCCTCTCTCTTTGCACATCTGTCCTATTTCTGTCTGTGTCTGCCTCACAGCAGAAACAAGTGTACGTCGATGCGTAATATATTTTTGTTTTCATCGCATTAAGCTCAGAGGTGTACAATCATCAACGTCATTACTATCATCGTTATCATTTTCATCATTATAATCACCATCATCACCACCATTATCATCATCATCATCATCTCATTTAACACACTTTTATCCCCTTCTGAGTTGGAGCTTAAGAAAAAGCTCAGCTGTCACATTGTTCTGTGGATAACATTTAGACTAAGGTATCTTCGCCTTATGGTCAAACGTATCCGACATGAGCAAACTCCAGATTAGTCGCTGTTAAAAACATGCCTCTGATTGGTAGTGGATTTATTATAGTTTCACCTTAAAGTGGAGCATTGCGCAGGTCGTTAAGCTTTACATGAAATCTGTGTAGATTTTGAGCCGTTCTCTGAACTTCCATGAAATCAGTGTAGATTTTGAGCCGTTCTCTGAACTTTCATGAAATCAGTGTAGATTTTGAGCCGTTCTCTGAACTTCCATAAAATCAGTGGCAGCGGGAAGAAAGTTTCACCCAATTACAGCTCCTGGGTATGCAGCGAAAAAAGAAAATTTTTTTTTTTCAAAGATCAATGGACACTCAACGAATGAATCTTCAAGTATCAAACTGACCGCTTTTATTTCTCAGGACATTTCCTGTCACTCGTTTGTAGGGTGAGTGGCGCGGGCAGCACTGATGAAGGTTGCCTTATGTGTATTTGAACTTGTGACGGACAAGTGTGATAGTCAAGGCCACACTTGGAGCTAGCCCTCCCGGTCAGGCTGGTGTGGAAAGGAAAGAGAATGGGGGGGGGGGGGGGCGGAACAGTGGGGCTGAGGTCCCCTTAAATGGGGAGGGGTAGAGTCCGAGTCCCTAAAAATGTTGTAGAGGTGTTCAACCTTCTCATTATGTGTAAAAAGTATTTAAAAAAAAAGTTTATTTAAACTTTTCACATTGTTTCAAAAGTATTGTTATATTCATTTTCGAAGGACTGCGTTAGCGCTGTCGATAGGAGACACGCTTTCAAATCCAGCTGCGACTCGCTGCAGCCCACGAAACCGGGCGGGCTTCAGGGTTCACCCAGCCTCTAGGATATGGGTACCAGAGTTTTAGGTACCAGAGTTAAAACTCTGGGGTAAAATAGCTACCTAGTTACGTGCGGACGGTGACACAGGCGGACAGTTTCTCATCAGCTGTCCGTACTGGTGGCAGAGCACTTATGGCTTGTAACCGTGTGTAATGACGCTGGTTCACATCTGCCGACCTTACTTTTTTTAATTAGATTTACTTGTCATTCAACAAGTGGCAGAGCACTTATGGCTTGTAACCGTGTGTAATGACGCTGGTTCACATCTGCCGACCTTACTTTTTTAAATTAGATTTACTTGTCATTCAACAAGTGGCAGAGCACTTATGGCTTTTAACCGTGTGTAATGACGCTGGTTCACATCTGCCGACCTTACTTTTTTTTAATTAGATTTACTTGTCATTCAACAAGTGGCAGAGCACTTATGGTTTATAACCGTGTGTAATGACGCTGGTTCACATCTGCCGACCTTACTTTAAAAAAAAATTATATTTACCTGTCATTCAACCCATGATTACTATTACTATTATTAATAATTAGGGTTATTCACCACTCAAACTATGTGTAGGAAGTAATTTGTAATAGTTTATTTACATCTTTCACATTGTTTTAAATGTATTATTAAATTTATTTGTCATTCAGCATATGATTACTATTATTATTATTTTTAAACTGAACAAGTTTAATGGGGAGCTGAGTCTCCCCCCCCCCCCCCTCCCATTCCACCCCAGATAATCTTTTGGGGCTGAGCACACCACTTTCCAAAGCGTTTTTTGTGTTTACACCCCCTCAACCGTTTCCTACTCTCTATAGGCATAAAAGCCACATTTCTCCTAGCTTTACGGTATTTAAAATGGAATCAAGGCCGAAGGGTTGCGATATCCATAATACCGAGCCTAAGGATTAACAACTCATGGCTTCTGGATACTAAAACAAAGCAACAAACCTATTTTAATATATCAGCATACATATAGGCAGATCCATCCATCCATCTACCATTGGCATCTATCTACGAACGTAACCCATCGTCCCGCCCATTCATCTACCCACACCATTTATCTCACTCCCACGCCACTCCATGCTATTTGTTCACCGCTTCCTTCCAATTCTGGCTGTTACCAGCCTTACACTTGGGGCTCTACCAATACTTTGTATAAAAAATCACCCTTACTGTCTCTATTTTGATAGCGGACAGTAAGAGAGAAGCACTGTGTTACTAGACTCATGTTTCTACCTCATCTCATATTTGATCAATCAATCCATCCATCTACGAAACCATTCATCCACTAATACAGTCATCCATCATTCCATCCATTCATCTACCCACCCCATCCATCCATCTACCATTCCATTCATCGACTAATACAGTCATCCACCATTCCATCCATTCATCTACCCACCCATCTATCCAGGGTACACACTCGCCTATCCACACCACCATCCACACATGCTGTTTTCCCATCTATCCTTCATCGCTCCCTTACACTCTGGCTGTTACCAGTCTTACTCTCGGGCTCGAATGATTATTTTGTATAACAAGCATCCTTACTGTCTCT
Organism: Candidula unifasciata; assembly: GCA_905116865.2. Lineage (NCBI taxonomy): Eukaryota > Metazoa > Mollusca > Gastropoda > Stylommatophora > Geomitridae > Candidula > Candidula unifasciata. Next base: position 388,310 of record CAJHNH020000336.1, on the reverse strand, counting down.
GGTTTGATATGTGACAGCAAAGAGAGAAGCATTTATCTATCTATCTATCTATTCTATCTATTTATCTATCTATCTATCTATCTACCTACCTACCTACCTACCTACCTACCTACCTACCTACCTACCTACCTACCTAACCTACCTACCTACCTACCTACCTACCTACCTACTACCTACCTACCTACCTACCTACCTACTCTATCTATCTATCTATCTATCTATCTATCTATCTATCATATCTATCTATCTATCTATCTATCTATCTATCTATCTATCTATCTATCAGTATATCTATTCTATCTATCTATATCTATCTATCTGTCTGTCTGTCTGTCTGTCGATATTTGTTTGCAAGCACAGGCACCACTTTTATTCCACGCGGATGGACTAAGGTCATCCCCACAACCCAACCCCGGTTACGCCCTATAGGCCAACCCCTCCCTCCCTCCTTAGACACCCAGTGTACGCTGTTGGCGTCCAGCCCGTCCCTTTTTTTGCCCCTACCTGCGCGTTGGAGGTATATAGGCTGACCGTCGTTTCATTTGAACGAAGTTTTTTTCGCCAGGGACACTAGATGAGTATCGTTTATTTTATACATTAGAGTCCTATGTAGTCACTTCATAGTTAGAGCCTATTTGTGTATGGGTTGTCCTTTATGTGCTGATGAAGGCTAATCGCCGCAACGTCCTTTGTTTGTTTATTGTGATCGATTTTGTAAAGCTAACATAAACTAATTGTTATTTCTTACCAACTTTTTCTCTTCTCTATAATTTTCTACTCCTTATAAAAACTTACTCTCTACCCTGAGCATTGTCTGCAATGTCGTTAAGCTTGACAGGACAGCCGAGTGACATGGTGGTACTTACTGGTCAGTTGAAGGACACGGGTCATCGCTTGGGTCGTTACAGCACATCATTATTTGTGGCGGGGACTGTGGACAGCTGCAGACATAAGATGGTGACCGACAGTTAGAGGTCATTCTCGAGGAAGTAGGACTTCATTGTTTGACAGACAGTGTTTACCAGAGAGAGAGAGAGAGAGAGAGAGAGAGAGAGAGAGAGAGAGAGAGAGAGAGAGAGAGAGAGAGAGAGAGAGGGAGAGAAAGAGAGAGAGAGAGAGAGAGAGAGAGAGAGAGAGAGAGAGAGAGAAAGAAAGCAAAATAAAAGAAAAAATTGAAACAGAAAGATAGACAGAAAGATAAGTGTATCCTGTAACAAGCTAATCTGTATGACTTTCAGTTTTGTGTAGATAATCGTCCCTTTCGTTTCACCTAATGTTGCAGTGGCTGGGATCCACTGGAGCACAGGCGACTTATTTAGCCTACCCATTTGATTTGCCACAGACCTAAGCTTGTTCATATGTAGCTGCTAATCATTTTGTATTTCATGCAATACTGAGCAAGCATCTGTCACTGTAACCACTTTTTACTCAAAGCTGTTTTCATAGAGGCATATAGATACCGCCTCCTCCAACACCAGTGTCTCCACGTTCTAAATGGCGGAGTGTTAGCATGTAGCTCTTTCATGGCACCATTGGTCCATTCAATGTGGATAGGTCGACTTAGGTCCCTTATGAAAATCAGTCTTGTGCGGATCTCTCTCGCTCTCTCGTCACACTCACACACGGAAGCACGCACACAATGCGCGAGCTTACATCATGATGACAGAATGATGTAAAGTGATCATCTTCGTCCGACGTTGTATGTTTCCTTGTTCGTACCCAAAAGATTATATTTTCTGGCAGTTTTTTTTTTTTTAAACATGACAGTGGCTCCCATATCTACCCAGCCTTTAAATAGGCACAAAGTGAAGCCTTTAACTTGACCTTAACGTCTAGGTGGCTCTACTTACCCTTCGGATGGCGATTCGTCTGGTACTAGTTTGTTGCAACACATCAGGACAGGTTCTGCTTGTGGCGGTCGAGGTCGCGTCCTGGGACACACAGTAAAACAGTCCAGAAACAGACAAACACACCCTAGCCATTTTTGACTTTCGTATTATTTTACTAAGCTATTATAATGTTCAGTTCTTTGCGACTTCTTTGTAATGGGTACGACGCTCCTATCTTTGTCGAACAACAAATATTTGTTTCCTCATGTTTATGACTTAGAACTATGTCGGGATTGTGAAACTGCTTTCCCAATCAATTAGACACATTAAACGAGAAAGCTTATCACTTTTCAGCCATCTTACTGTAGGTTTTCTAGTTTACCTTGCTTTCTTCCCCCATCCGTCCATGTTTTATCAATAGCCCACTAATGGTTGATATTCAGAGACAAATATCCGTATAACAGAATTCTATTTTAGAGACTCAATAAGCTCTCAAACACCGAAACCTCGATCCTGGATACGGAAAGACTTTTTTGTGCTCTTCATCTTCTGTTTATTATACCGGAGAAAGTAGGTGTGCAATTAACTCGGAACAACACCGATATGTGACACCATTCCTCGGTGACAATAACATGTGACCTGGCGCAGTGACTCTGTGACACAGAGCCTGCTTCTGTAACAAGAGCTACTGGGATGATCTGGTGGTACACAAATCCTCTGGCACAGTCAGTATCCCTGACTGCATGTCATGACTGTGTCTCTGACTGAATGTCATGATTGTGCTCATGACTGTATGCCGCAACTGTGTACCTGATCAGCTGACTCACAGTTCATTGGCTGCCTTCCAGCGGAAGTGACCTTGCAGCAACTGGCGTTCGTATTTCACAATTCCCAGTTGTTATAAATCAATAGCCTTAGATTCTAGACACCAACAATGCGTGGCATATTAACAATGATATACACGCTCTGTCCGCCATATTGCCTTCTTTAGTTCCTACCTTCCTTCCGTTGAATGCTGTGCCATGGTCTTCTATTGTCACACGAAGCCTCACATGTGAGCTGCTGCACTGGTGAGTGCAGGGGCAAGCTACTTAATGTTGTAACAAGGGTTATCAACAGCTTTGGCTTTTGTGTGCACGCCAACGTTGGACAAGAACAAGACAAACGGAGACGTAGTTTTCTGGGAAATGCAAAGAATCGAGTGCATTGGCAGGAAGATGCAAAACGGACGAGATAGTCTTTCAAGGAGCAGAATGAAACGTCAAATGATTACATAAATTACATAAAGAAAGTAGAAATTATTATTATTATTATTATTATTTTGAGGTCTTTTTAGTGCCACAGATAAATGTAACTTTTATTGACAGTTGTCAAACTTGATGGCCAAGGAAGTAAAGAAAGAGTAAGCAACAAAAACATTTTTTTTGGGGGCCAGGTAGCAGAAGCAGAAGCAGAAAAGAGACTACAACTTATCTAAAATTTTATAAAGGAGTGGCTGCAGTCGAGCTGACATAAATAAAGACAACTCAAAGCAGAGGATGGATGTCTCAGTCAAATCAAAGCGGTACACAGATACAAGTGGATGGACATCTCAACCAAAGTAAAGATGTACACAGACACAAGTGGACGTCTTAACCAAAGCTAAGACGTACACAGATACAAGTAGGTGGACATCTCAACCAAAGTAAAGATATACACAGACACAAGTGGACGTCTTAACCAAAGCTAAGACGTACACAGATACAAGTAGTCGTCCCAACTAAAGCAAAGACGTACACAAAAACAAGTAGTCGTCCCAACTAATGCAAAGACGTACACAAAGACAAGTAGTCGTCCCAACCAAAGCAAAGACTTACACATCTCACCCAAAGCAAACACGCATACAGGCACAAGCGGAGTCTCAGGCCAAGCAAAGACGTACAGAGATACAAGTGGAAGTTTCAACCAAGGCTAAGACGTACACACATACAAGTGACGTCTACACTACATAAATCATTAGCGGATTGTTTCCAAGAGCTTCTTATGGATATTCATAAAAAGACTCACATGTAAGTTTCTTCGTTCGTTGAAAACCAGAGTTTGATTAGCAGCTTTCTGTCTGTTTCAGACAATTGTTTTATATTGTTATAAGTTATACGCAGAGTTAACTACACTGCACTTACGAAACGTCCATAGTGCTCAGATTTCACCTCCAAAATATACGTCTAGTTATATAGTGTTTTACCGTGCTGTGAATCATCGCCTACGGCGTCGATCAGCGCTGATAGCAAGACTCGCTAGCGTTAGGAAACATTTTTCGCAATTAAAGCACGCGATTTCAGGCCTTACCTTCGAGAAAAAGGTGACTTTTCTATCACTGCCATAAAATTGTGCTCCAGTGATCACACCACTTGCTTCTCCTCGGAAAACAGTCTCATTCAACCCAACAGAGATCAATGTTCAATCAAGACAGTCTCTATGACCTAGAGACGGCCTTAGTTCAATATTCTTAAACTTCTTCTTCTTTGCATTCAACAAGTATTAACTCTGGTGGAAAGTTCACTGCTTCTTTATTAATTTCTGGACTTTGGCCCTGTTCCAGAACTTAAATTTTACGTGCACATCCATTTTACAGTTGACCTGTTATATTCGTTATGCTTGAGTTAGTGGTGTCAGCCGTGAGGTTATTTTACTATTTAAAATTTAGGTGATTTTACACGTATGTGATGAAGGTCAAAAAGCTGGATTGTATCCAGGTGGTTATTTTAAAAAAGTGAGTAAAGTAAATGACCCTTTTTCACGCCTTTAGGCGTATAGGGCTAGACATATATTTTTAAAGACCAATCGGCACGAGATGGGTGATGTGGTCAGCATCACACTGGCCGCCTCTACTTCCCGGGACTGCACCCGCTACCCACTCAAGGCTGGGTCGACCTGGGAGTCAAAGTCGTTTTTGAAAAAAATCCGGCTCCGCCAGGAATCGAGCCCACGACCTTCCGATCCGCGTCGAGCGTCTAGCTCTCTTTAAAATTTAGTTTTTTTTTTTTAAAATACCTCTGTGATGAAGGTCAAAACGCTAGGTTGCAGCCTTTTGGCTATTTTACTATTTGAAATTTAGGTTGATTTTATACCTATGTAATGAAGGTCATAAAGCTAGATTGTTTCTGTGTGGGGATTTTATTTTCCTTGTATTGAGTCAAGTTTTGTGTGGAGTTCATTTTTTAAAAACCCTATCTGATATTTTGGTGATCGCGGTGAAAGGACACATGGAGAGATAAGATCAACAAGGTTTACTGTTATCCACATGATAATGATGATGCTATTTATACATGCACTTACTCTGGAGGTTGACAACAGCATTTACAAGAACACTTGCTGGGCACTTCACAGCAACATCCTGCCTCCACAGGGGGCTGCGTATTCTGACTGTGTAGATACAATATTGACACCAGTCAACATAGATAAAACAATGTCGTAAATTAACATAGACCCAACATTGACATTAATCAACGTAGACCCAACATTCACAATCAACATGTTAAATATTTTCCCTAGTGATAAAAGAATCAACTACAGGAAGTTTCCTTCCTTGTTCTCTGATCTGGATCTCTTGATAGTAGTCTAATGCCTAGTCTTGTAAGGTACCACAGATCTAATGCCTAGTCTTGTAAGGTACCACAGATCTAATGCCTAGTCTTGTAAGGTACCACAGATCTAATGCCTAGTCTTGTAAGGTACGACAGATCTAATGCCTAGTCTTGTAAGGTACGACAGATCTAATGCCTGGTCTTGTAAGGTACCACAGATATAATGCCTAGTCTTGTAAGGTACGACAGATCTAATGCCTGGTCTTGTAAGGTACCACAGATCTAATGCCTAGTCTTGTAAGGTACGACAGATCTAATGCCTAGTCTTGTAAGGTACGACAGATCTAATGCCTGGTCTTGTAAGGTACCACAGATCTAATGCCTAGTCTTGTAAGGTACGACATCTAATGCCTGGTCTTGTAAGGTACCACAGATCTAATGCCTAGTCTTGTAAGGTACGACAGATCTAATGCCTAGTCTTGTAAGGTACGACAGATCTGATGCCTAGTCTTGTAAGGTACGACAGATCTAATGCCTAGTCTTGTAAGGTACCACAGATCTAATGCCTAGTCTTGTAAGGTACCACAGATCTAATGCCTAGTCTTGTAAGGTACCACAGATCTAATGCCTAGTCTTGTAAGGTACGACAGATCTAATGCCTAGTCTTGTAAGGTACCACAGATCTAATGCCTAGTCTTGTAAGGTACGACAGATCTAATGCCTAGTCTTGTAAGGTACCACAGATCTAATGCCTAGTCTTGTAAGGTACCACAGATCTAATGCCTAGTCTTGTAAGGTACCACAGATCTAATGCCTAGTCTTGTAAGGTACCACATATCTAATGCCTAGTCTTGTAAGGTACCACATATCTAATGCCTAGTCTTGTAAGGTACCACATATCTAATGCCTAGTCTTGTAAGGTACCACAGATCTAGTCTTGCCTAGTACCTTTGATTTAATGCCTGGTCTTGTCTTGTAACATATATCTAATGCCTAGTCTTGTAAGGTACCACATATCTAATGCCTAGTCTTGTCTAGTACCTTTGATTTAATGCCTGGTCTTGTCTTGTAACATAGATCTAATGCCTAGTCTTGTAAGGTAACACAGATCTAATGCCTAGTCTTGTCTAGTACCTTTGATTTAATGCCTGGTCTTGTCTTGTAACATAGATCTAATGCCTAGTCTTGCCTGGTATCATAGCTCTAAGGTCTAGTCTTGTCTGGTACCACAAATGTGATGCCTGGTTTTGTCTGGTACCATAGATCTAATGCCTAGTCTTGTCTGGTACCATAGATCTAATATCTAGTCTCGTCTGGTACCATAGATCTAATGTCTAGTCTTGTGTGGTATCATACATCTAATGTCTACTCTTGTCTGGTAACACAGATCTTATGCCATACCTTGTCTGGTACCATAGATCTTATGTTAGTCTTGTCTGGTAACATAGATCTAATGTCTAGTCTTGTTTAGTACCACGGATCAAATATCTAGTCTTGTCAGGTACAACAGATCTAATGTCTAGTCCTATTGGGCACCTTAAATAAAATGTCTAGTCTTATCTGTAGCAAATATCTAACGCTTAGTTCTGTCTGGTACCATAAATATAATGCCTGGTCTTGTCTGGTACCACTGAGTTTATGCCTAAACTTGTCTGGTAGGTACCATAGACCTAACGCCTATTCTTGTCTGGTAGGTACCATAGATCTAATGTCTAGTCTTGTCTAGGAGGTACAAAAGATCTAATGCCTAGTCTTGTCTGGTAGGTACCATAGATGTCTTTATCTGAAATCATGAATCTTATATTCAGTCTTTATCAAGTACCAGGGATCTAATATTTAATCTCTGTCCAGCAGCACTGATCCATTACCTAGTCTTCGCCTCTACATGGGCTTTTTTTAAAACTTAGTATTGTCTGCTTATTATTTTATCCCTAAAGAATAAGAGTAAGATCCCTTTTCACGCCTTTCGGCGTGTCGGGCATATGGGCAGAGCGTCCCATATTTTTTACAGACCAATCGGCACTCAGTGGGTAACGTGGTCAGTATTACGCCGGCCATCGTTACTTCCCCAGGACAGCCATCCTGGTACCCATTAGAGGCTGGGTCGACCTGCGACGTCCCATACCACGATAAAAATCCACGCAGCCGGCAGTGGATTTCGATCGCGGTACGTTGGATTACGAGTCGGACTCGCAACGCCTTAGCCACAGACGCCGCAATAAAGAATAAATAGATAACTAAAATAAACAAGTGCCGGGTCTTTCTGACTGATTCTATGTCAGTTCTTCAAGCAAGTATTAACCCAGAAGACACGCAATTTGTTGACATAACGTAGCAGCTGATTCATTAGCTCTTCCATAGAGCAATTTATACTGCAGTGGCTTCCATGTCACTGTGGTTTGGAAGGTAATAAAATAGCTGACAGACTAGTCAGAATTGGCAGTGACATGGTACAACCAGACGGTGACTAAACCCACCAAGAAACTAAGACATTAGTACAATCTAATATCCAAGAAAGGTGACTGGAGACATACACCAAATTCTCTCCTCAAGACTCGCTTCATCGAACATTGTATGTATATATTGGCACCCGAGACAACAGATCATGTCCCCCAAGACTGTCCCAAATACAACATATCAAGGCAAAACTTTTGGCCAAAAGAAACATCAGTGCAAGTCAAACTTTACGGGTTGCTGAGTAAATTACAAAAGACAGTAAATTTCATACTGGAGACAATATTGCAGATATAGATAATTTATTTCAAGCTAACGAAAGAAGAAGAGGAAGAAGTAAATATTCAGACGAAGGACAGGGCACAACAAGCTACGTCAACATATGTTCAAAATTTTCGGTGTAGGAAACACGGAAACATGTCCTTGCAGCGTGGCACACGAAAATGTGGAACATGTGCTCCAACACTGTCAACTGTATGCTGACAACAGAGACGCAATCTGGCCTGTACTGCACGATAGCTTTCTTAAATGCTACCGGCCTCCTGATATATGTTTTCTGACAGAAGGATCGAAGGGAAAGAAGACCTACATTTACTGTTAGGGTATGCAGGATCGACGCATTGAATAATATAATAATATAATAATATAATAATAAGTTGAATAATTGACAGAGCAAGTGCAATAATAACAGGACACATGGAATCATTGAGAGGACAGGTTAAGTCATTGACAAAACTGCTGATATAGTTGACAAGTAAAAGCATTGACAGGACATTTGAAATCACTGACAAGACAAATACATTAATGACAGGAACGTTAAATGAACAGACTTAAGTTTTAAAGGGTATACAAAATTGGATTTGCACGCCCGTCTTACATTCGGCCTTTTCAGGCACATGAATTTTGCCTGATTTGTACCCACATTACTTTCCCTTTACAAAAATTGAAGAGGGGGTGGTGTAAAAGAAAGGGAATAGAGAATGTAATATACTTCTAATCCCTATAGAAGAAATTTTTTTTAAAGAGAAATGAATGCACATTTTGAATCTGATGATAAGTGTATGTTTAATTTTGTTATAGTTAGTGGGAAAGAAGAATTCAGCAGGGGTTATTTTCACAACAAATCCATTTTACAAACAAATTCGTCACCTGCCATGGTTTTGCAGTCACAAGAGTATTGAATATCTAAAATTGAGAACAATACTTCAAAGTTTGTTCAATCTCTTAATAAATTCCAGTTATGATAAGTTTCTGGGTTAGTTTAGCACTCAGTGGCTCTTAGTTCTCACATAGTGCTGAGCAAAATTTCAGAGAAAAAAATGGCAGAAATATGGGATATTACAATTACGCTATTTACTATTTACTTTGTACAGTTATATACAGACTGTAGCTGCAAGGATTTCAAAGTAGCTTAGCTGTAGTATAGTATTGTCTCTTTGTTTGGAGCACTTTCATTCTCTTACACCACAAATACGGCAGCAGTGGGTCATTGTCTGTGTAAACTCATCAGAGTCACTAGATTCCCTTACAGCTGATCGCTCAGCTGCCGCTGGTGAAAATTCACCGTCCGAATCACTCTCCGAAAAATCTAAATTTTCATTATCATTATCAGAATTAAAAACATCTGACTGAAACAATTTCAGAGCTTCAGCCACAGAAAGACGCATTCTGCGACCTATACTTGTGGTTGAAACATTGCTATACATGGCACTCAAAAATGAACTTGGAAAATGTACTGTTGAAAAAAAAAAAATGTAGCTATGAATCTGATCAATCTATGCACATGTGGCTTGGGATACGGAATGTAGTTAAAAGGAAATCGTTAGAGTAATTTTACCTGAATAATTTAATTGTATTTCCGAACATCAGAATCAAGTACGGAGCCGTGTGCGAAGCAATATGTACAGGACACACGATTAACAATGACAGCGTTGTTTGGGCAAAACGAAACTTCTTAATCAACGCTCACACCGTTGCTCCGGCCTTAAAGAGAAAGCACTACACTCTCATACCACAACTTTATTTCCTTTAGAAACACGCTATGTTAATAAAACAGCATACACACTATTAAAAGCAAGTATAAATACGAAAGCATATATAGCTAATGAATGAAAAATAGCAGCATACAGACACTGACCAGTGGTGATGTTGGCAGCGAGGCTTGGTCAGGCGGCAACACGGGCAGCAGCAGCAGCAGTGATGGGCTAGCGGGCTTTGATTGGGAGGGGGAGGGCGCACCAGGTGGAACCGGAACACGTCCGACTTCTTTGAGGCCATACCTGCCGGTGGTAGCAGGTGGGCACACTCCTGGACCGTGTTCAAGTTGTCACAGCTAGCCGAGACACATCAAATCAATCAACTGCTCAATCAATCAGACAATAAATCGCTACGTATACAATCATTTAAATAATTGTTTAATACCCACCTAATAATCGAATGAATGAATCAAAATCAGCAGACATACAGTGGTTTAAAAAAAAAAGAAAAAGAAAATAGAGAAAGTACAAAATGAAGCCAAGAGACTGATCATCGGGTGCACAAGCCACACTTCATGTCATGCTATGCAATATATCATCGACCAGCCAGAGAGAAGTCACTAGATACAAGATGACCCAGGCAAGGGTGTACCGGGGTATTGCCGTTTTTTTTAAAACACCCTCACGTAAGTGCCTTAAGTAGAGGCGGTCCTGAATGGAGGAAGCAGAGGGCACGATTAGACACATATGCTTAGTGGAACACGTCAGGCTCGGTGGTGGCTGCATAGACACAACAGAAAGAATGCAAGAGCATACAGAGGTAATAATCGCACCAGGCAAGTATTACAGAGAACAGAGCCAACCAACCAGTGAGGCTAACATATAATCGGCTCATCCACGAGCACATTGGACCAGGTGACGCCACCCATACATGGCTCAGTAATTCGTGGGGTTAAGTCTGGGTCAGCGCAGATGAATATGAAGACAGTAAAAGAAGATGGCAAGACATTCATAACTACTTTTATTGTGATAAGGAGATAGCAGCTGTCACAGGGGATCTTAACTGGCTGGAAACAAAGAAACTCGTGCACTGATAGTTACATAGCACACAAATAACATGCTTAAGGAGAATCAAACTGGCAAACTCCAAATAGAGTTGAGTTAAGTTGAATCAAGAATTGACATCACAGCACTCGGGGCATTCCCATGCGTGCTCCGTCCTCATCTTCAGCAGCCAGTCAGAGTTCCAATACTGATGGTACCGGTCACAATCTGGTTATACATCCGTCTTGCCTTTCCTCTGAGTGCAGTGAGCTGACCAGACCCTCTGGTTACACCCAGGTGCCTCATTCTTCCCAGGACATAATAATCTTGTTTCTCTACAAATTCCGTTACTTGTTCCGAAAGGACCTTGAGCATATCTGCCTTGTACTTCAAATAGAATGGGCTGATATCATCCAAAGTCCTGTCTTAAGAAACTTTCTCGGCTTTACAAGCCAGGATACACTATTGAGGAATGAAATAACACAGCCGGCAGACTGGCAATGTCTCTAGTAGTTAGTTGGTCGAAGAAGAGAGTGTGGAGGACATGGCAGACGTACTGATTGCGTCAAGTTATAGAAACGTTAAGAAAGGCACTAGAGACGATGAACCACATGTTGGACATGGGTATTAAACAAGGACAAGCATGCAGACAGTGACTGAGGGGCGAAGAAAGAAGATATGCCGGTCTGCTGGGTACGCTGAGCATGGAGACACTACAATGGCTGCTGCGTCGAAGGAAGGAGCATAAATATGTCGAACACATCTGCTAGGGTGTCGACTCGGATAAAATGTAACAAGTGAGAAGTAGCAATCAATTATTTATGTGTCCCTCACTCCTGACTTTGGGCTGTTTTTTTTTTTTTTTTGGGGTGGAGGAGGAAAGGGGGGGGGGGGGGGGGGGGGGGGGGGGTGAGAATTTTTCCAAACCTTCCCTTTCCACTGTCCGAGGGTCATGACAACTATTTTTTCCTAAACCATCTGCTGCTGTAATCAAACTCTGGTAGGCTTAAGAATAAGCGCATTCACTAACCTCTAAACCGCAATGGCGTCTAATACAAACTATATCAATCAACGAAGCACTTGCTACACACTGATACAATCTGTCATTGTAATGTTGCACACTTGATCAGAAAATCCTATTTTTCTTCTGTCTTTCATATCCCAATGGAACAAATACTATCCAAGTCTCGCCAAGCCATCTGTAAAACCTTCCTTTGCGTTTGGATTTTGCAGTCATAGTTTTCTACTCAGTGCAGTATCCAGCCGCACGCACTGAGCTGATCAATCAACAATGGTCAGCACACCTGTCTGCCAGCCTATTGGTCTGTTCGTCGTGTGTTCGAATTCCTCGCAGTCCCAACCTTTGAGAAACTGTTTTAATGACTATCTAGTATATTGCCACAGAGGGGATCTCTGTGTTTCAGTGGTCAAACCCTTGACTCCCGCTCTAAAAACGTGATTTTTTTTTTCACTAAGGTGTCGTTCAGTTCACGAATCCTCGCTGAAGTTACGGAGTTTGTGATTTGTGCGGCGCTTTTGGAGTGTGACTCGCTTGAAATATTGTCTGTGTTCTTTTTCTTCGTGTACTACCTGAAGCTATGACCGCCCCTGCATTGTCAAATGTCGCATCATGTATGGCAGTTACAAAGTTGGTTCCGTATCCTTTAAAGGACGTTGCAGAACCAACCCCAACATCTTTTGGCTGTTGTGGTTTTTCTAGGCAAATTTACGTCCAGTAGTTCCATCTAGTAGGATGGCAGTACAACAGTGTGAATCTGGGATACCCCGTTCAATCTCACAAGAATTTAATTTGCATTACCTGTAAAAGCAACGACAGGTACTATTCTAGTGAATACTGCTGTTCTGTACAGGTAAGGAGTCCTCCTATGCAGAAACATTACTGTTAGTTATTTATTTAGGAAGTCAGTCAGTCAGCCAGTAAGTCAGTCGGTCAGGCAGTCAGTCAGTCAGCCAGTAAGTCAGTCGGTCAGGCAGTCAGTCAGTCAGTCCGTTAGTGTGTTAGTGGATGTTTTTACATCCCTGCAGATGGGTTACCCCATTACGACTTTAAAGGGCCACTGGTCAAGCGGCTAGATCGCTGGACTCATGTCAGAGACGCAGTGTTTAGTTCCTCTGAAAGCTGATTGACTTCTTTTCTTTTGTAGGGAGCCCAAACTGCCTTACCTGTACACTTCGTCCTGACAGTTCAAGCCGTGCAGCCACAAATCCTCACACTCAAGACCCCTCTGTTCCACACCGCCATAACAAGTGGTATAAGAGAAACAACCACACATTACGATTGTTGAACTTACTAATGAGGTGCCTTCGTTCGTCGGCAGCAGCATCGAATCTCTGGACATGTCTGGTATTTGGGTTGTTGCCTGCAACCCATTTCTCGGGTAGCGACCACCGTTCTGTTGGGATTATCCCGCACTTGGTAGAATCTAAACACCTCGGTCGAGGTGGTTCGGATCCCGGCAGGGGGCAGGCGATGTGCCATGCTGGGTTAAATAGGAGAATATAGTAGGACCTCCCGGGAGATCACATTTGACAGGGTCAGGAGGAAACTTGGTGGATCCTGGGACTTTGTTTAGTTACTCTGTTGATAAATGTAGATGCGTGAATGGGGGACTTTGTTTGGTTGCTCTGCTGATAAATGTAAATGACTGAACTGGTGGATTTTGTTTTGTTACTCTATCGATAAATGTAAATGAGTCAACTGGTGAATTTCGTTTAGTTACTCTGTTGATAAAGGTAAATGCGTAAAGTGGTGGATTTTGTTTAGTTACTCTGTTGGTAAATGTAAATGAGTAAACTGGTGGATTTTGTTTAGTTACTTAGTTGACCAGTGTAGATTAGTAAACCCGATCCGATGGATGCGAAACACACTGGATGTGACACAAGAGAAGATGTGACACAACAGTGGGTGTAACACAACACTGGTTGTGACACAGCACTGGGTGTGACACAACACTGGATGTGACACAACACTGGATGTGATACAACACTGGATGTGACATAACAGTGGATGTTATCTAACTGTGGATGTGACACAACACTGGATGTGACACAACACTGAATGTGACACAATACTGGATGTGACACAACACTGGATGTGATACAATACTGGATGTGATACAACACATGATGTGACACAACACTGGATCGGACACAATACTGGATGTGATACAACACTAAGTGTGGACCTAACGTATGATTCTGTTTATTACCCTCAGTTACCACATTAAACACAAACTAAAGTTAGTTTCGAATCCTTTACAGGACGTTGCAGAAGCAAGCCCGGCACTTTTTAGATATTCTGGTTTTTCAATGAAAATTTTACGTTCAGTACTTTGCGACTGCTCCCTGAATAGTCAGCTCTCGGTACCACTGTAGAAATCTACGCAAGACAAACCATTGCAGCTGGGATCAAACCCAGCACCTCGGCATTACGAAGCGCCTGAGCTACCGACGCCGACACAAAATATTTCACGAGAATAAGCATTTCTTACATCATCATCATCAGTTCTCGTTATGCCTAGTGGCACATGAGGATTCAGAGAGGACTTTCCATGCTTTCCTGTTCAGTGCAGTTTTCCATGTCAAAGATGCCGCACTTAGGTCACTTTCCATCGTTCGTCTCCATGTTGTTTTTGGGCGCCCTTGTTTTCTCTTTCCCTCTGGTGTCCATGTGAGAGCTGTTTTGGCAGGTATATCAGAAGTCATTCTCATAACGTGGCCAAGCCATTTCCATCTTCTCTTGGTAATCATACTGTCTAAAGTTTTTTGGTTTGTGACTTGAAGTAGTTTAGTGTTTGAGATTGTATCTGGCCAGAAAATTTTGATAATTCTACGTAGACATGTGTGGTGGAAGGTGGACAGCTTGTGTGCATCCTTTTTGGTCATTCTCCAGCATTCCGCTCCATAAAGAAGAACTGGATTTCTTACAAACTGAATGTAACATTGCCTTGACAAAAATCACAGCCAATAAATGCTGGTGTTGATTCTGCAATGCCCTGTTTAGTACAGGCAATTGAATGCTAGGCCTCAAAGTTATTCGAACACTGCACGTGTCCCGAGTGAGTGTATAACTCTACTTCACATTGGTTAGAAGGACCAGCTGTGCTTAAATGTGTTTGTTTTGTTGATGCGATGGTTTGAGTTCAGCGTATCAGCACAAGCAGGATTTCTTACATCTACCATAATGGTACCAGGAAGAAGGGGCAGAGGCCGACCGACACGAAGATGGGCACAGGATATAAGTGACTCCTTGAGTGTGAAAGTTCATGAGGCGGGAGAACTGGCAAGAGACCGAGTTTCTTACAGGCAGACTGTGATGAGAGCGACGTTCTGCAAAGCACCTGCTACACGATGATGATGACCATAATGATCCTTAAATCACTGAGCCTCATAGAATAGGGTCAGACTTTTTTCAGAATGTAATGGAAGTAACTGGATGACGACACGACCTTTTTCTTTCTTGCTTCTTCTGTAGACCTACTATCATGTCTTCTTTCTTTCTAAACTCTTCTTCTCTAGATTTATGCTGTCCTCTAGCATCAGGTTTTGACAAAGTGTCAGGTGCAAACCTTAGTACTGGCTACGTGGATGTGGTATGTAGAAATGTCATGTTTCCATCCGTTGCGTGGTGGACCTCTAGTTCTACTTCCATTATGCCTAAATGATAGAACGACAAGCAGCCAACAGCATTTGATCGCTGTCTAGGAAATGTTAAGATTCTTTTTCACACCCACCTCATTTAGAGTAAAGAGTATGTTGAGGCCTCAACCTTCATACATCAGTGACAGTATATCATGGGATGTTACACATGGGACACAGTTTCTCATCATATAAATATTAATATAATATAATAATAATATTTGACTATAAATATTACTCACAGCAAAAGGGTTTAGTAGTTTTCCCGAGGGAGGAGATGGGGACAGCAGCTTCCCGCTGCCGGCAGCCATGATGTTTAGCGCGATAGACATCCGCACGGCCTGCCATCACTTTTGGGACTTTCCGATAATCTGTGCATCATCATCCTCCTCCTCCTCCTTATCATCATCACCCTCGGGACTATGATGATGATGATGATGATTTTCAGAACAGTTCCAGAGTTTTCTCATCAGATCAGCAAAAAGATACAAAGATTCCATCTAATTCTTAACAATAGAGGGATAGTCTGCAACCTTGTTGGCATATAATTTTTAGTCCCTTCAACAGTCATCTTCTTCAAATAATTGTATAACAATTGAACATAATAAACAGCCCTACATCACCTCAGTTATTGAGGTCGTAGGTGTATTAGTAGCTGATTTTGTTATTCTCTGTGTTAAGGTCTATACAATAGTAATGATCTGGCGTTGGAGTTAGGGTTAACATTCATTTTCTTTTGACATTAACACATTTTTTCTCCATCTGCTCCGGCATTTCCGTTTAAGTTATTGATTAAATAAATGCTTGTCTCTAACTCTAGTAGTGAGGTTTCATTGTGCCAATGGTTTCGGTTAACGATAAGCACCCTGTAGACGATACTAGTCTTATCCTATCAAGTTAAGCTAGTTTAGTATCCTTTTACAGGACGTTGTAGAACCAACCTCAAAATTTTCTGCTGTTGTGGTTTTTCTAGGCAAATTTTACGTTCAGCAGTTTGCCATTGCTTCCTACACGGTCAGCTCTCGGTACAACTGTCGAAACCAACGCAAGACAAACAGTCCGCAGCTTGGATCGTACACCGCACCCCGGAATTACTAAGCGCGTTCGCAACGCCTAATCCTATAAAGAGAAAATGCAAACCGTAGACTCTATGTAATGACAGAAAAGGCCAGACCATAGCGTCCTAGTGGGCCTCCTTCCGTGATTTTTAGCTTCAGACCTGGATATTTTCGCTTGCTTTAAGTACCGTTTTCCTCTTTTTTAATTGTCCACCTCTCTTTTATTTTCTCCGATGGACTGGAAAAATAAAAGCAGAAGTCATGCTACCAGGAAGGAAGGGAGGGACCGACCAACACAAAGAAGGACACAGGATGGAAGTGACTCACTGAGTATGAAAGTATATGAGGCAGGAGAGCTGGCGAGAGACCGTGTTTATTCTTTCAGGCAGACCGCGATGAGAGCAACGTTTTGCAAAGGACCTGTTACATGATGATGATGATGACCTCTCTTTGAAATTCAACCATCGCAGTGTGTGTCACTGACTCTTATTTTCTAAGTCCCAGCAATTGCATTCTATGAATTTACTCTGAAAAAAAGAAGTTTTGGAAATAAAGAGCTAACTAGCAAAATCAGGTGAACAGCTTCATGCAGGATGTAAACAAGGTGAACAATAACAACCTCTTTGAAATTAAAACAGTGGTGACTTTTAATAACGCTTAGATTCTGATTCTGACAATGGAATGACAGATTTAGAGATACTTCTTCAAGAAGTTTTGGAAATAAAGAGCTAACTAGCAAAATCAGGTGAACAGCTTCATGCAGGATGTAAACAAGGTGAACAATAACAACCTCTTTGAAATTAAAACAGTGGTGACTTTTAATAACGCTTAGATTCTGATTCTGACAATGGAATGACAGATTTAGAGATACTTCTTCATTACCATTGAATTTATTGTTTAGTATATTTGTTGACAGTTAAGGACCCATCTATCACATAACTAAGACATTCATAAGTCTACCCATTTTTAAGAAAGGAGACAAGTATGAAAATTATAGAGGAATATCACTTTTAACTACAAGCTATAAGATACTATCGTCGGTACTGCTAAACCGGCTAAAACAATATGTCGAAGACATATTGGGAGATTACAAAGCGGGTTTCCGACAGAACAGATCAACAATCGATCATTCATTTTATGGCAAATAGAACAAAAATTGGGAATATAGAAAAGATGTAAATAATGTTTTTGTGGATTTTAAAAATGGCGTGTGATAGTGTGCATAGAAACAGTTTATGGAATGCTATGAAGGACTTTGGAATACCAAACAAGTTAATTACCATGACCAAACTATGTATGGAAGACACTCGTTATATAGTAATATGGTAATATATAAAGGCAGAAAGTCAGACACTTTTCAAATTTCTGGTTTAAAGCAATGTTATTCTCTGTCCCCACTTCTTTTCAACTTGGCCCTGGAGAAAATAATAAAGAAATTGAGTGTACTGTAGGAGAAACTGCAAGGATACTTTGATATGCTAATGACATTGATATCGCTGGAGAAAATGAACTAGAGACTGTTAAAGCACTGACTCTGTTAAAAGAATCAGCTCAGAAAATAGGACTAGTTATCAATCAAGATAAGATAGAATACATTATAATAAGTAGACAGAGAAAGGATATAAACGCCGGCTACATACAAGTCGATAATATGAAAATCAAACGAACGGAAACGTATAATTACTTGGGTGCAAACTGCAACTGCTCAAACATGCTGAGAGAAGAAATACAATTTAGAATACAATCAGGAAATAAAGTATACGATGCCTTTCAACATCTGCTACAGTCAAAGTCTGTCTCGCAACACCATGATCAAAATATAAAAAACGTTGATAAGACCATTCGTTTTATATGGCTCTGAAACTTGGAGCACAACTAAACGAGATGGAGCCTTATTACAGGTTTTCGAAAACAGAGTCTACAACGAATCTTTGGACCCATCAAAGATGCAAACAGCGATGAATGCAGAGTGAGAAGCAACAGCGAAATTCTGTTTAAATCACCACTGATCACTGGTATCATGAGAGCTAATAGACTGAAATGGTTGGGGCATATTAAAAGATTGTCAGATGACAGACAGGTAAAAACTGAACACAAGGGAGATGAATGGTCATAGACCACAAGGGAGACCAAGAAGACGATGTAGAGATAATATCCAGACAGACCTGCAAACACTTGGTGTTACCAACTGGAAAGAGAAGGCCAACCAGAGAGATGAATGGAGGCGGGTGATATCTGCAGCAATGAACCTCAAGAGCTCGTAATGCTGAAGAAGAAGAAGAATTCAGAAGTCTGCCAGCGCTTCATTCGGCTAGAGACACTTCGACATCTACTGGGATAGACTTGTGAGCTCATGTTACAAGGCAAGACGCTGTAATCCCTGTCCAGTGTCTCAAATTCATTTTTCATGTCTTAAATTCCTGTATGATGTCTGCAATTCCTGTCCCATATATCAAATGTCTCCTTCTTTTTTTATGTCATGTGTCTCTATAACCGTGATTCTTGTCCCATGTCTCTGACTCCTGATCTCTATGACTTTAACTCCCTCCAATGCTATGGCTGCAACTCCTTCCTATGTCACTATGACTCCTGTTCCATGTCTCTATGACTGTAACCCTTTCCATCTCGAAAACAAAAACGGACGGTTCAGTCATACTTGTGAGAGAAGCCATCGCGGTTTATTCTCACGAAATTCTGGCAAATAAAATGTGCATTCATGATCCGGCTACTCGATTTCCAACGTCGAATTAGACAATAGCATCGATACCTTGCGCCCTGTGAGACCACGAATCCGGGATGTGAAACTGTTTCCGGTGGCGGGTCAGGAACCAACCCGCGACTGGCTCTGTTAGCTCTTCCACTGTTGGTTACGGGAGCTTGACTGCACTAACCTGCGACTGCATGAGTTTGTTAGCTCTCCCACAGTCGGGGACGTCGCTGGAGGAGGGATTGTTGCTTCTAGGGATGTTAAATGTTTCTGCTCTAGTGGGATTTGATCTATTGATTCCTTTTAGTTGATGTGCTTTTACGGTAAAGTCATGTTTAAGATATCAAGGCATGGACCAGAAACTTTCTTTCTTTCTTTCTTTCTTTCTTTCTTTCTTTCTTTCTTTCTTTCTTTCTTTCTTTCTTTCTTTCTTTCTTTCTTTCTTTCTTTCTTTCTTTCTTTTTTGTGACTGCCTATTTTTTCCCTCATCCTTTCATTTTGTCGTCATCATCATCATCTTCATCATCATCATCATCATCAACATCATCATAATCACCATCATCATCATCATCATCTTCTTCTTCTTCTTCTTCTTCTTCTTCTTCTTCTTCTTCTTCTTCTTCTTCTTCTTCTTCTTCTTCTTCTTCTTCTTCTTCTTCTTCTTCCCGCACCTCCTCTTCCTTCAGAGTATTGTTTATAACGGTGTCTATATCTGCGAAATGCCCAGTTTTATGCAACCACCAGTTGTCACTTGAAGTTCCTTGTTTATTTAAATGTACTGTGAATTTATCTAGTTCATGCTTTACTGATGTTTCCCTCTTTTTTGCACATTTGATGTTTGATCTCTCCTGAGATGCGTTTAGTCTCGTCATTATTTATCTGTCAGTCGAATATACCAAATCTACGTTTCATGCCATTTTCGTTAAGCTTGTTGTCATCTGATATTTCTATTATCTGTCTCCTAAAAATCTACCCATAGTATTTCAAAATCCTCGCCGGTGCTTCAGAGCTTGTGCACTGTGCTGAGCATCTTCTGACTCAGACTTGAGTTGGAAGATAAACGGAGCACTTATGGGTTACTACCCGTGTGCTATGTTATTGATTCGTTGTTTAGACCTTTTCAAACCTATCTGTCCCCACTGTTAATTCTATGCGATATTTGTCTTTCTCTGCCTTTTGCCCAGTTGATGATGTATTTGTCACAGATTAGTTTAAAAACCAAGTTACTTATCTTCAGTTCTAATATTATTTCAGTTTGAACACATGTCAATGAAAGTTCGTTAACGATTAAGACACGGAACGAAAGTTAAATGTATTTGAAAACAAATGCATTTGGAAATGTTGAACATAAAAGAGATAATAAAAGGAGAAATGTCTCGGAAACCACTGGTAGAAATAACTATAATACAAAGAAGATGGCGCCATATTTGACACATTATGAGAAGAAACCAGCAGAGAATCAACAAACAGACAATCAACAAACAGACAATCAAATGGGTAATAAAACGACTTAGGAAACGAGGATATCCAAACGAAACACTAAAATGAACGTTGATGAGAAAGACCAAAGCTGCTGGATTCGATTCCATTTACAATATCTATAGGATTGCCTATGATAGAACGGGATTGAGGAAAAGACATGTAATGGCACAACAGGATAGTGATTGCTGATGAGGTCACTTCACGGGATTTATCCAGCTGACACTTGATCTGAGCTTTCCTAAGAATTTTTGTTGTTTGGTTTTGTGTTGTTGACCCAAAAACCACGAGTTGTACACCCTTTGGCGCGGTCCTATGGATATCGCAACCACTTGATTCCATAATATATGCAGTAAATCTGGGAAATATCTGGCTTTTCTGCCTACCCCTGAGCGTAAACTCGGACCACAAAGAGTTCGTCACGGAGTCGCCGCACAGCTAGTTTGACCAACTAAGCTAGCGCACCGGACTTCCTAAGAAATTGTACAATTATGTTTTATTTATCTCTATTTGGGTTTTTTCCAGCGATCCAGTGATGTTTACTTTATGCTGTATCAGTTCATCGACACGTATTCATATCCTTTTCTTCTTCTTCGCGTTCACCAGCTATAAACTCTGGTGGTAAGTTCTGGTTGTTCGTCCAATTCTGGACAGCAGTCCTCTTCCAGAAACTGAGTGTTGCTTGTGCATCCGTTTTGCAGATCTGACTTATTTGTATGCA
Organism: Candidula unifasciata; assembly: GCA_905116865.2. Lineage (NCBI taxonomy): Eukaryota > Metazoa > Mollusca > Gastropoda > Stylommatophora > Geomitridae > Candidula > Candidula unifasciata. The sequence goes on along the minus strand of CAJHNH020000336.1, from coordinate 366,817 downwards.
GACTTCTGGTTCCCTGCCTCTCAGGCAGATGTACTCCGACTTCGGAGGAAGCTCCTAAATAGTCGCCTCTTACAACAGGCTTTTGGGTAGGCAGTGGGTCTATTCTAGTTTTCCCTCTAGTAGGGCCCCGGCACCCAGACAGGGAGTATTCATATATAAATATGATAACATCATCTACTGAATGTCGTAGTGGACCGTGCCGTATGGGTACGGCAGTTCTGATGATGTCCTAGCCTTGGTTGGGTTTTATTTGATCCCATAAGCATAGCTCTTGGACGGAACCAGTGCTATATACACTATATATTATATACATTCCTGGCATCAGATAGAAAATCACAAGTGAACGTAATAAGTGTCTTTATAATACTGATCACATAAGCCGAGGATGAAGTTCTGTGGTCAAATACATGTCCGAAAGACTATCATCATCATCATCATCATTATCATTATCATCATCATCATCAACAACAGCATCAGCGGCGGCTTTCACAGTAGCAGTAACCGTTGCGGCACAACAAAAGCCTTGCGAACTCTTGTTGGTGATCACCGACTTGTTTAAAAATACATTAAGTGATATTAGTTTCTTACCTTGATAAAAAAAAAACAAGCAAGAAATTCATGTAACTATACTGTAATATATATCTCCGTTGCCATTGATTTCTTAGACGCCTACCGCATCTTACATTTGTTTTATTCTGTCACCTAATGATGAAATATTGACTACCTCTGTTTGGTGTTTATCATAATTTGTTTCTGTGACTTAAGACTTATTACCAAAGAAATTATTATTAAGTTTGTCTACCCAGCGATTTTCAGCCATCTTGAGTTAAACCAGTGCTGAACAGTGGCGAGTCAAACGCATAGTCCGACGAGGATATCAATGTAAATGTGTGAGAATTATTCGTGGCATAAATACTCTGTAGTAGGTGTGTTTTCTCATTTGACAATATTGCCCAGGTAGCCTTTACTCAGCCTAGTCTTCCCGAGTGCACACCGTCGATGTATCAACGGCTCTAGAGGGCGAGAATACGGTTTATTTGTAAAAACAAAAATCTTTACAAGAAGAAATGTGAAGATGATGATTTGGCGATGATCAACATAATAATAATAATAATACAACGAAGAAGAAGAAGAAGAAGCAGAAGAAGAAGAAGAAGAAGAAGAAGAAGAAGAAGAAGAAGAAGAAGAAGAAGAAGAAGAAGAAGAAGAAGAAGAAGAAGAAGAAGAAGAAGAAGAAGAAGAAGAAGAAAAGGAAGAAGAAGAAGAAGAATAAGAAGAAGAAGAAGAAGAAGAAGAAGAAGAAGAAGAAGAAGAAGAAGAAGAAGAAGAAGAAGAAGAAGAAGAAGAAGAAGAAGAAGAAGAAGAAGAAGAAGAAGAAGAAGAAGAAGAAGAAAACGATAAAGAAGAAGAAGAAGAAGAAGAAAAAAGAAGAAGAAGAAGAAGAAGAAAAAAAACGACGAAGAAGAAGAAGAAGAAAGAAGAAGAAGAAGACGAAGAAGTGGAAGAAGAAAAAGAATGACTTGTTCAATACATGCTAGTTTTACTACTACTACCACCATGTTATTCAGACAATACTAATACATTATACTGGTAATTCTGTGTTGACAGTTGCAAGTTTTCGTTGTTTTGTGTCCCCTGATAACCGCCATGATTGATTCGTTCCATGCCTTGTCACCGCAGATCCGTTAATTCATATTTGATGTTCACCTGAATCCTGGTCACAGCCATATTGTTGCAAAGATCGAGCTGAGTCGTATACGATCCGCATTAAAACAATGAAAACAAATGACATGAACGCCTGCAACATCTAGTCCGGTCAAAGACAGAAGAATTACCCAGCAAAGGGGAATAAATCATCGACAGCGTCTCTAACTCCTGTCTCGTGAATCTAATTCCTGTCGCATGTCTGTAATTCATGTCACATGTCTTTAACTCATGTCGTATGTCTCTAACTCCTCTCCCGTGAATCTAACTCCTGTCGCATGTCTCTAACTCATGTCGCATGTCTCTAACTCATGTCGCATGTCTCTAACTCATGTCGCATGTCTCTAACTCATGTCGCATGTCTCTAACTCATGTCGCATGTCTCTAACTAATGTCCCATAACTCTAATTTATTTCGCATATCTCTAACTGAAATCTGCGGTGTTATATATCCTTACGTCCTTCTTAGGACGTTATTTTTTGTTATTTGAAGCCCCACTCTGGCTTTTGCCAGGGGCCGTAATATAGGCAGGTCATCATTATGGCCAAATGTCTGAACGCGGTTTCTGGGACCTCTCCACGGTGATCCTCATCCGCATGGTGGCACTTTGTGTCATCGGGTGTTTATCGCTTGTGTGATGTCCTGGTGGGGTAAAAAGCCAATCCAAGCCAATCCAATCTAACTGAAATTTCGTAACACTTACCTACCTACAACGCATAAATCTTTCTAACTCGACATTCCAGTTTCAGGTTCATGTCATTTTCCTAAAGCTTTTTCTTTCAGCGTGACTGTAACCTATGTCCCATGTTTTTAACTCCTGTTCCATATCTCTATGACTATACCTCATGTCCCATGTCTCTAACTCCTGCCCCATGCCTGTAACTCCTCCCCCATGCATGTAACTCCTGCCCCGTGCCTGTAACTCCTGCCCTATGTCTCTAACTCCTGCCCCATGCCTGTAACTCCTGCCCCGTGTAATTAACTCTTGCCCCATGTCTGTAACTCCTGTCCCATGTCTCTAACTCCTGCCCCATGTCTCTAACTCCTGTCCCATGTCTCTAACTCCTGCCCCATCTCATTAACTCCTGCCTCATGTCTCTAACCCCTGCCCCATGTCATTAACTCCTGCCCCATGTCTCTAACTCCTGCCCCATGTCTCTAACTCCTGCCCCATGTCTCTTACTCCTGCCCCACGTCTCTTACTCCTGCCCCATGTTTTTAACTCCTGCCCTTTATCTCTTACTTCTACCCCATGTCTCTAACTCATGTCCCATGTCTCTAACTCCTTCCCCTTATCTCTTACTTCTACCCCATGTCTCTAACTCCGGTCCCATATCTCTTACTCCTTCCACATGTCTCTAACTCATGCCCCATATCTCTTACTCCTCCCACATGTCTCTAACTCATGCCCCATGTCTATAACTCCTGCCCCATCTCTCTAATCTATACTACGTCATTATGATTGTAACTGCTATACCATTGCCCGACTGGTTGGAAGACGGAGATATAATCCTGAAGGTTTGGGTCGTGTCACTGTCCCACAAATCCTATTTTGTAGAAATGTCTGGAAATTATCCAGGAAACAAAGATGGCAACGAATAGAGCTGGTGATAATAATTTATTATGTGCTGAACTTGTAGACATTAAACATTGTATCTCGGAGTCACATTTGATGACAGATTGACATGGAGAAAACATATCAACAAGGCAGCAACCAAAGCCAGAAGGAAGACAGCCATACTAAGAAAACTAAGTGGAACCATAAGCCTAGAAGCACTAGGAGTTGGAAGGATACTGACTTTTGCGGATGGTATACTTGCATATAGGCAGGGGGAAGAGAGGGAACAAACAGCCCGGAAGCTACAAGCGACAGTAGACAAAGTGACTGAGTGGTGTACAGAAATAAGGGTTGTCGTCCACCCGGAAAAAGCGTCTGTTTTGTGGTGTTCTCTGGACAACAGAATCGTTAAAGCTAATGTTCCAAGTCTCACGATAGATGGTAGAAACGTCAACAGAGAGAGCAGACTGAAGTATCTGGGAATTACATTTGACAGGAGCCTGTCATTTAAGGACCATGTTGAGAGTGTAGTGACGAGATGCCAAAAAGGACTTAGTGCACTTAAAACTATGGCTGCAATTGACACAGAGCAGAGAATGCTTTTCACACTATATCAGCACCTGATCCTGTCAGTGGTTGATTATGGCCTGGGACTGCTTACCGTCTCAAAGAGTCAGATGGACAAACTAGAGCGCATACAGAACGCGGATATGCGGGTCATTCTGGGTTGCACCAGAGACACCCCAGTGGTGTGTATGCGAATCATCCTTCGTTTGCCGACGGTTGCAGGTAGGCAAAAGGTGCTGCAGGCGAAGTCATATCTCAGGGTACCTGCAGACACAGACCACCCTCTGCATGAAGCTCTGGGTGCAGTTAAGGGTAAGCGACTGATAAGAGGGAGGTCATGGATGGCTCAGGCAGAAGACACAATCAGACAGGTTTGCATCCTTGAGAACATTAGGCTAGGAAAAAAGTGGGTCAAAGTGCCACCTGAACAGTCAGACTTGTGTAGAGTCATAATCACGCTGAGCCGGGAATGCAGAGACTGGCCAGCAAGTGCCACAGAGGTGGAAATTCAGCATTTAATTCAAAATAATGCTCGCTCAGAGGATTTGATTATTTACACAGACGGTTCAGTGTCAAGAGGCAAAAGAAGTGCTTGGGGCTTCTTAGCAAAAGTTAATGGTCGACTTTTGGTGCCGGAGAGCCTAGCATATGATACAACATCCAGCTTAAGAATGGAGGTGGAGGCTGTCACTGGAGCTTTATGCTGGCTAGAGAACACGACACACACATACATCGTGATTGTAACTGACTCAGAAAGCATGCTGAGGAAGATCACACCAGGTATGCTTCGTGCAGAGTGGCATGCTTCGCTGCGGAGGACACGGGTGAGGAGTATTGTCTGGATTTTTTCACCGAGTGACGCAGGTGTGTTAGGAAATGAACAGGCGGACAGACTGACTGGCTCTGCACAACTTGGTTGAATACTGATGCATGATAAGGCAGACGTGGTTAGTGCCTTGTGGGAGAGCGTGTACAGTCTGGTGAGACTGGTGCAGCGGGGAGTGACGAGAGGTTCTGGCAGATGCTCGAGACTCAGAGGAAAGGCAAGATGGAAGTTTAATCAGAATACTACTGGCACCATTAGTATCGGAACTCTTCGCTGGCTGATGAAGATGGAGACGGAGCGCTTATCGAAATGGTGGAAGCACATGGGGAGCCAGTGGGAAAATACTCAATAAAGTATACAAGCAGAGCATACAACCACACTTGGAATATGGGTCAACTGCATGATGTTCAGCATCTAGTACCACATTAAAGGAGTTGGAAAAAGTGCAAAATCAAGCACTCAGTCATCACAGGAGAAATTAAATCAACCCTCATATTAAAAATGGAGAAAGCTGGGAAAACACAGTCACTGAGAGAACGCAGAGATACAAAGTTGCAAATACAAGCTGAAAAGTTTCTCAGTATGCCAGACCACCCCATGAAAAATAGATTTCAGAACCTAGCCTTGGGTTGGTTAAAAAGAAGCAGCTTTATATTTTAAGCAAAAAGAATATGTAGACGAACTGCTGACTTCCAGAAATTGGTTGTCCTCTTAAAAGTATTCCAGAACAAACCCCATGGAGAGAAAAATGTAAACTAACAGTACAAATCCAGACAAATATGAAAGAAATATTTGACAAGAAAGAGCAAGATAGTATACAACGCAGAATGGTCACCCTCAGTTATATTGATGAAGAATACCCACAAGAACAATGCGTCAGAGTCTATACAGATGGGTTCGCACAAAGTACAGATAGAAATGGTGGCGCTGGAGTGTACATAGAATTTCCAGATGGTACTAGGGATAAGTCCAGCGTACCAACCGGAAAGTACTGCCAGAGCTATGATACAGAAACTCAGGCTATCAAGACAGCAACAGAGAAACTGCTAAATACCAATCTTGGCTCCCAGTATGTAGTAATGCTGACAGATGCAAAATCAGTACTTGAAGCACTCCAGTCTAGGAAACTACCAGAATTGAAAACACTGCTGAAACAACTTAGCCTTCAGCGAAGAGTCGTAATACAGTGGATACCATCATATTGTGCAGTGCCTGGAAATGAGAAAGCTGATCAACTGGCTGGAGAAGGTGCGACAAAAGTGCAGCCGGATGTACCAGTCACATACCACCAAAAGAAAAGAATCTTTAAATCGATCAGGAAACCACCATCTCCAGCACAAGACGACTATTTTATTTTGGACAGATCAGAACAAGTCATTATCCTCCGCCTCAGAAAAGGGCACAACCAATTACTTAACCACATGTACACAAAATTTAAGATGGGCGTATCAGCCATGTGCACCTGTGGAAAGGTGCCCCAGACAGCAGAGCATGTACTCCAGGACTGCACTGAATTAGATTCATTAAGGCAAACCTTTTGGATAAGAATTATGCCAGTATTCCTTAGTCGCTAGGTAGGGGTGTGTTAGATCTGGGATGTAGCGAGTTGATCATGAGCCGAAGTACACTCCTTCTTATTGCGTGGCGCAGATGTAGTCTGGAGAGGACAGGTTCGATTCCTGGCATGGTAACTATAGCTTCCGAGTTGAATATTTATCTAGTGTGTTCTCCTCTATCTACTTCTTTCTATGAGTGCTAATTAACAAATGTCAGTTTGTTTATCGTATTTTTTCTATGACCTCTAGCGTTCCAGTTAAATCAGGTATATTAGCTATGAAGGCTAAGGTTAGAGTTACTTAGCTGAGTGCTTGGTGCAACACTGTGAGCGGTAAAAAAATGTTAAATATGCTTTTTGTCTTCCCTTGTGCTAGTGGTAATTTAGTGTTGTGAACTGCACTGAAAATGGTTGGTGAAAAAGAATGCATTAATAACACAAGTTACGTATCCTTTACAAGACGTTGCATAAACAACGCCTGCATTTTTTGGCTGTTGTGATTTTTCTAGGCAAATTTACATCCAGTAGTTTGCCATCGCTTTCTGGACGGTCGACTAAAAGCATAGTCTTGGCCAAAATATAGTTATGATGATTTACTTTAGTCCTCCGGGCTAGCTGCTTGTGTGTCAGCAGGGAAGATAGTTGCCCCATTTCTTCATTAGCTTTACCATATCTCGAGCTAATTTCTTTGTCCTAAGGGCGCTGCCCGGGCAAAATTTGGAGTTTCAAATCTACCCAAACTATTTCAGGATCCTCGCCGCTGCAACGGAGTTCGAGATTATTCAGACTCAAGCTTGAGTTAGAAGTAGAACGGAGCACTTATGGTTTACAACCGTGTGTCATGATGTTGATCCGTCGAATAAACAATCACACAAACAAACAAACAAACCTATTAATGACTAACATGTGAAGGCTGCCAGACAACAAAGTAGCATATTTCACAGAACTTTTTGTGCGTGAATGTAATAAATGCTTCCCAACAGAGTTTTATAAAAAGGTCAACAAAAAACAAGTTACTGAAACACTTGTGTCGTTCTCCGTTTCGTTTACCATTTTGAAGGGTCATCGCCAACTCAGTGGGTAGCGCCGTTGCATGGCGGCTTTTCTTTGTGTCTTCGAATTCTCGTCAAAGCAGTTATTGTTTGAGAGGCTGACCTGACTCCAAGATGAGGTAAACAATCAGAAAACATTGGTGGAGGGTGGCTCACATATTTTCTAGAGAACAATGAAAGGGTGTGGGAACTCAGAGTCTAAACCGAGCTTAAGGATATAATAGTAATATTTATTATTATAATACTGTGCTGAATGGTAAATATTATAATATATTTAAAATAATACAAAATGTAAAACAAAACAATTTAAACCTGCTTTACAGGCTTAACTTTCTTACACATGTACTGTGGAGGAAAAAAGGGAGAGGGGTGAGGCGGGATAGTGGTGGACTCAAATGTCCCGAACCCCACCCCACCCCCCTCCCCCCTCAAATTCCAGGGCTCCCTGCATAAAAGAAAATTTTCTGGGAGGTGAAAGGAGCAAACATGATAATGACAGCACATCATTTCGTACGCGATTTGTTCTACAAATATACGGAATTAGATTGATAAATTATAAAACATATGAACTCTTTCAGTTCAAAGCAAATCGATACGTTTATTGGCCGTGTCAAAAAATCATATGATGTCCCTGCTCTATTCTAGAACCGGCAGATGTTACATTAACCCTTTCACCCTGAGTTGACCACTGTATCATATAGAGTTTTTGCTGAACTCCATCAGAACAAAATACTTGCTCTTCTTATAGTCCACGTCTGTTGTCTGATCTGTTCTGGTTTACTTTGAATCACTTATGTCACAGATGTTCTTTTATAGTCCATGCCTGTAACGTTGGTTGTCTGATCTGTTCTGGTTTACTTTGAATCACTTCTGACACAGATGATCTTTTATAGTCCATGCCCTGTGGCGTTGGTAGCCATGTCTGTCCATAAACTTCGAGTCACCCATTAGCTGGCCGGTAGACGACCTCGTCATTATTTGGGTCTGTCTCCTTTGATCGCATTAACACTGCAAGTCCTTTTCAGGGCTACTTTGAGACGAGCAATGCTAAGCCATTTTATATGGTGCACATAATCTGGCCACAATTATAACCTATAACGATTTGTTATACAAGCCCAGCCACTTATATTTTTAACAAAATACAGATGATCTTCTTTGCCATGATGTCAAACTGTCCAGCATGTTCTCTCTCGATCTCCATCTGCCTCTTTTCTCCTCCAGGTTTGCGTCTGTCACGATATACTTGTTTTCTCTTTTTGCTGACATGACCACAGGATGTCTATTGTTTCTACAAAATACTTACTGCTTTTAAACTCAGGTCCTTGAAGCAGAAAGAGATAAAGTGTTAACCGCTAAGAAGTAAGCAAAGATCCCTTTTTCACGCCTTTAGGCGTTAAGGGCATATAGGGCTAGACCTATTTTGTTAGAGACTAATCGGCAAAAAGATGTAGTCTGCTTCACGCCTTCCGCCTTTACTTCCTGGGACCGCAACCGGTATCCACTCAAGACTGGGTCGACACCTGCGAGTCAAGGTCATTTTAAAATAAAGTCCTGCTCCGCCACGGAACGAATCCACGACCTTCCGATCCGCATGCGAGCGTCTAGCTGCTACGCCACTGTGACTCCAGTAGTAATTGGTGGAGACGCACACTCTACTTTCAACTGATAATCTATTTTGAGCAGCACTCTATATGTGTGAGTTACGGGGCTCTATTATAGAAAATAAAGATTAGACCGACTGCTACCCCTAACAAGCATGTTATGGGAGGCGACTAAATAGGAGCGTTTCCTTTGAAGTCGGAGTTTATCTGCCTGAGAGACAATGAACCAACAGTCTGCATGCAAAAAAGCCCGATCTGTAAAACACAAGTTCATAAACAAGACCAAAGTCTAGGAGTGGGCGAACAATCCGAACTTTCCTCCGGAGTTTATAGTCTGTGAACGCTAAGACGTAGAGAAAGAACAGCACAGTGAAATACCTTCATTCTTCAGCTCATATATTGACAGCACAGACACCAGGCCAGAGATCCGATTTGTGGCTATCGGGCAATCGATGAGTTTGACAGCAGCAAGGTGCCCCGATCAGAAAAAGATTAGTAAATTGTCGGAGACAGACACGGCCTCTAGAACTACACGAGTCCTACTTTGACAGGTGCATAATCGGGTGGAGGAGACAATTGTAACAGGCAGGAGATGGGTGGGGGTTGGGAAGGGGGGGGGGGAGCTAGCGCCCTGTACATAAAACTTGTTTTACGGAAGAGACAGACAGACCAGACCAGACAGACAAGACAGACAAGATAGATAGATAGATAGATAGATAGATAGATAGATAGATAGGATAGATAGATAGATAGATAGATAGATAGATAGATAGATAGATAGATAGATAGATAGATAGATAGATAGATAGATAGATAGATAGATAGATAGATAGATAGATAGATAGATAGATAGATAGATAGATAGATAGATAGATAGATAGATAGATAGATAGATAGATAGATAGATAGATAGATAGATAGATAGATAGATAGATAGATAGATAGATAGATAGATAGATAGATAGATAGATAGATAGATAGATAGATAGATAGATAGATAGATAGATAGATAGATAGATAGATAGATAGATAGATAGATAGATAGATAGATAGATAGATAGATAGATAGATAGATTAGACACATAGAGAGTTTTAATTAATATGGACCTGGACTGCCAGCTAGATGCATCTTTTGAGTTGAATTAAGTCAAGAATCGACATTACAGCACGCTGATCATTTCCATAAGCGCTTCGTCCCCATCGTCAGCAGCCAGCGCAGAGTTCCAATACCAATGGTGCCAGGAAGATTCTGATTAAACGCCTGTTTTGCCTTTTCTCTGGGCCTCGAGCATCGACCAGAACCCTTCGTCACACCCCCCTGCATCAATCTCACCAGACTGGTGATCGATCTGCTCCTCTGGACTGTACACGCTCTCCCATAAGGCCATAACGACGTCTGCCTTGTCATGCATCAGTATACCACTAAGTTGTGCAGAGCCATCCAGTCTGTCCGCCTGTTCATTTCCCAACACACCGGCGAATCACGGAGAAAAAAACCCAGACAATACTCCTCTCCCGTGTTTTCCGAAGTGAAGCATGCCACTCTGCACAAAGCATGCCTGTCCCCACCTTTCTCTGCATGCTTTCTGAGTCAGTTACATTCATTCCTCAGTTACGAGACATGTTGGCGTCATAGATTCGCCCCTAACCTAGTACGTAGAGCACTAATAAATCTTCTCTGTCCCTGCTTCTTCCCATTTCACTTAGTGACATAGCGCATTACTTGCCAGCTGGTCAGCTCTTTCGTCACCATTTACTCCTGCATACCCAGGTGATAGATCTAGATGTGTATGTCAGTTACAAGAGGAAGTCTTTAAGTAAATGCAACTGTATCCAGTCGGCATGGAGAAGTATGCAGACAAAAAATTTATTTCAGGACACACAATTGCCTCTTTGAAATACACAAAGAACGCGGCATGACTATTTAGCAGTATGCGGAAAAAGATGGCCGCAGCACTATTAACTTGCACCGTAGAAGAGCATTGAGGTGTTATTGGTTTTGTGTGTCTCTTTGTGTGTGTGTGTGTGTGTGTGTGTGTGTGTGTGTGTGTGTGGACAGTGGTTATTAAGCCGTATGAAATATATCGAAAAAAAGGTACAATAACAATCCAGTTGTTTTGTGTTTGTTGAAAACGTATGGATAGAGCAACGCATTCACAACAGAGAGTCCTTAATGATAAAATTGCTGTAGAATTACACATGAGTCAGGGTGCTGATTACAGAATTATTCAGGACGACTGTGAGTACAAAAAAATGTGTACATTTTACCCCATTACACAAGCGATAAGCATCAGGAGACTCGAAGTGCCACCATGTGGATGAGGGTCACCCGTGGAGAGGTCCCAAAAACCGCGTTCAGCCATTAGACCATATTTATGGCCAGGCTATATTGCGGCCACTGGCAAGAGCCAGGATGGGGCTTCAAAATAACGAAAAACTGCATCCGACATGAAGATGGCTAGTTATTCCCTGGTATAAACAAAAATACAATTGTAATTACTCTTCGCGTTTTGAGAAAAAGAGGGTCATCAACATGTAGCAAGTCCTTTGCAGAACGTCGCTCTCATCATGGCCTGCAAGAGACCGACTCCTGTCAGCTGTCTCCCTCGTCGTGCATTTTCCTAACCAAGATGTCATATCTAGTGCCTGTCTTTGTACTCACTAACCCCCGCACCTCTTTCCTGGTGTTATACCCTCCACCCCCTCCCCCAATAGACTGTGGCGCATGACATGATCATAATATTCAGATGCTGTTTACTATATCATTTTTCTTAATGTTCATATCTTTTGGGATGTATTCTTTTCTTCTTTGTTTATAGTATTCTGATAATCTTTTTATCGCATTTCAGCTCAAAAGCTCACATTCTCCTGCACAAGACCGAAATAAGTAGATAGATTTCGGCAAGTAGGCAAATGAGTAGAGAGACAGATAGGCATGTAATTATGCTCTCAGACAGAGGAGCAAATACAAATAGTCATTTAGATAGATAGGTAGACTGGCATATAGAAATTAGCCAGACAGATACAAACGCATGTGACGCACACACTGTAACTACACCTGGTGTGAGAAGCGACTCATCGAGCCTTTCAGAACACCGAGCTCTCACTCGGGAGACCGAAGTTCGAATCCTCGCTAAGGTGATAGGTTTTTAATATCCTGACAGAGGCAAAAATAAAATCATAACCAGCACCGTATGTGGCGACGACCTGGATAACCATGCACTCTCTCTTCTCAGGCTGAAGACCACCGACACCCACACTACTGTGAAAAGTGGTCTGCTTCTGCTTTTTCTGCTGTGATCACCAGTCGTAAACTCCGGCGGAAGCTTCTGGTTGTTTGTCCATTTGAACTTTGGCTTTGTGCCAGAGGCTGAGTTTGGCGTGTACGCTGGATCTACTAGCTTATTTGCGTGCAGTTGGTGTTCCTTGTCTCTCTTAGGATGCACTCCATCTTCGAAGAAAGCTCCCCCCTCCTTCAGTTAGTTTACTTCTACGACATGCTTGTTGGGGAGGCGCAATGCGAGCCTAGAACTAACACGGAGATAAAAGTTGCACAGACAGGTTGTAAAGACTACCTCCGTGTATACCCAGGAAGTGCAGCACGTAGATTCGTGTCCTTGTCCAACAAGTACTTCAGCTTGAAGCCTCGTTGAGTGTGCTGTATTGTAGCGTGTAGTGTATGTAATACTGTAGTTCAGTGTGTACCAAGTTGCTGCACCCACTGCTTTTTTAAATCAGCACTTTTGAAGAGCCTGGTTGTCCTTGTAATACCAGTTCACATTTCCGCATTTCATATATGTAGATATACTATCATCGCCACCGTCATGAAATTTGATGTTATTTTCATCATCATCAACATCATCATCAACATCATCATCAACATCATCATCAACATCATCATCAACACCATCGTTTTCGATATCTTTATGATCATTGTTCATATCTTAAACATGTAACCTATTTCAAAAATAGGCCTAGAAGCCACCCGAATATATAGCTGCACTGACCCGTGTTGTCCTCGGTCATCTCTGTGTGAATCTAAATTTCTTGTTTGTAAATTTACGATTGTGTGAGTGTCAATAAATATACACAGAGAACCAACCAGATTGTGACCGGTACCATCAGTATTGGAACTCTGCGCTGACTGCTGAAGATGAGGACACAGCACGTAGGGGAATGCCCCGAGTGCTGTGATGTCACGTTTTTGACTCAACTCAACACAACGCAGAGAACCAGGTTCAAGTGCTATCGGGGAAACAGGCCTAGGGTGTACGTTTATGCTGACAAGCACGGATATGGCGTTTCATTTAACACTAAGTGAACTCTAACTCATGTGGATGATGACTGTAGTTGGGTGTGTCCACTTCTCTTTGATGATACATAACCGCTTGAGTTGGTTTACCCTCACAGCACTCCGAACACACTCACAAGTGCTCAGAACCCTGTCGCGTGCAAACTACGCACTGAATGACACCAATACTGACTGATGCAAATACTGCAATAGAAGTTGTTGCGTAGTGTCATCTTGTTCAGGAAATTAGCTCTAAGGAGGATTCGCAGCAAAGCAGTTGAAGAAGCAGGACGCGTGTGTCCGAGTTCCGTAGATTTCAGCAGACGATTTGGTACTACCACGATTGCGCCTGCAAAAGCCCGCTTCTCGCCGTAGCGCGAGATTTCCTGGGCTTCCATTTATGTCTGTGACTTTTCTCACTGGCTGCTGTATCTTATGAGCTGTCAGGATTGCGTATGAAAAATCGTTCCAGGCCCGCGCGGCGACTTTGCGGATGACTCTTTACTAGCTCACGACATTTAGTGACGGAATGGTTATTACTTCATCTTGTTCTTTGTTTATTTCTATGCTGATGCGAGTGTTCGACTAACTTTTTGTGTCTGTGTGTCTTTTTCAAGCGCTCTGTTTTGACAGTTTGTGGCATTTTTGGGCAGACCGTTATAAGGACCGCCTAGGGGTGGGGTATGGGGGTTAGAATTAAGCTTGGGTTATGATTACGTTAAATATGCATACATAAATTCATTAATATGGTTAAGGTATCTTTTAATTGTAGATTTAAAAAAAAAACACCTTGGGGGGAAAAAATGAGCATTGGCAGCCGTGAGCTTTACACATTCCGTTTTGCTTAGAAAAGTGACATTGCTCTGCATGTCGTCCGCTAGCGACGTGGATAACGTAACGCTTGGAGCATCGAAAAGACACCAATCTGACACCCCTAGAAGAGACAGCAGCCCGTAGAAGAGGTCACAGCAATGAATGAAAGCCCAAGACTGACTCTGGATCCTACTGTAAAGAACAGCTTTAAAATGGTGGGGTGGTAATAGTCGTGTCCACCGAATCCAGTGGTTATTAAGGTCCAAGTTGAGTATTAGCATCTCTGTTGAATTTTCTGAAATAACTGAATTTTTCTTGCAAATTAGCATTTCTGTTAGATGTAAGATTGAATTGTTATAGAGTTTTCAAGGTCAATACGATTATCCCATAGCTGGGGATACATGCGAATCCAACCTTCTAAGAGTGCTAGCGTGAGAACGACAAGATTGATTTGGTTTCATTGACTTTTGGCGAGTTGATTTTCTTGTGGTACGTTCTGCGCACGGTCGTGTCAAGTTAAATAACATTTTATGTCTTCAAGTTCATTGCCACTGTTGCCCGTTTTAATAGGGGCATTTTGTGAGTTTCAAATTATTTCACCCAGACTTTTTCTTTTCGTTCACGGCAAAAATATCTTCAGCTAGGCGCAATGCTAATGCAACCAATGTGCTAACTTAAGACACGCCTTTCACTTACACAACATAACAGTCTACGCTTCATTTACGCTTCATATGCGTCAGCACATTAGTGTACTGAGCATTTATTCAACTAGACTTGGTTTTAGATTTTGCTGGTCTTGTTCATAGGTTATCAGAACTCCCCCTCCCCCGTCTGACACAGATTTCTTCAAAGTCATGATGTCAGAATGTCGAAGATCCTCTCTCTCTCTTTCTCTGTCTCCATCTGCCTATGTTTCCCTTCAGCTTTCCCAACGTTATAATGTACTCCAGTTTTCTCCTTCTCGTTACATAACCAGAGAATGTACATTGTCTTCTTTTCATGTAGCCAGTCAGCTCTCTTCATTATTACTCCTTTGGTCTATGCCAGGCGTCTAAAAAAAACCATATGTCCGCCGCTTCCAAATACAATTTTTTTTTTTACTAATCGTCTAACGGTTTATAGGAAATACAAGTGGTACATTTTTTGTACAGCAAGAAAAAAAAAAAAAGAAAGCGTTGTTTTGTTTATAGCAGAAAATAAGACATACATTCGATGACTAAAGGGAAAATAATATCGATACATTCATTGTACGGAAGGCAATAAGACTGACACATAACAAGAACCGCAGAAAATGAGATCGAAATATTTCTTTATAGCGGGAATGAAATCGAACTATTTCTTGTTCGATGGGAAAATAGATAGATATATTCCTTGAACAGCACAAAATAATGTAGATCCATTTATCGAAAACGGGAAATAAAATATATATATTTCTTGTTCAACATGGGAAGAAAGAGCGATCTATTCGTTAAACAGCACAAACGAATATAGATCCATTCCTTGAACAAAAGGGAAAATAATATATATCCCTTGCTCAACAGGGAAAACATAGATATATTCTTTAAACAGCACAAAATAATATAGAGCCACTCCGCGAACAACGGGAAATGGGATTCATATACTCCTGGTCCAGCAGGGGAAACATAGTTCTAATCCTTTGAACAACACAAACTAATTTAAACCCATTCCTTAGACAACGGAAAATAAAATATATATTCCTTATTTAGCAGGGGAAACATACATATTCCTTTACCAGTACAAAATACTGAACATTTATTCATTTAAAAACGGTAAATAAAAAATATATTTTCCTTGTACAACAGAGAGGAAAAGATCGATCCATTACTTGTATAGAAGATACAGAGAGCTACTCTCAGTACAGGTGAAGAAATCTTAGCACCATTAATGTACATTTACTATGTAATTCCTGTAAGTAACAAATGTAGACAACTGGGTACTCAGCGGGGCAGACTGACAGTGTTTACCGCTCCTGGCTGCTACAGAAAGGTTTGCAACTTTAGGTTAGAAAATCTCAGCCTGGATGACATCATGGCAAAGCCCAGAATTCCCATTCAACCTCGACAGAAGTGTAATTAAGCCGCCTGCAAGAGATACACGATGCTGAGGTAGCCTGCAAACCTCTGTGTTCGCTAAGGAATTCATTATTCAGCTGGGCTGGTCTGGTCACCACACCGAGGGCCTTTAGAGTATAAAATACAAAAGGTTCCTTTACACGCCCATGGCGCATCGGGCATGTAAGGCTATATGTTTGCATAGACCAGTTTTCACACCGGCCGACTTTACTTTCCAGAACTTTATCTGGTATTCATTTAAGGCAAGGACAAACTAGGAGCCAAGGTCATGTATTGGAGGGAAAAAAATCCGCCTGTATGCGGATTGGAACCTACGACATTCTTAAATCAGGGGAATAGTTTAATTTCCCTGTGCTCCATTTTAGACTGCATCTATCTGGGAGTCCACGTTAGTTTTTAGAAAGTATTGTCCTATCCCAGCGAGGGCTTTATCAGTTGACGAGGATGCCTGCAAGCAAGAATGCTGGACACTGACCAAAAGCGGCTCTGGTGTTCATAGGTTAAAAAAATATGAGTGTTCCTTTCTCTTTTAAAGAGATACTACCTTTTAAAAAAATACAAATAATGTAGGGATTACACACCAAAATATCGGCATTCAGTGACTAAAAGAGGAGTTGCTTTACGGATGGGGGCGACACGAGCAAATCTCAGAAGTCCCATATTATCATGCTGAACGGTTATACTGGAGTAAAGTTGCCACGGCGGATTGGACAAAATATTAGCAGAAGACATGATACCAGGAAGGAGAGGCAGGGGTAGACTAACACGAAGATTGGCACAGGATATCAGTGACACCCTGGATATGAAAGTATACGAGGTGGAAGAGCTGGCGAGAGACACCGTGCTTCTTTCAGGTAAACCGTGATTAGAGCGAGGTTTTGCAAATGACCGGTGACATGATAATTATAATTAGGGTAAAAAAAAAAAAAAACATTAAAACATTTTTATGATTGCACCATGAAAGGTCGGTACCCTGTCCCTGAAAATGTTATTACTTGGGTGGTACTGCATCGCAGTTTGCCCTCTTCATGACTGCAGGATGTACGTCTCTTGGATGAGAACTCTACATGTAAAAATCAATTTGGGCCAAGTTCGTTGATCAGAAACTTGACCAAACTCCAGCCAGCTTACCTAGACAAAGCTATTGGTTATATTGTTATCCATGTTTGCTCTATATTCATAGAGTGGTGGCCACAAATAGCCCCGAAAAGGACTCTTACAGCATTGATGCGATGTCTCCCTTTTTCGACCGGTGACAGAGTCACTCACTTGCCGACCAATAAGCCACTCAGTCATCGATGGCAGTCATGCCTGGTATTTTAGATATTTAAATTGGTGCCCCTGACGATTATGAAGTAACTTGCAGGTAGAATACGGCCTAGATTAAAAAAAAAATTTCTGATGGAATCGATGCGAAGTTAATTCCAGAAACCCTGTTTAAACACATTTAACGAGTCTGTTGGGTAGCCTATGGTTTGAAAGTAGCCTACTGTTCAGTGTAGGTAGGTAGGTAGTTTTACCCCGCAAGGACATCACAAAAAAGACAAACACCCGGTGACACAAAGTGCCACCATGCGGATGAGGATCACCCGTGGAGAGGTCCTAGAAACCCCTTTCAGCCGTGAGACCATATTTATGGCTAGGCCATATTCATTGCCCAGCTATATTCAGGGTCCCCGGCAAAAGCCAGGTTGGGGCTTCAAAATAACAGTAATGTGTGTATCCTGGACGACTTGGACACGAAGTGTGTTCAGTGTAAAAGCCTCTCTAGTTACATTTGTTTATAACCGTGTCCCGAAATGAGACGACTTTTTTTTTTAAAAATCGTGAAGCCCCACCCCTACTGTCGTCGGGGTTAAACGGAGTTTCTGTAACTTGCGCGTGGGCGACTCACATCTGAATCGTGGCAGTTTGTGTCAGGAGGTGTTTGTAGATTATTGTATGGTACTGGTGAGGTTAAACGTCACCTAGTAGCCTCTAAAAGATATTTAAAACAGGATAAAATTCAAATTAACATTTTATTTCTTTTTATAATAGAAGCGGTTTATTACTTCCCTTGGTTTGACGACACACACGCGCGCCCACGCACACACACACGCACACATGGGGAGAGAGAGAGAGAGAGAGAGAGAGAGAGAGAGAGAGAGAGAGAGAGAGAGAGAGAGAGAGAGAGAGAGAAACCGTACAACATTTTCCCGATCAGTATACACCAAAAGTGAATCCATTATTCCCCTCATGCTAAAGCACCATGTTGAAATTGTCAGTTCCACTGGATAAATTCCTGATGTCACACGTAATCCACAGCCATTAGGAACCACGATGCCATCATCTGATTAGGGATATTTTAGCACTCACTGACAGTAGGTGAGATGAATGGGGAGGGGAAGTTAGATAGAATGTCATTTCTGATGTAAATCAAAGTAGGCCTTAGATTGCAAGGTTGACTGGATATCAGCATGAAGGATTAATATTGAAGTAAACGGAGAGATAGATCAGAATAATAATAATTTATATTCTCACATACCGATCTACCTATGCCTGCGTCAACCCACCTACCCATCTGTCATTAACTAACCCATTTATCCATCCATCCATCAATCCATCTATTCATCCACCCATCCACCATCCATCTATATAATAATCCATCCATCCATCCATCTGGGAGTCGCGTTTCTTATGTCTGTTTGCCGGCCAGAATATGTTAATTATCTGTATATCTTTTCCAGTGCCCATCTTTCTGCTTCTTTGTTAGTCTACCCGCTTCCCTGTTTGACCCAGTGGCAGCACCACAAGAGAGACATATTTGAATGTTTGTATTAGAATTAGTTCTCTGATAGTGTGCATGCCAAGATTCTATCAACAACAACTGATGAGAATGAGCAAATAAAGAGCCATTTGTACAAGCAAAAACGTTTAAGGTCAGTATAATCCATGAAGATGCTATTGTGCAGATAAAAGTTAACACTTTATTTATTGTGCAATTATCGAACGCAGATTATTTTTATTACGAAGTAGCGAGCATTACCCCACTTCAGGGGAATTCTTAGAGTGTAAGACATTTTATGTGAAATACTTGACGGTAAATAATCTTGCTATTTCACTATTCAAATACGCTGGAATCTTTTTATGAAGGATAATTCCTCTGGCTTGAGATATGAGTTGACGATTTGAATGCTGGCCTCCTCATCTCGGTGGATACCCGACTTAGCAAAGACTAAACATGTCCAACTATTCCATGGAGCACTATCTGTGCTCGGACAAAGGGTTACTTTTACCGGCCATCAACGAGTACACGTGGAACAAGGGGACCCGGGCCTTCCTGTACTTGTTGGGGCTGCTGTGGTGTTTCTTGGGCATCGCCATCGCCTCGGACACCTTCATGTGTGGCATTGAACATATCACCAGCAAGACCCGACTCATCTCCATTCCTAACCCTGACGGCAACGGGGTCAAGGTCATAGAAGTCAAGGTAAGACTGCATACCACTTATTTTTTTTTCTTTTTCTGTGTCTAGATTTAGAAGGCGGTTAACACGTAGCGTTCTGGTTTACAGCTGGGCTGCGATATCTGCTTCTTTCGGCTTAATGCACTCATCATCACCATCATGTGCCCTGCCAACTGGCGTAGGCGCTCATGCGTCTCCGCAGATTACGATCTCTGGTTGCCTGAAACAGCTGTCTTGATGATATCCCTTCATGCCATTATTTAAGCCCATCCAGCATTATCTCTCTCTTGGTCTGCCTCTACCCCCGTTCCCAGTGATATTTCCAGTTGTCAGGATGTTGTCCAATGTCTCTCTTCTCAATTTGTGGCCAAAGAACAGTTTTTTAATGCACTCAGTTACAGAAAACACCAACTTAGTCGCTATGCACGACATGCATTTTAGAGACAGCAGATCTAATGCTTATCATTATGCCAGTAATGGATGTCCTGCTGTTTCCATGACACCAGATCTATGACCTAGTGAGACAGATGTCGACGTATCGGGTGTATCTCTTGCTAGTGGCCGGCTTAGCAATTGATTTCGCACTTTCTGGTTTTGGAGTGTTTATGTCTACATTTATGTGAGTGATATGTTTAAAAATGAACGCAATCATTTAATATGATTGGAAATGTCTGACTGGAGAGATGTTGTTACTTGAAGATGACAAGTTAGTGTGATGGTATGTTCAAGGCTTGCGTGTGATATCAGTCAGGTGTTTGCTTTTTTAAAATATATGTATGCATTATACCTAGGCCCATCAATCTATATTATTGCTTTCACGAGTGATTTCAGTTAACGAATAGTTTCTCAGCAATTGACACTTCTGTGTTTTACGAAAGCACTGTCCTAATAACAGTATTAGAGAGTATGGCTCACGGAAAGAGAGGCAGAAATCGATCTTCACGGCGGTGGACTCAAATATCAAAAATACCATGCGCATAAAAGTTCCGGAGGCAGGAAAGTTGCCTTTGGGACCGAGTGTCCATCTGACCTGATGGGATGAGAATGACCTTCTGCGAAGAAATTGTTATATTGTGAAGATACGCTAATTAGTGTGTGTGTGTGTGTGTGTGTGTGTATGTGTGTTGTGTTTTGTTCCTTCTTGTTATTTTGCCGTTAAAGATTAATCTCCAAAACTTTTATTTTTTTGTGTGTGAAGCAAATTATATAACACCACCCCCCCTCCCCCTGTGGGTTTCAGGGCTCTATTATAGGAAAAAAAATAGACTCAATACCTACATAACAAGCATGTCGTAAGATTCAATGTATTACGAGGTTTACTTCGAAGTCTGAGTGCATCGGCCTGAGTGGCGAGAAACCAACACTCTGTGTACAAAAAAAAAAAAAAAAAATAATCCAGATCTGTAAAGCGGAGGTGCACGCAAAACTCAAGCTCTAGAACAAGACTAATGTCCAGAAGCAGGCGAACAAATAGTTATCCTCCGTAGTTAAGAGCCTGTGAACGCGAAGAAAAACTTAATGCAGAAGAAGATTATGTTTTTTTTCTTGACTAGTTATTTATCTTTTCATTGTAAGTACTGTGCAACTTGTCTTTTAGTGCGGTGTCCGTGTCATTGTAAGTACTGTGCAACTTGTCTTTTAGTGCGGTGTCCGTGTCATTGTAAGTACTGTGCAACTTGTCTTTTAGTGCGGTGTCCGTGTCATTGTAAGTACTGTGCAACTTGTCTTTTAGTGCGGTGTCCGTGTCATTGTAAGTACTGTGCAACTTGTCTTTTAGTGCGGTGTCCGTGTCATTGTAAGTACTGTGCAACTTGTCTTTTAGTGCGGTGTCCGTGTCATTGTAAGTACTGTGCAACTTGTCTTTTAGTGCGGTGTCCGTGTCATTGTAAGTACTGTGCAACTTGTCTTTTAGTGCGGTGTCCGTGTCATTGTAAGTACTGTGCAACTTGTCTTTTAGTGCGGTGTCCGTGTCATTGTAAGTACTGTGCAACTTGTCTTTTAGTGCGGTGTCCGTGTCATTGGTCCCTGACTAGCTCATGTACGTACCGGTGTCAACAGGTGTGGAACGACACGGTAGCCAACCTGACACTGTTGGCGTTCGGCACTAGTGCTCCAGAGATCCTGCTGAGTGTGATCGAGATCTGCGGCCACGCCTTCGTGGCCGGGGAGCTGGGTCCCGGGACCATTGTTGGATCGGCTGCCTTCAACCTCTTCGTGATTACAGCAGTCTGCATCGTCTCCATCCCTAAAGGAGAGACCAGGTAGGTGAGATGGTCTTCTCTCTGAAAAACAAGCCCATCCTGGGCCGGAAGGGTAAATGAACGTATGTGTGGGTGAATAAAAGAACAGATGTGAAATAGGTAATCGTTCGACTAGTAATCAAGCGGCTAGTATTAGAAAGACTACCGAAACGTCTTTAATAAGCTTTATTATGCCCGTTATACAGCAATAATTTGAGGATGAGGGATATACATATGGTCTCTCGTCCCTCTCATTCATAACATAGAACACTCGAGCAATAGTTAACCAACCGTACAATCACGAGTTCTTGCTGCAATTCTTACACTCAGTTAATGCAAACATTCTTCTAAGAGTTTAATCCCGTGGAAGAATAAACCGACAGTAAGACAGAATAGCCCGAAAACTTCACATCTTGGAGTGGTAATCTACGACCACAAACATCAGCGCAAGCAGCACTCTCTGATTTAGTTTCCCTCTCAGCAGTTTTACTTGTACCTAGCCAGTACCCATTCAGTGTGTTTCTCGTTGGCACAGGAGCGGAGCAAAGATGGGGTGACTCGTTTGCTATGAAGCTGAAACTAACACTACCAGACTACCAGTCCATGCAAGTTTCTTTGCCACGCTGAACTGCGAGCCAACGGTCAATGCAGTTCTGGGGGACTACAAAATTATGCAAATTTCCTTAAGTCTCAGCTAGTATTCTGAACTCTTGCCCTCTCACAATGATATTCATGTTAGAAATAACCATGAGATAATAACTGATCCAGTAAAATTCATACATTTATGTTCCAATCCCATTCGTTCTATTCTCTCTCTCTCTCTCTCTCTCTCTCTCTCTCTCTCTCTCTCTCTCTCTCTCTCTCTCTCTCTCTCTCTCTCTCTCATTCTCTCTCTCTTTCAATATTTATATTACAGCACAAACAAAGCCAACTGAAGAATGTCTCGTTACCGCCTTAAAACGTCTTTGTGTCCCCTCCCTTTCATCAGATAATTAATTAATGTATAGAGAAATGGTTATTTCTTTTCCTAAATGAGATTTTTAACTCGTGACCAAATGACGGCAAGCAAGCAAACTAACCAGGAGTTCCTCAAATCTATACCAATTTAATGTAAGTGTGCAATAAGATTGGAGATATTTTCCACACTGGTGATAGAACCATTACTTTATATAGATCAAATACCTTTCTTCGATGTTTGTGTATTCTAGACAAAGCATTAAGGTCTACTGTGTTCGTAAATTGTTGCTGTGATTGTTATTCGACATTTGCTTCGTTAATATAAATTTCTGTAACTTTTGGTGCCATTTCAATAGTTTGAAATGAATTCTGTCCGTATTCCATAGTTGTGAATTTCAAGCTGTACGATAGGCATGGCCAATAAGACACATTTTATTTGGGGGTGCCTAGTTGACGATGTTCTTAGTGCACTTGTATTCATGGCGAGGCGCACACGCCGTCTGGAGGTGACAGGTTCAATTCCCGGCACGGTAACTAAAGCTTTCGATTTTTATGTTGTCTAGTGTGTTCTTCTATCGTTCTACTTCTTTCTATGAGTGCCGACCAATACACTTTCTGTTACTTGATTAATTCTTATAACTGAAATCAAGTTCTTTTTGCCAGGAGAATCAAGAACCATCTGGTGTTTGCTACCACAACCGCGTCTGGAATATTCGCCTACGTCTGGCTCATTCTTGTCTTGGTTGTGATAACACCTGAAGTGGTTGAACTATGGGAGGCCATTGTCACACTGTTGATGTTCCCAATGCTGATTTTATTGGCCTACGCCGCGGATAAACGAATCTGCTGGAGGCGCAGCCAGATCTCTTCCGAGGTTGAGATTGGCTTTAGTAAGTATATGTGGCTTGTGGCAGTGAGACCGGGAAAGTTTCTGTTGATAGTTTTATCAAGCGGTTTAACTGATTTCCTCCCAATTTTGCTAAGACTGAAAACTAGGCGAGGACACCCGATGTTACTGTTATTAAAACGACTATAAGAAGAAACTCCACATGGGAGCATGTACAACAGAGGTCTACACTTTTAACCGACCCGGTTCCAGACTACAATCTTCACAGAGACGTTCCTGTCTACGCTAAAAATCATGGGATGTGGGAGACCCAATAGAAAACTTCAGTCTGAGATTAAAGCATACCTATGAATGACTTCTGCTATACCTGCCAAAACAGCTCTCACATGGACACCAGAGGGAAAGAGAAAACAGGGGCGCCCAAAAACAACATGGAGACGAACGATGGAAAGTGACCTGAGTGTGGCATCTTTGACATGGAAAACTGCACTGAAGATTGCACAGGACAGAAAAGCATGGAAAGTCCTCTCTGAAGCCTCATGTGCCACTGGGCATAACGAGAACTGATGAGGATGATGTATACCTATTCGATAAGTCTCAAAAGCACATTCGGACTGGCAGAAATTATGTTTAGGTTGGTAATATTTCCTGTACAGATGTTTAGGATCGTTCATTGTGAACAGACATTAAATCAAAGCCAAAACGATTGTCTACAGTACATTGTATAAATAAACAGGTCATTGAATCCAGTGGTCAAAGGTCTTTTCGTGGTCCACACATAAACCTTATTAGGTCACATAGTTTGTGAAGGTAAATGATGCATTGGTGTCCTCCAGCAAGGATGACTGGCGAATAGTTCGAATCTTGTTTAAACTTAGTTGTCACAAATTATTGTCGCTAGCTATGTTCTTTTTTGCCCCGGGTTATTTCTACGATGATCTTCCCATTTGCACACCACCAGTTGTAGGTTAACTCCAGTGATAAATTAGTTGGACTAGTCTACCGTGGTCGAGGTTATAAGTGTCGCAGTCTGTTGTTTTCTGGTATTTACGTTTTCATTTCCGAGAAAGAAACGGCATGGGACATAGGTTTTGTCACTCTCTAGTGGGGTTGTGTGTTAGACCCAGTATCTAAATGTTTTAGAAGTGTTAAAAGCTCTGGCATGGTGAAATATACAACACGCGGTATGAGCGCGAGTGCAGAATATCCCCGTGACATTTTGTGAAAGTCGGATCGCTCGAGGCCGACCTATTAGTAGTGAGCTGGTCAGTAAGTCGTCTAATCAGAAGCGAGCTAGTGTGTAGCGATGTGCAAATGGGGAGACCAGAGTAAAATTTACCTTTCCCCGTTATTACCTCTGTTATCTGTCCTATCTACATTTGTTTCCCGTCATATACGTTTTCTGATCCGTGTTGTGCTGTGTGCGCTAATGCAGTCACTTAATCTTTCTTTTGTTTTTCTATTTCATTGACCGCCATCTTTAATAATCTGAGAATCAATATTATAAACCATACCCATCTAATAAACTCTGTAATAATAAAATATGTTTTAATGATATCACACAGATCTGGACAAGACTGGACCAGGGGTCAGTGGGACAGCAGAGATTATGGAAGTGGCCAGGGTAAGTTCTTTGTCGGCTGTTTTCATGGTCAGTTGACTTTAAGGTGTTTTTTAAAAATGTAAATAAATAAATTTGTGCAACTATCCGTTTTATTGTTAATTTTTCAAAAAAAAAAAAAAAGCTGACAATGGAAACATGTTCTGCCCTTTATCCCCGATGAGCTTAGGCCCTCACACAACTCACGCTAAGCATTTTTTTTTATTTCTTGCAGTTTACTCCATTTACTCCCCATCATATCCACCTCTGTTTGTAATTCTCTTCTTCACTTGTTTCTGGATTCCGCTATATCTGTGGCCATGTGGGATTAACACCCATATTGTCCTGTTACTATCTCACCGTCACCAGTCATGTTATCTACAAGACACATTAACAGGTGTAATAAGTTTACATTATGCCGTCACCAGTCATGTTATCTACAAGACACATTAACAGCTGTAACAAGTTTACATGATGGTCTTTCTAAGACTGTTTCGGGTTTAATCACAAGCATATGTCATCATCCGCGGGTTTCCAGATTTGTCATGTAGACACAGTTAATCATTGATCACAGTTTTACATCACAACAATTTTACACATTAATGGAAAAAACATATCAGCATAAAACTACTTAAAAAGCTCAGTGATGTGGAAAGCGCACACAGATACTAGCCAACGTTTCGATATTTGTCTTTATCACAAGGGGAAAAAACAATCATACTTCTGTGCATTGTGTTATGGTGGATTGTTGCTGTACATAGTAAGGAAATTATAAAATAGGCAACATCAAACAAGTAGACAGAAACGGCCACGTACAATGATGCCAACTTGACGTCACTGGGACAAGAACCATTTCTGGAATACCAGTTACCAACTTCAGCGGTTTTATTTGGTTCCGAACAAACACACGATTTACAGATAAACAGCATGGTGAATTTTCTGTAGCTACCTCGACAAGGCAGCCTATAAACATTTGCTGATAACAACAACCGCTTTTAAAATACAGTAAACCGCAGATGATAACAATAAGAACTGCTCTCCTATTCCTGTGATTAGCAGGATAACAAACATGGCACAATCTGTGACTTAACCCCGAGGTGAAAATGCCCCATGTAGGGATTCGTTTTGAGTTCGGAGAAAACATGCATAACGATAGCCAAGGTGATCTCTATTCCTGAAGGGAGAATCCTGAAATGCTTCCAACAGTAGTGAAGAAATGTGACCAATTTGCGACTTTAGTCCCAAAGAAACTACTTTGAAGAAGTTTTGAATTTTAGCTCTCTGATTAATTGTTTTAGAGTGGAGGGGGGAGGAGCACAGGAAGGATACTTTGTAACAGAACATCTAATCAGTGTTATTATTCTAATGTAATTTTAATTTGTCGGTGCAAACAACAAATCACGTTTATTGTCTCTAGGAGCTGGCAAAAGACCACAGGATTAACGAAGATGAAGCTGCGAGGGTAATGGCGGCAAAGATAGCGGAAGAAACGCCAAAACCTAGTGGGTGGTATCGTGTTCAGGCGACCAGACTGCTAAGTGGGGGTGCTCGACTGATTCCTAGAACAAGTAAAGAGTTTGAGCAGGTAAGCTGCTGTCACCGTGTGTGTACTGAGATTTCGTTTCCTGTTAAGTTATGATCGTTGTTTTTTTAAATAATTCAAGGTAATGGAAAGGTAAGCGTAAACGTGAGAGGACCGACATCACTGCAACGGGGTTTGTCCCTATGATTCAGTCTCTCTGTCTGCCGAGAGACTCGCACAGAGCAAGACCACCGCAGCTCCATCGACCATCGCCGGGCATCTCAGTAATAACTGCACTAGTAAACTGAACGGCGCCGCCGTGAAACGAGCCCACAACCTTCAGAGCGCGAGGCAAACGGCTCAACCACTTTGCCACGGAAAGCCACTTAAGGTAAGAGAGAGAAAACATAACTATAGCAGAAGACAGGTTCTGTAGGTAGCTCACTTAGACGCGTCGTCAGTTGCTTAGTCGTTGGGAGTCCGACTCGTAATTCCAACATACCGCCATCGAAACCCACTACTGGCTGCGTGGATTTTATCATGGTATGTGGCGTCGCAGGTCGATCCAGCCTAAAATTAGTACCAGATGTATGTCCTGTGGAAGTAAAGATAGCCGGAGCTGACCACATTACCCACCTAGTGCCGATTGGTCTGTAAAATATGGGAACTTTTTCCATTTGCCCGATGTGCCTAAAGGCATAAGAAGGTATCTTTACTTTACGTTATTTTATGCAGCAAGACACTGTATTTTTGAAGACGACAGCTTAGAATCTTGACCTAGCAACTATGGATGTCGTTCTTTACGTTGTCTAGTGTGTCCGCCATAAAAAGCTGGGGTCTGTTCTGCAACGTCATGCAAAGGATACACAAATAACATTTTTTAATGTGTCCGCCTGTCTTGATCTCTGTATTATAATCCTACGAATGCCAAACAATATTTGTAAACTTATTTAATACGATAGTTGAGTGGTTCTAACATAAGAGACTTTTCTAGGCATTTTAGTGTAAAGCTGGGAAAGGTCATAGCTTGTTTGCTAGGAGTTGGTATATGGCGCAGAGCTAGGATGTACCGAGATCAACAAGTTTTGGTAACCTTCTTTTTCCGCCAAAACTAAAATATTGACGTCATTACTTGTTTGTTAGGAGGTAGAATTTTGCGTATTAGTTAATGAGAAGAAAGTCAACAGGTCTTAGCAACAATATTTTGTGAATAGTATTTGACGTCATTGTTGACATGCCCTATAAGAGAGAGCATAGTAGTACTTGTTTTTTAGGAGTCCCTATGACGTCAGCTGTCAATTTAACTACTATATTTGCGCAGAATAGGATGATGAAATCCGATGCAATCAGATATTATTAGAAAATCCTATGTGAGAACACACGTAGTAAACATGTTGAAACTTACTAGAATATTCTAGAAGTAGAAAAAAAAAAAAGAAAGAAAAAGGAAACAAACAACTAGCATTCCACCATCCAAGTATAAATAATGAGTGAGAAACCACTAAGGCATTTCTTCTGTCCACAAGACTCAAGAGGGGAGGGACCAGTCATATTTACCCTCTAAGAGCCTTCAGTTGTCGAGACTTTGAATAGGAGGGATTAGTAACATGGACCCTCAAGGAAAAGATAATTCCATCTTCAGTCCTCGAGACTTAAAAGCAGAGGAACCAGTCACTTTGAGCCTCAAAGATAGACACTAGAGAAGAGACGTGAAACAAGACATCGAGCTACAGATACAACACACAAGATACCTGGATCTATGTTTAACGGCGACACATTAGGTAGAAACACTATTGAGATGTTAAAATTGAAGATTAAGCCGTTAGTACCTTATAGCACTAGAAGCCAGGTGGCATTCACAGGCACTAGAAACAAAGTAACTAGAGATAAAGAACACAACGCGAACCTACGAGTATGTAACCATAGGGAGAACACAGCGCTTTTCAGAATATCATTGATGTTATTTGTGTCATTGCTGAAGTACGACAATAAAGACAGTATAGACAAGAACAGTTGTTTCTAGCCGTTTTATTTTACAAGCATCAGAGTCACGTGAGAAGGATGTAGCAAGCAGGACATCATCTTCATCACCACTATCGACACGACCATCTCCCTCCTAGTCTATAATCTTCCAATCGACTTCTCCTGTAGCAAACCTAAAGACGAACATGGGTGTGATATCAACATACACAACAAGGAACACAGCTGTGCTACAGCTGCTACAGTGCCCACTACCTGCGCCATATCAGCAACCACCAAAACCACTATTGCTGCTGTTGCTGCTAAATCTACTACTGCTACTACTACTACTGCTGCTACTACTACTACTACTACTACTACTACTACTACTACTACTACTACTACTACTACTACTACTACTACTACTACTACTACTACTACTACTACTACTACTACTACTACTACTGCTGCTGCTAATGTTACTACTAGTACCACCACTACCACCACCACCAACATCACACTGATAATACAGAAGGACACATAGTGTTAGAAGTTTACTTGTTCAAGCAGCAAGTCACCATCTTCATTTGGAATCGACAGTTATGACTTCTATGCTGCTGCTACTGCTACTCTACTATTACAACTATTACAACAAATAGTCTGTTATAGCTGCTGTACAAAACTACAAGTAGGACAGTATTAATACTGCTGCGACTGTCACTGTTTCTATTCACAAGACTAGAATAGAAACCAGCATGACCAACTCAAAGCTGATCGATTATTTTTTAGATTGTTTGACACACACAAACACACACTCACACGCACACACGCACACACTCACACGCACACACAAGCACGCACTCACACGCACGCACGCGCTCGCACACACACAATTACACGCAGAGAGACCCCCCCCCCACACACACACACACACTGGTACACGTAGATAGACATGAAATAAACTAAAAAAAAAAAAAAAAGAACTACTTGAGGTTATGTGTCACAGCAGACAAATGAACATGTTTTACTTTCTGCTCAACCTGCAGCTTGTGGAGAACGTCCGCAAACACGAAAAGTCCTCGTCGAGACAAAGTCTCTCTAATGGCAGCAAGAATGCGGTCCCCAAACATGACCAACAGCAGCCTGGTAATCGGCGGCCGGACAAAGCCGTGGTGGAGTTTACAGCAGCTACATGCGCAGTTTTAGAGAACGAAGGCCACGTCCGCATCGGGGTCAAGAGAGAGGGGGACCTTTCCAAGGAAATTTCCATTGGGTCAGTGTTGATTACTAAACTTATTATATCTTTATCGTGTGCAAGCTATTTGCAGAACATCGCTCACAACACTGCTAGAAACCTTAACAAAACTGTCATTTGACAGTTTCCCTGCCTCGTATATTTTGTTTCATACACAAGTTTTTCTAATATCATTTGTTCACCTTCATGCTCTCTGGCCTCTGCCATTTCTTCCTTGAGCCATGTTTTCTCTTCCTCCTGTTTCTAACTCACCATTTTGTTTCAAATGATCAACATATTCTTTCTTAGAGGTATGCTACTGTTTTGTTTTAACCAGTTCTCTTGGATATGCAGATCTTGAAAAACCTCACCATGTTTCTTCTTCTTTATCAGTTCTCGTTACGCCTAGTGGCACATGAGGCTTCAGAGAGGACTTTCCATGCTTTCCTGTCCTGTGCAATCTTCAGTGCAGTTTTCCATGTCAAAGATGCCGCACTCAGGTCACTTTCCATCGTTCGTCTCCATGTTGTTTTTGGGCGCCCCTGTTTTCTCTTTCCCTCTGGTGTCATTCTCATAACGTGGCCAAGCCATTTCCATCTTCTCTTGGTAATCATACTGTCTAAAGTTTCTTGGTTTGTGGCTTGAAGTAGATTAGTGTTTGAGATTGTATCTGGCCAGAAAATTTTGATAATTCTACGTAGACATGTGTGGTGGGAGGAGAACAGCTTGTGTGCATCCTTTTTGGTCATTCTCCAGCATTCCGCTCCATAAAGAAGAACTGGCAAAATGATGCTCTTGTAGAGTCGGAGTTTCGTTCCTCTGCAGTAATTGTTGGATTTCCAAATTTGCCTCATCCTTCCAAAAGCAGCTCTAGCTTTGTTCAGACGTAATTGTCTTCCTCTGTCCCTCCCAGTAGGGACACCGCACTGCCAAGATATGTGAAATGCTCTACATTTTCAAGTGATTGGTTATTTATGGTCTTCTTCTTAGTCATGTTATGTATTCTCAAAATTTTCTGTAACTAATTTTGGTCAAGCAACGAACAAAGGATGCTCTTCTCACCTGTGGCGCTTCGGGCACATACAACTATAATACGTTTCAAATATCGTTCCTTTTTATTTTCGATAATTTCTCGGTAACTACTTATCATGGGAACGTGCTAACTTGCATGGGTTCCTATTTTCACCTCGGCGTTAACTTTTTATGCATAAATAACTGTCAGACTGCCCAACTGTATCGAAACAGATGTTTTCTTTTTTTCCCCTCATCCCTTGTGTAATTTTAATTAAGTAACAAAACAAATCTTAAATACCCACGTGAATTACATTAACGACCAAAGCAGCACCTTTACAACTTCTCACGAAGTCGAAAATGTCCTGCACATTTGTTTTGCTATGTGTTGCCACACTTTCAGCTCGACAGTTGTAGTCTTATAGATACGGCCACACTTTCAGCGCGACAGTTGTAGTCTTATCGATAAAGCCACACTTTCAGCTGGACAGTTGTAGTCTTATCGATAAAGCCACACTTTCAGCGCGACAGTTGTAGTCTTATCGATAAAGCCACACTTTCAGCTCGACAGTTGTAGTCTTATCGATAAAGCCACACTTTCAGCGCGACAGTTGTAGTCTTATCGATAAAGCCACACTTTCAGCGCAGAGAACCACATATGTGGAAGGACGAACGAATAAACAAGCTTTATTTTCAAAGGGTTAAGGATTAGACACGCAGGCATGTTTAACATTCTGCCCTTCTAGTCTCTCTCCTTTCAGACATCGAATCTTCTATACATCAAGTAATAGTAAACATTATCAATTGCATCAAATATTCAATACAAGTTCTGGAATGAGCACATTTTTAACTAAAGTTAACCGTAGTAGTTGTAATAAATCTATAAGATATCTGCGCTATTTCTAAAATATTTCTTTTACGCTCCAGAATCGAAACAATAGACGGAACAGCGGAAGCGGAAAGCGACTACAGACCAATCAGACAGCTGCTAACATTCAAGGCTGGGGAAAAGACGAAGGACATCTATATAGAGATCATTAACGACGATGTATGGGAGCCCGACGAGTTCTTTTTCGTCAAGTTATTTCATCACCCAGCCGGTAGCACAGAAAACGAAGTTACCATTGGCAAGCTGTCCATAAACCAGGTTACCATTGTGAACGATGACGGTAGGCTGTTATATTCTCTGAAGTTAATCTATTTTTTTCCTTCCTTTAACGAAAGTCGTTTCTGTTTCTTCATGTCGTGTGACTAAAATTTGGATTGAGTTTAGTGGAGTTGAGTCAAGAATTGACATCACAGCATGCTTACCATGCATACTCCGTCCTCATCTTCAGCAGTCAGCGCAGAGTTCCAATATTGATGGTACCGGTCACAATCTGGTTATATGTTCCTCTTGCCTTTCCTCTGAGTGTAGTAAGCCAATCAGACCCTTAAGTTACACCCAGATGCCTCATTCTCTCCAGGCCATGATAATCTTTACTGATGACTTGCTTGTTGCCAAAGGTCCTTGACCACAGCTGCCTTGTCATGTATCAATTCATCAACCAGTGGTGCAGATCCAGCCAACTCAATTTGAATTGAGTTTTATCTTTCATGGGAGGGGCCCCGCCTTAGTGTAACGGCTAGATGCTCGAATGTGGATCGAAAGGTCGTGGGTTCGGGTCCAGACGGAGTCGAACTTTTTCCAAATGTTACCTTTGTTCCCAGGTCGACCCAGACTTAAGTGGGTACCTGCTATAGTCCTGTGAAGTATAGGCGGCCGGCGTGATGCTGGTCACAAAATCTACCAAGTGCCGATTGGTCTATAAAATATAGGTTTAGACTTATTTGTCCAATAGACACGAAAGTGTGGAAAAGGGCCCTTTACTTTTAACTTCATCTTTCTTAATCTACCTTCCATGTGCAAATGAAATACGTATTGTTATTTAATTTTGTATATTTGGAAACACACACTAACACAACGCACGAGCGCGCATACACACACACCACACTTGCAGCATATATAACTACAGTTAAACTTGCCGGCGACAGATTTGGGCAAGAAAATACTTAAATCCCTTCTTTTATGTTGTGTTTTGAGGTGTTTTCTGAAAAAGGCATGTATCTGTCATGTCGTTTGTTTGCTTTTTGAGCGTGTCGTGTACCTGCATAGTAAACTGTGAAGCAAACGTACGGGTTTTCCTAATTGTATTATTCTAGACAGAACAATCAAAACTACATACGTGTAGTAACTGCATTCCTTTCTAAACCATGCAGAGCCTGGCAGATTGGAGTTCAGCAAACCTAGTTACATAGTGAAGGAGAGCTCCGGCTCTGCCCAGCTGACCATCAACAGAGTCAACGGGGCAGACGGCGAGGTGAAGGTCAGCTGGAAGACACAGGACCTCTCTGCCAGGTCAGGGCACGATTACGTAGGAGCTGAGGGGACAGTGCTCTTTAAACATGGGGAGACAAGCAAGATCATCTCTATAGACATACTTGGTATCAGTGTGAGTATATTTGTATATTTTCTCGTATCCGTGTGAGTGTATTTGTATATTATCTCTTATCAGTGTGCATATATTTTCATATTATGCCGTATCAGTGTGAGTATATTTTTAAGTTATCTCGTATCAGTATGTATATAAACATACATAAATATTTCCGAAACTGCGAGTATTTTGTAAGTATATTTATGTTTTCTGGTATCATTGCAAGTTAGTTCTATATCATCTTGTATCAATGTGAGTACAGTTATATATTATTTTGTATTGATGTGGGAATATTTATTTATCGAGTCTCCGTGGTGTAGCGGCTAGACTTTCGCCTTCGGATCAGAACGTCGTGGGTTCGGTTCCTAAAGTAGCCGAACTTTAAAAAAAAAACTTTTGCTCCTAGGTCCATCCAGCTTTGAGTAGGTTCAAGGTAAGTCCGGGAAGTAAAGGTCGCCGGCGTAATGATGACCATATCTCCCACCAAGTCCGATTGGGCTGTACAATTTAGGACTAGCCCTATTTGCCCAACACGCCTAAAGGCGTGGAAAAGGTTTTTTTTTACTTCTACATACTTTATTTTGATATCTTCCTGTAGTTTTGTGAACATTGCTTTAAATTGTCTAATATCAGTATGGGCATTGTTGTGTATACTCTAAACGTTATATGTTTCGACAAATACGACAAACCTCTTACAATGGGACAGTATGCAATAAAATATATCGCATATAATATCGCATATAACTCTCTGGTACTAATAAAGGCTGTATGACTGCGATGTATGCTGTTGAAACTATCACTTCCTGTTAAATGTTTTCTTTTCGCACAAGCACGTGATTTGTCGGAATAGCCGATTTTGTCATTTCTTTTTTTTCAGTTCATCGACGCTTAGACATTAACAATGTGGCCAAATGCCATTATTACAGGTATTTTTGTCCATTTATATTTTGACGGTAATATGTCAAGGTATCTACATAATGATTTATACTCAGTTAAATATTCTGTTTTGTTAAGATTTGTGAACAACTGACAGTATCGGGTGAGTGTATTTATTGATTTGTCAAGTGTAGACAGAGTGACAACGTTGAATGTTCAAAGGTTGATCAATTTAAATGCTATCATTGTCGAATACAAGTTGTCGAGGACATAAGTATAATCCAGTGGGCAGATGGCTAGGGGTGTCGACAAGCGTTCTTAGGGTCATGGGTTCGTTTCACCGCTGTGTAGTTAGTTTGGAGGTTCACTAGTGCAAATGTTTGGAATCCCCTGGCGATCGCCACTGAGCTGCCGTGTTTGTGATTTGTGCGACGCCCTCGGAGGGTGGCTAGTTGTCTTACTTACAGAGACTGGCTCATATGGGATCAAATCCGATACAGTGAAGTTAGTCCTCGCGAATTTAACCTGCTTGTTAATCAACATACAGTTCTGATTTCAGCGAACCTATTTACGTTTTTAGTCAGCACACTATAGGGATCTTTGAAAAGTCAATTTACATTTTCCCCATGATACATGAACATAAATATAGATACACGAACACACAGTATGGAATAATCGGTCATTAAACTAAGGTAAACACATATATCAAAAGCCCATCTGCTACATCTCCCGAACAGACACTGTACCAGTCAATGCTTATAAAGAGGAAAGTATTTCGCAGACAGCCTTGAGTCTCTTGTAGAAGGCTAAACTTATTTATCAAATCTTATCCATAAAGCTCATGATTATCCTTGGCTTTGTTGGAGTACAATGAAAGACATATAATCATCATTATCAGGTGCCTTGCCGACTGGCATGGGCGATCGGGCGATCATGCCTCTCCATAATCTGCGATCTCCTGCAGCATGTATCAGTTAGTGTGCCGACACACCTCCATGCCATGCAACAAGACTGTCAAGCATCTTCTCTCGTTGTCTTCCTCTATCCCTCCTTCACCAGATCTTTCCAGTGGTCACAACATGTTATATTCCCTCTTTTCATAACATGGCCGAAAAATGATGACTGTCTCCTTCGGAAGACATAGCAAACGCCTTAATATTATATATTTCTAAACCTAGGATTGACGTATACAAGACAAGCTTAGTATATTCAGCAGGTCATCTATGGAAGCAATTTCCATAGCTTCAGAAATATCAGCTTCGCCTGTACACACAGTCGGTTCAATCCCCGGCAGGGGCTGGGACTTTTTCACGTGGACTTGGACTTCTAGTAATTCCCACTGGTCTCTGGGTAGTGAGATCTGACGCCCGCCTGCATTTCTGCCCACGTATAAAATCTCTTGGCAGTTGGAAATCGAAACCAGTTGCCTAACTGCGCTGGCCGGGCCAAATTTTGAGTTTAAAATTTACTCAAAGTATTTTAGGATCCTTGGTGCTACAGAGCCTGGGCACTGTGCTGAACTTCTTCGGAAGTTTCACCCGTGTGTATTGATGTTGATCTGTTGTATAAAACCTAAAGACCTCTCTCCCCCTTCATATCGGTTTTTTTAGTAGCTCCCCATAAAAAGTTATTCCTGTCAGTCGCTGGTCAGGCGTGCGGATTATATGACCTCTCCAGCTAAGGGCATGTGTAAGAGGCACCTGTGTGCCTAGTTCTTAACCATCTGAAAATAAAGTTCGTTCGCTCATTCGTTCGTTGGTTCCTTCCTGTATTACTCGTTAACCTTGTCTTAGACGTAAATGCACTACTGGTAAGTTAAATTGACTTCTTGACGTAACAATAGTCGCACATTTCACACGTCAACAGCGATTGTAGAAACCAGATAACTACAGCAGACAAGCAGGCAGACAACGCTTATTGCTTGCTGATGTTCAGTGTCAATACTGGCAATTTGCAGGCTACAAGGTTGACTCGAGAGACAGGTTTGAGAAATTAGCAGCGAATGATTGCAATTGCAGCATCCATTAGTGTGCGTTTGGATCATTCAGTCTAATTGATGGATGAGGCAGAGATTGAGGCTGTCTCTAGAGATGTATGTGTTTATAGTGGCCTCGCCACGAATGAAATCCTCAGAAATGTCCATGGTTTTCATGGCCGAGTGACAAATGGAAGCCCTAGGAAATGTCCATCTGTGTCATGGCCTAGTGACATATGGAAACCCCCAGAGATGTCCATATGTATCGTGACCTAATGACGTATGGAAGTCCTCAAAGATTATATCATATGTATCGTGACCTTATGACGTATGAAAGCCCCCAAAGAAGATATAATCTGTATCGTGACCTAATGACGTATGGAAGCACCCAAAGATTATATCATATGTATCGTTACCTAATGACGTATGGAAGCCCCCAAAGATTATATTATATGTATCGTGACCTAATGACGTATGGAAGTCCCTAAAGATGTTCATATGTATCATGACCTAATGACGTATGTTAGCTCCCAGAGACGTGTATGTGTATCGAATCTCGTGACATATGGAGGCCCACAGAGACGTCTATGTGTATGATGACCTAATGAGCATGGGAGCCCACTGAAACATTCAAGTGTATGGTGACCTCGCGATGCATTGAAATTCCCCAAAACGTTCATCTGTATCATGGCCTAGTCTCGTAAAGAAGTTCCAAAACGATCCAAGTGTATCGTAGCCTACTGACGTATGGAAGTCCCAGAGATGTCCATGTATATCCTTGCCTAAGGACATCATAGAGATGGCCATTTGTATCCTGACCTAATGACATCACAGAGATGTCCATGTGTATCCTAGACTAATGACATCGCAGAGATGTCTATGTGTATCCTAGCCTAATGACATCCCAGAGATGTCTTTGTGTATCCTAGTCTAATGACATCCCAGAGATGTCTTTGTGTATCCTAGTCTAATGACATCCCAGAGATGTCTTTGTGTATCCTAGCATAATGACATCCCAGAGATGTCTATGTGTATCCTAGACTAATGACATTCCAGAGATGTCTTTGTGTATCCTAGCCTAATGACATCCCAGAGATGTCTATGTGTATCCTAGCCTAATGACATCCCAGAGATGTCTATGTGTATCCTAGTCTAATGACATCCCAGAGATGTCTTTGTGTATCCTAGCCTAATGACATCCCAGAAATGTCTATTTGTAGCGTGGCCTAATTTCGTCCCAGAGATGTTCAGGTTATCCTGGCCTAAGGACATTCTATAGATATCCATGTGTATCCTAGCCTAATGACACCACAGAGATGTCTATGTGTAGCGTGACCTAATCTGTCTGTCTATCTGTCTAAGTGTGTGTGTGTGTGTGTATGTATGTATGTATGTGTGTGTGTATGTATGTATTTGTGTATGTATGTATGTATGTATGTATGTATGTATGTATGTATGTATGTATGTATGTATGTATGTATGTATGTATGTATGTATGTATGTATGTATGTATGTATGTATGTATGTATGTATGTATGTATGTATGTATGTATGTATGTATGTATGTATGTATGTATGTATGTATGTATGTATGTATGTATGTATGTATGTATGTATGTAAGTATGTATGTATGTATGTATGTATGTATGTATGTATGTATGTATGTATGTATGTATGTATGTGTGTGTGTGTGTGTGTGTGTGTGTGTCTGTCTGTCTGTCTGTCTGTCTGTCTGTCTGTCTGTCTGTCTGTCTGTCTGTCTGTCTGTCTGTCTGTCTGTCTGTCTGTCTGTCTGTCTGTCTGTCTGTCTGTCTGTCTGTCTGTCTGTCTGTCTGTCTGTCTGTCTGTCTGTCTGTCTGTCTGTCTGTCTGTCTGTCTGTCTGTCTGTCTGTCTGTCTGTCTGTCTGTCTGTCTGTCTGTCTGTCTGTCTGTCTGTATGTATGTATGTATGTATGTATGTATATGTATGTATGTATATACATGCATGCATGTATGTAGGTAGGTAGGCAGGCAGGCAGGCAGACAGGCAGGCAGGCAGGCAGGCAGGCAGGCAGGCAGGCAGGTAGTTAGGTATGTATGTATGTATGTATGTATGTTTATAAGTATGTAAATTATACAGTTAAACAGAATAACGCGTGGTCAGAGTAAACTATAAATGGTTATGGAGAGTGGAAGAAACAAACCAATATGGAGTGATAGACTGTTTTCGAAAACATCAACCACTTGACCCTCTGAGATCGATACAGTGTCGGTCATCTCCATAGCGATCGGGAACAGGTCAAACTTTATCATCAAACCGATTTATTGTTGTCGGCGTGGCTTTGTTTCTGTCCCAACTATGACTAACAAGTTTCTTGATCCCTTGTTGTTGTCCAGGTCATGACTGACATGTATTTGACCAGCTGTTGCTGAGCCAATTATATGACTAACATATTTCTTGACCCATTTGTGTGTGTGTGTGTGTGTCCAGCTATGACCTAAAGAATGTCATGAACCAATTCTTGGCGTAGTTTTGGTAAAGATCCCCTTTCACGCCATAAGGCACCTTATGCATATTAGAAGAGCACCCATATTTTTACACACTAATTGGTACTCGGTGGGTATTGTGTTCAGCATTACGCCAGCCGTATTTACTTTCCCAGGACAGCAATCCTGGTGCCCATTTTAGGCTGGGTCGACCTGCGACGCCTCATACCATGTTCAAATTCCACGAAGCTAGCAGTGGGTTTAATCGCGTTACGTTGGAATTACGAGTCGGACTCACAACGCGTACCGGCTATGAATAGCTGCCTAATTGTTCCTCGATAGTTAGCAGAATGATTCGTTCGTTATGTCCTAGTATATTCCACAGTTCTCCACGGGACCATCTCTTGTATCTCTGGGCTAGTTCATCAAAAGTATGCTATGATGATGATCGATGACGGACAAAAGGAGAGCTCATTTACATGTTACCCCCAAGGATGTCTGTACTAGTATCGCCACTACCACCACCACTATTGTTCAGCCATAACAAACCACATCTATCAAGGTTCGACTTAATCACCCGAGCCATGGATTAGGTTAGGAAGGGAGGAGTTATGTTTATGTAAAAAAACTAAGTTTTTCTTCTGCTTGGTGATTTTTAAGCTGTGAAAAGTTTACAGTCGTAGAATAACGCACACAACACAGGTGATTCTGAGATGTACAAGATATACCCCAGGGGTACGTGTGCGATTTTTCCTTGCACTGCGGACTATTCCAGACAGGCTCCAATTGCTGGAAGCGAGGTGGTACCCCAGAGTAGCTGCAGAAAGAAAGCAATTGCTTCAGAAAGCCCCTAATCTTCTTCTTCTTTTCGTACACCGGTTGTAAATGCGGCGAAAGTTCAGGTTGCGAATCCTTTTTTGGATTTTAGTCTTGTTCAAGAACCTGAGTTTTGCGTGCATATCCGTTTGACAGATTGGAAAACAGCTAAGAAGAGTCTTGGATGGTGCAAGCATAAAAGACAGTTAGAGATACGAGTAGGCTTGAAAACATTAGGCAAAGGGAGTTATGGTTCCAGCTGTCAGGGCAAGAAACAGACTGTAGGGTTCTAATTATATGAGCCCGATAGGACAGGGAGTAAACATCAGGAACTGCAGAATCAGAATTTCATAACTGATCAGAGAACATCTCCGCATTGGTGATGTAGTATCTATATTGGTGGCTATATGATGAGAGGCAGAAAACTGCATAAGCTCTATTGCAAAAGTACTTACCCCAAGGCAATAAAAACAATGTGATACCACAATATCTTTTTTGAGCATAAAGATGAAGGTAGTCACAGCAGCTTCGCCATGGACTGAGAACAAGCTGCACACACATCAACTGTTTCTATTAGACCCACAAAGCATTCTTGGACATTTGAAGAACCGCAAATTACAGCACAGAGCTGCAGGCATCGTCTCAGAGGTCCCCAGTTGATAGGTTCATCTGGATCATTCCTCCTGTCATACAGCTGCGTTTGGAAACAAGCAGACCGACAATCCGGCTGATTCTGCATTCTCTGGTGTTCAACAAAACAATCTGAGTTTTGTGCTTCTACTAAACTGGTTGGAATTTTGGCAAGCTTTTATCTCAGGTTCATAACGCGACATACATTCACTGCTCGTCACACTCGTCTATATTGATTGTCTAACATTTATCGCTAGCGTCCTCTCCTAGCAGCCCGTTTACTGACAGGTCATTGACCCGGCTGCTTCGAGATGCCATCTAAGTGATTTTTTGTGTTTGTGTGGTATTGTTTGATTTATGTATGTGCTGATGAAGGCTATGTAGCCGCAACGTTCACGTTTTGTTTGTGTTTTTATACTGTGAAGCTTGCAGATATAATTTTTTTTTAGTTTTATATTTTTTTTCTTCTGAAATTGTACTAAATGGGACTAAGATAAGTTGCTTCAGACCGCTAACAGCTTGAGAATCACAGAAATTGCTTTAAAATGTCGGCGTGTTTAAAACATGCATATTGATGCCACGCACAAATTCACTGTTTAGACTAGAGACTAATAAACCGAGAATTGGCCACAGATGAGATTTACGACCTTTTTGTTAACGTAATCAACTTGGTCTGTTGATACTCCGCTAATAGTTACTGCAATTGACCGCTAAGAAGGCACACAAGAGAACGGGTGCATATTTGTTCTGATGTTGAGATATGTAAACCTGGCCCGTATTATCTTAAGGTAATGTCCGTCAAGGCGAGCCTGATTTTACTGGTGCTGCGTGTTGGTGAGGTGGACGTTGGTGGTGTAGAACAACAGGGGCAAGTGTTTATTCAACTGAAAGTACGTTTCTTTTGCTTTATCTCGTGCAAGCATCACCCAAAAGAGACAAAGCATAAGTGTGTGATATTATCGTTAGAAAATGATGATGATGATGATTTAAATGGTATTAAGTAATAAATAATCTACTTCTTGGCGCGGTTGGGTCTCTCTCTCTCTCTCTCTCTCTCTCTCTCTCTCTCTCTCTCTCTCTCTCTCTCTTAATTTTTACCAGATTCAAAATCTCGTTTAACTGCTATCATCCTCACATTCACGCATCGGTCTTTGCATATCCGTTCTCTGAATTTTGCAGTGAGTTTTCTTCTGAACATAAATTAGACATCTTGTTCCAGCTTCATCTTCTTTCTTCATAACACACATTTTAAATGGTGAATACTGCATCATGCCCGAGATAACATTGATTCTTCTTTATTTATTCCTCATCAATTCAGCTGTCTCAAGAGTACTTTTCCGAGTTTGAAAGAGAACTAATGTTTACCTTTTGCTCCATGCTGCATACGTAACGATGCAACTCTCACTAACTTGCTGACTAGGCACGGTCACAGTTTTGCCTTTCAGAGATGAATGGTGTCTGTGTGGAGGCCATGCCTTTGCTTCATGAATGGCATTTTGATACTGGCCATAATAAATTTAGTGTCTTATTTAATTGTCAGACTCTCTTTCTCTCGCTCTCACTCTCTCTGTGTGTATGTGTGTGTGTGTGTGTGTTTGTGTGTGTGTGTGTGTGTGTGTGTGTGTGCGTGCGCGCATGAATATAAAACTTAACAATAATTTGTATTCATATTTTATAAAACAGATCAAGGGGTGGAAAAAGCCT